>CM022759.1:10703359-10735859 GCA_012411365.1 Ameiurus melas | reverse complement strand
GTGTGTGTGTGTGTGTAGTCCAGTTTTGTATCACTTAATGTGGGCCCACAAAGTCTGATCTCACTTCCTTTCCTTAAAAACAGTAAACAGATCCATCTCTCTCTCTCTCTCTCTCTCTCTCTCTCTCTCACTCACACACACACACACACACAGAGATATACCTATGATACTCAAATAAAAGGGGGTGGATAGGGATTAAGTTCATGGCTTTGAGCTATGCTGCTAATGATTGTGTGTGTGTGTTTTCTCAGGGCTGAGCCGATAAAGAACGGAGCCACGACTCAGGATTAAAGCTTAATCTGGATTAAAAATAAAAGTTTATGTCTTAATTCAGTTGCACCTTTTAAAATGTTCTTTCAAAAATAATCCGGATTACATTTAATCCACCATTTCATCCTCGTTCTGTTTTAGTTTTAAACTCAGACGAATGTTAATTCTGTTGCTTTACACTTCACTGATCTCGATTTCAGTTAGGGATTCAGTTTAATCTTGAGTTTCATCGACACGTTGCTGGATTTCCGGTTCCGTTCCCTACATCCAGTGGGATTCTTCCTTGCTTCAGTGCTCCTTAAACAGAGCGATGCAGCAGCACTTTAGTCCTTCAGTCAGTCCTGCTCTCTCGCCTCCTCGTCTGTATGCTCTCCTCAAACAGATCAGCTTCCAAAACTTCGACTTTTCATGCTAATACCAGCGCCATCTCTCGCAGATCGATAACTATACCGGGCCGAGTCTGTGCTGGAACTCAGTGTAGTTTAGCCGCATTGCATTCTGGGTTTTTGTGTCCAACATTTGCATCAACATTGCTTCTACTTCGATGTTGGAGTTCTTATCATTTGATGTCGAACAGCGCTGGAAAATGGCCGTAACTGCACACGTGAGTGACACACAACCGCCAGGAGCTCACAGAAAGTACAGCACCAAGCAACAGATTAGCATCAGAGATGCTAGACACGTCACAAATATTTCCATATAAACATATTAAATGTGTTTCATGGTGGAGTTTTCCTTAAATTCAAGGTTGTTCAGTCTAAATTCAAACCTTTTGGGCCCCCTCCAAAAAATGTTTTATAGTGTAACAGCGCCAGCAAGTGGTGTAGTGAGTGAACATAAAATAATCAGCTGTGTTTGGGTAAAAAGCTCTATGACTGTGTGTGTGTGTGTGTGTGTGTTTTCTGAGATCCTTTGTCCAGAAGTCGAAACATTTCTGCTGCTGTAGAAAATACTTCTTCTGACTCTCTGCACACTAAACTCTATGGAATGTGTGTGTGTGCGTCTGTTTTACGTCTGCCAAGCGAGGCATTACAGCTTAATTCCTGTGTCAGGACCGAGGTCATCCGCTCTGCAGCTGCATGCTGAAAACACACACACACACACACAAATTCTCCACCGATGTTCAGCATTTCCACATTAATAAGTAGGACTTCCATTATACTGGGAATTACAGTATCCCTTCCTGATGACCACCACACACACACACACACAGATGAGTTAATGCAGTGCTGCAGCTGTTCTCAGGTTGTTATGCCTGTGAGGTATTTTTCCACATTAACAGAGACGCCATTAAAGCTGTTCTCAGGCCACACACACACACACACACACACACACACACACACGTTCCCAAATAAAGCTAATAATAATAATAATATTAAACAGGCATTCACAAAGCTGTTAAGAAACATGTACACAGAATAAAACCAGAATGAAATATAAATCTGCTTTGTCCTGACTCCAGTTTCTGCCTCCCTTTTTTTGTGGGGGGTTGGGGATTTAAAATGGATTTAAAATCAGTTAAAATATTTTTTAAAAATTGCCTTGTGTGTCCCTGGCCTAAGCGACAAAACTGTCGGTAATATTGGGCCCATGGCTGATTAGGAGAGGTAGTTCAATAATGCAAGTTAGCAGAGGCCTACAGCTAACAGGCTAACAGCTGTACCCGTATACAACACAAAACCAAGCAATATATACATAAATAATTAATCGTACTTAAAGGTTGTGATTTCAAATACGGAATTTCGTTTCTAGATGTTTTCCAGGTTTCCCTTCTGCTCCTCCTGAACAGGCCTGGGAAGACCTGTTTTCAAATAACCCGCATCAGAGAGGAATGATTTCTAAGATTTATGATTTTATTTTGACGCAAGGTGGGTCGAGTAATAAAATTAGGAATGTGTGGGAAACGGAATTAGGAGTACAAATAAGTGAGGAGTGTTGGGAACATGCTATAGGGAGGGTACAGACTACCACTTCTTGTGATCGTCTTGGACTTATACAGTTCAAAGTTTTAAATAGAGTCCATTTGTCCAAGTCGAGATTGTCTGTGATGTATCCGGATGTTGAGGACAAGTGTGATAAATGCCATGGCTCTCCCTGTTATCTTGTCCATATGTTTTTCTTCTGCCCTGAACTCCATGGTTTTTGGTCTGGCTTTTTTACCATCATGTCCACTATTCTCAGGGTAGATTTAAAGCCTTGTCCATTGATTGCGATATTTGGGATTCCTCAAGCTTCAATTCCTTTGAGCTCGATACAAAAGGATGTTATTGCTTTCACATCCCTTATAGCAAGACGTTCCCTACTGTTACATTGGAAGTCTGCTAAATACCCATCTATCTCCCAGTGGATAAAGGACGTGATGTTTTTTCTGAAACTCGAGAAAATAAGATATACGATGAATGGTTGTACAGATAAGTTTTTCATAAATGGCATCCCTTTATTGCCTACTTTATGGAGTTACAGACGCTACCCACTTAAAGGTTGGCGCCTGATGTTGAATTTTATAATATCTCTATAACCAGTGACAGTTAATGGGTAGCCATAATGAGCCGGAGAGGTGGGTTGTGGGTTCAATTTTGTTTTTCTTTGTATAAAAAGAAAAAAATCTGTGAATATTTACTGCTGTTGCTAATTTTGTATTTTTGGGAAATGGTGGGGAGGACAGAACAGGAAAGGCAATTTAGACAGATTTCAACAGAAATATTCATCAGAAATGTTTAATAAAAAAGAAACGTTATGCAGAAATGTATAGCAGAAATGTTTAGCAGAACTGGTTTAGCAAAAATTGTTGAAATGTTCTGTAGAAATGTTTAACAGAAATGTTCAATAAAAATGAAACATGAAAAAAAAAAAAAAAGGTTGTGATCCACATGCGAAAGATGGTCCAATTAAAGTGGGTCCTGGCGACAATTAATGATTAATTATCTAACTCAGGGCATCTACAGCTGTAGTGTTTGAGACTAGATCCTGGGCTTTTTGCTACAAAACTACGTAGGTTTATACCGGAAGTAGGTCTGGAAATCCTTCATTTCGGAGTCAACAACTCAGTTTGTTGTGTGCTTTGATTTGTGAAAATTTGCAGACTTTTTACATTCACAAACAGCTCTGTAACACACGATATGAAAGGTCAAATTTGGAAAAAAAAAACACAATAGGTGTACTTTAAATCCATTACTAAATGGTTTCCATTACACTGTTTGATGTATTAAGAACATAGGTCCTTAATGGTATCCTACAGACATACCATGCCACCCATAGCAGACAACAAATTACCAGTAGAGACCCACAGCAACCATTAGAGTTTTCTTTAAAACCAATACAATTCCCACTGCAACCATTACAAACTATTACAAATTCTATGAGGGCTTCTACTTTTTTTTTCTTCAGCAGAGTGGAAAAGAATTTCCATGTGCCACCTGAGTAACAATTTTATTTCATGAAAGTTATTTAAATGTGTACAATAATATTCTGTGTATTTATTAAAGCCACTGATTCCAGAAGTTTCCTCTCACAGAGCACATTATATCCAAGTTATATTTATATACTTGTACTTATACTTATATATAACTTTGATAATAGTGAGTTATAATATTAAATTGTGTGGAATTAAATCATTTTAAAACACACGTCCCGTAGTTTGTGAATTATTATTTTATTATTATTATTATTATTAGCACTAGTAGTAGTATTTTTTAACTTCAGGAACAGTTAGCGGGGTTGGCTTTGGAAGGCGGAACATATCTATGGCAACTACGGAAGCTTGGCCTGCCACCGTACGTGCGTAATGACGTAAAGGTATTCACGTTCGGCTTTACGTAAAACATGATACGCCGTCGTTGTGGCAACCTCGTCAGCTTGGCCGCTCGCGCTGGAAACAATCCTTCGGGCTGCGAGCCTCAACTGGAATGCCTCGACAACTTTTAATACAACATACTCCTTTTATTTACATGTTTTATGAACGTATTTAAACAGACAGAAGGTTTATTCAGTGAGCGGCGGTAAGGAAAAAAAATCCACGAATCACAGGATTTTTTACGCTAGCATGTCTCAGTGTGGCTAAGCTAACTCCTATATAATGCTCTATGAACATATGTGTATATATAATGCGTGTATGTATGTATGTATGTTTGTATGTATGTATGTATGTATGTATGTATGTATGTATGTGTGTGTGTGTGTGTGTGTGTATGTATATATATATGTATGTGTGTGTGTATATATGTGTGTGTATATATATATATATATATATATATATATATATATATATATATATATATATATACACACACACACATAAAAAATGCGTATGTATGTATGTGTGTTTCAGAATCATGGCGCCGATGGTGGATGACCCCCGGAAGCTGTTCCTCCTCACCACAGCGGGAAATTATTTCAGTGTGAAGACCTCATCTACACTTGCCACCTGCACGGAGATCAACAACTTCCTGGATGACGCGAACGAGTTCCTGTTAGCTGCGAGCACGGATGGAGACGAGCTTAACTTCTCCAACAAGGTGAGGGAGATGGTGGAGCACTCTACAGACGTGAGGAGAGAAGAAGAGATAGACACATATATAGAAAGATAAACAGAGATAGCTAGATCGATGCATACAGACATACAGGTGGACAAATGCACAGGCAGCGAGATAGACGGATTGACTGATCTATTATCAGATAGATAGATAGATAGTCAGATAGACAGATATCGTTGGGCTTAGATGGATAGACAGACAGGCAAATAGTTTGAGAGCTAGACAGATATAGACAGACAGGCAGACAGATTTGTGTATATATAATTGGGAATAGATAGATTGATACACAGATACACATCTGTAGTTGGGTATAGATAGACAGACAGATAGTTGGAGAGACAGACAGATAGTTGGAGTGACAGACAGATAGTTGGAGAGATAGACAGACAGATAGATCGAGAGATAGACACAGACAGATAGATCGAGAGACAGACAGACAGAGAGTTGGGGAGAGACAGACAGATAGTAAGAGAGATAGACAGACAGATAGTTGGAGAGATAGATAGACAGATAGTATGAGAGATAGACAGATGGAGAGATAGACAGACAGACAGACAGATGGAGAGATAGACAGACAGACAGATAGTAAAACAGACAGACAGACAGATAGTAAGAGAGACAGACAGATAGTTGGAGAGATAGACAGATTGTTAGAGAGATCGACCCAGAGAGATAGTTAGTGACAGACATAAATGGATATACAGACAGATATAGATATAGATGGACAGACAGACACATAGATAGAGAGCTAGACAGACAGATATCGATGGATAGACAGACAGACAGATGGAGTGTTAGACAGACAGACAGATAGTAAGAGAGATAGACAGACAGATAGTAAGAGAGACAGACAGATAGTTGGAGAGATAGACAGATTGTTAGAGAGATCGACCCAGAGAGATAGTTAGTGACAGACATAAATGGATATACAGACAGATATAGATATAGATGGACAGACAGACACATAGATAGAGAGCTAGACAGACAGATATCGATGGATAGACAGACAGACAGATGGAGTGTTAGACAGACAGACAGATAGTAAGAGAGATAGACAGACAGATAGTTGGAGAGACAGACAGACAGATAGTTGGAGAGAGAGACAGACAGATAGTTGGAGAGACAGACAGACAGACAGATAGTTGGAGAGATAGACAGACAGATTTTTAGAGAGATAGACACAGACAGATAGATCGAGACAGACAGATAGTTGGGGAAGAGACAGACAGATAGTTGGAGAGTGAGACAGACAGATAGTAAGAGAGATAGACAGATAGATAGTTGGAGAGATAGACAGACAGATTGTTAGAGAGATAGACAGATGGAGAGATAGACAGACAGACAGATGGAATGTTAGACAGACAGACAGATAGTTGGAGAGACAGACAGACAGATAGTTGGAGAGAGAGACAGACAGATAGTTGGAGAGAGAGACAGACAGATAGTTGGAGAGAGAGACAGACAGATAGTTGAAGAGACAGACAGATAGTTGGAGAGGTAGACAGACAGATTGTTAGAGAGATAGACACAGACAGATAGATCGAGAGACAGATAGTTGGGGAGAGAGATAGACACAGACAAATAGATCGAGAGACAGACAGACAGTTGGGGAGAGAGACAGACAGATAGTTGGAGAGAGAGACAGACAGATAGTTGGAGAGAGAGACAGACAGATAGTTGAAGAGACAGACAGATAGTTGGAGAGGTAGACAGACAGATTGTTAGAGAGATAGACACAGACAGATAGATCGAGAGACAGACAGACAGATAGTTGGGGAGAGAGATAGACACAGACAAATAGATCGAGAGACAGACAGACAGTTGGGGAGAGAGACAGACAGATAGTTGGAGAGAGAGACAGACAGATAGTTGGAGAGATAGACAGACAGATTGTTGAAGAGACAGACAGACAGATTGTTGAAGAGACAGACAGACAGATTGTTAGAGAGATAGACACAGACAGATAGATCGAGAGACTGACAGACAGTTGGGGAGAGAGACAGACAGATAGATTGAGAGACAGACAGATACAAGATAAGATAAAAATGAAATATTGTTGGTCAGTATAGATTCATTCAGCAGTCCATATCAACTGTGTGTGTGTGTGTGTGTGTGTGTGTGTGTGTGTGTGTGTGTGTGTGTGTGTGTGTGTGTGTGTGTGTATACAGATGGACAGCGGGCAGTGTGAGAAGCGAGTGCTGGTGTTCTTTAAGCTGCGTCCGTGTGTCATTACGGAGGAGAACGTCAGCAGCATGGTGTTAGTTTCCTCCATGTTGGAGTCTCCCATCAGCACCCTGTACCAGTCCATTAGGACAGTGTTTAATCCTGCACTACATCAGGTACACACACACACACACACACATCCATAACCCCATCACCTGAACATTTACTAGGGCTGCTGTAGTTTTAATTTGCTTTTAATTGCAACACTGGTATAACTTCGAGTTGGGTTTTATGTAAATTATATTTGGGGGAAAGTATGCATATGATATGGAAATGAAGGCGATGTGTGCTCAAAGCACCGCCTGTTTTGTTCTGGTCGTACAATGTTTTCAGGAATCAGACACAAATGAGTTTGTACATCGTTCCATGGAATGAATATGATAAATAATGAATTGTGTGTGTGTGTGTGTGTGTCTGAGCGTGTGCAGGATGAGAAATGGAGTCACGCCTTTGATCCTCGGCTGCAGTCTTTGCTCAGCGAGCTGGAGGCTGGTTTGGGCTCAGTGCTTCGACACACACATCCAAAGAATTCTGGGAAAAAGACACTTTCGGAGGAAGATGTTCTTGGTGAGTGTGTGAGAAATGGCACTTTGAGGTTTGCGGCCCATGTCTGTTGCTGACGTGTGTGTGTGTGTGTGTGTGTGTGTGTAGGGCTGGTGACTCCATGTGATGAGTTTCAATTCTGGGCTGAAGTGAGTTGCTCAGCAGAGAGGAGCAGTGCAAGAGAGCGAGCCATAAACTTTTCTCAGTTGTTCAAACCCATAGAGAAGGTAGACACACACACACACACACACACACACTTTCTCACCATCAAGTCCCTGTGTATAAGCCGTTACTATAGAAACGCTAATATATTAGAACAAACGCATGATTGTATTAAGCATCGACGGAGATTAACACTATTAACAGTGTGTGTGTGTGTGTGTGTGTGCGCAGGACTTCAGTACTCTGGACAGTGCGAGTCTGACAGAGGCATTAGAGCTGATAGAACACACTCGAGACGTGCTGGATGACGTGTGGAAGCAGAATGAACACGCACCCTACTCCGAAACACGCATGCGTAGACTCATGGACGTGACAGGTTTGTACGTTTGTAAATCTCGGTCCGTGTGTGAGAGTGTATCTCAGCAGGTGTTGTTGTGGATGAACATCTTTCTGAGTGTGTGCGCACAGGCTTCTCTCTGGCTCGGCTCGTGCAGAAGAAGCTGTGTGTGCTGCGTCTGTGGGAGGAGCCATACTCCAGCGTGAGAGAGAGTCTTAGAATGGGCGTGGCCGTGTGCGAGCAATGGGCCGAGGCATGCGAACACTTGAGCAGCCAGGTGTGGAAACGCTACTCGCTCCACCCATGGAGCGGAGAGACACACCGCCCACTCGGCCTGCACGACCTCACACACCGGCTGCAGGAGGTGGGACACCAGAGCTGTCAATCATGGATGTCAATATACCTACACATACTTTTTATTAACGTCAAAAATGTATATATGTATGTGTGTGTGTAGGTGTTGCAGGTGCGTACGGTACAAGAGAAGCTCCAGCGGATGGTGTTTGGAGCACAGCAGCAACAGATTTCTGCCTCCAAAGTGTTCGAGCCTTTTACTGGTCTCAACCCTGTACTGTACAACCCGTACACTGAGGTACACACACACACGCAGTAATGTGCACAAATATATGAACACACAACGATTGACAAGGACTTAGAAATGTATGGCAGTCCTGTGTACATGTCAGACTGAGGTGTGTGTGTGTGTGTGTGTGTGTGTGTGTGTGTGTGTGTGTGTGTGTGTGTGTAGCCTTTATGGAGAGCCGCCGTGTCTCAGTTTGAGAGATTGATCGCTCCGGCTGAACAGGAAGTAGCTGGACGACTGAAGACTTTCATCAGAGATGTGCAAGACAGTCCACAGCAGGTACACACACACACACACACACACACACACACACACAATGTAGATTGTATATTCAGAGGAAATACAAGTAAAGCGATATATCAAGCAGAGAAAACACAAGTAGTGCTACTGAACAAGATCTTTAAGTGAGTTCCAGAAGAAGCAAAGTGCACAGAGTAGAGGTGTAAGGTTGTTTTTTTGTGTTTGCTTGTTTTAAGGATAATGTGGGGTTGGCATTTTTCGGGTTATTTAAATGCTCATGGAAGAGATGGGTCTTTAGCTGTTTTTTGAAGATAGGGACAGGTTCTGTGGTCCGGATTGAGGTTGGAAGTTCATTCCACCACTGAGGGACAGTTAGTGT
The DNA here is from genome assembly GCA_012411365.1 of Ameiurus melas. Taxonomy (NCBI): domain Eukaryota; kingdom Metazoa; phylum Chordata; class Actinopteri; order Siluriformes; family Ictaluridae; genus Ameiurus; species Ameiurus melas. The sequence continues at coordinate 10,726,590 of CM022759.1, read as the reverse complement.
GAAGGTTCTGGAAAGGGACCTTGAACTATGTTGAGTAGGTACTGTTCAATGGCAGATTGCGTGAGGGAACGTGAGCCTTCAGGAGAATATTGAGGTAGGAATTGCTGTTCCAGTCAAGGTCTTGTACGTGAGCATCAAGGCCTTGAATTTGATACGGGTGGCTGCAGGAAGCCAGTGGAGGGGGATGAAGAGGCGTGTGACATGGTTGAAGACGACAGTAACACACAAGACAGTAACACACACGTCAATGGAAACATCCCACAATGGTAGAATTAGAAGTGTGTGTTGTGTTTTCAGTTGCTGCTGGTGTTCCAGAAGCACAGAGAGCTCATCAAACGTCCAACAGTGAGCAAGGAGCTCCAGCCAGAGAGAGAGACCCTGCTTACACGGCTACTTGACTACTGCAGAGGTACACACACACACACACACACACACACACACACAGAGCATAGACATAGTATTATTAACACCGTATCCTAGTAGTAGGTTTATAGTTTGTGTAAAATGGCTTTCAAGCTGCTGAATGTGACGTGATGGGCGGAGCTTTGTGTACCTGGGTGGAAATGGGTTCGGGTTCAACAATGGATATAAATATAAAAAAAAAAGATTCTAATCTTATTCAGCTCGTCCTACTTAACTGTTTGAGACCCCCAGTATTTATCATGTGACACGCCCTCGTTGTTATGTCGCAGGGCTGCGTGGTGATTTCGATGGCCGATGCCACGGTGTTCCAGGAGAGAAAACCGGCCCTTTGACAGGCAGAAACCTTCCTGAGGTGGTTAACAACATAGTTTGGGTCAGACAGCTGCTCATGAAGGTAAAGCGCACGCACACACACACACACACCCACACACACCCACACCGTGCTCTCAAGAGGATGGTGTCAGAGATTCTTGCAGTCACACTTTCTGCAAAAACACACTGGGTATACATTAATGTTCTCTAATTTAATCACGCACATTACCCGCTCCTCCTCTGTGACTCCTCCCTCCTTCCCATAGTTGACGCTTGGCCACGCCCTCGCAACCAGAATGCCCTTCAGTCCTTATTGAGTATTTATATTAGCCTCAGCCCTTAATTATTTATTTGTATTATGTGACCTATTCCATATAGTAGTGGAAGATTTTCACTAAGTGTGTGTGTGTGTTCAGGTGGAAGACTCTATAAAGATGGCAGAGGTGCTGTTATCAGACCTGCCAGGCTTCCGTGCATTTGTGCGGTTCTCCGATGAGGTTCTTGAGCAGCTGAGGTCGTACGAACAGGAGCAATTTGATGACTGGACAAGAGACTTAATCTCTGGACTATCGGACCCTAAATCGGGAATCAGGTACACACACAAAAATGGTCAGATATTGCTATTTTTGTAGGGTCCTCACTAAGATATAAAAACATGCCTACACACAAACTGTATTGATCATTACAGTCTGCATTTTTTTGTGTAAGTTCATAAAAAAATTCCTGACCTACAAATACATCGGGTAAGCAATTAATGTTTTTTTTTTCTTCTTGTGAGTACTTTAGCTGTGTCTAGAAGCTTGCGTACAGCCATGTTCACGTTGTGAAGGGGTATGATATTTACTTGATGTAGATAACAGTGTGTGTGTGTGTGTATGTGTGTGTGCATGTGCGCTTGCAGTTTGCAGGCCAGTAACCGGGTAATGGAGCTGGATCATGTGGACGGAAAGCTGAAGGTCCAGTACTCGGAGCGCTTGGTGAGTTTAGTGAAGGAGGTGAGACAGCTGTCTGCTCTCGGCTTCACCGTTCCAGCCAAGATCCAACAGGCCGCTACCGTCGCTGAGCGCTTCCACAGACAGGCTCTAGTATTGAAACAGGTATACACACACACATACACACAAACATACACACACACACACACACACACACATACAGCCTACAGTTTAGTAGATAACTGATATGCTAGTGTATAGTGTGTAATAAATACCCACAGCAGCCCCTAGTGGTGGACCATATTACATCAGCACAGGACACAGAACATTCACTTTATTGACAGGTTGTAATATCACTGTGTGTGTGTGTGTGTGTGTAACAGGTGGCTTATTTCTACAATACCATAGACCAACAGATGATTCCGTCCCAGAAACCAATGATGTTGAATTACGCTCTGGCCTTTGAGCAGGTTATTAAGGTAATACCACTACTACTACTATTAATGTTACTATTACTACAACAACTACTACTACTACTATTACTATTACTACTATTAATGTTTCTATTACTACTATTAATACTATTACTACTACTACAACTATTACTACTACTACTATTAATGTTACTATTACTACAAGAACTACTACTATTACTATTACTACTACTATTGCTACTACTACTAGTATTTATATTTATATTAGTACTACTACTACCACTACTACTATTGCTATTACTACTACTATTACTACAACTGCTGTTACTACTACTACTATTACTACAACTACTACTATTACTACCACTATTACTATCACTATTACTACAACTATTACTACTACTACTATTACTACAACTACTACTATTACTACCACTATTACTATCACTATTACTACTACTACTATTACTACTACTATTATTACTACTACTACTACGATCTAAATCCGGACTGCAGAATCTCTCACTATCTTCAAAAACAGCTAAAGACCCACCTCTTCCCTGAACACCTAACCCTCTCCTAGAGGGAAGAGAAAAAACCACACACACACAACGCACTTACACCTCTACTCTGTGCACTTTGCCTCCTCTGGTATTCAATTAATGGATCTTGTATAGTAGCACTACTTGTATTTTTCTCTGCTTGATATATCGCTTTGCTTATTTGTAAGTAGCTTTGCATAAAAGCGTCTGCCAAGTGAATAAATGTAAATGTTAGTAATTTGAACTATTACTACAACTACTATTACTACCACTATTACTACTACTACTATTACTAAAACTACTATTACTGTTACTATTACTACTATTACTACTACTATTATTACTATTACTACTATTACTACAACTACTATTACTGTTACTGTTACTATTACTACTATTACTACTACTACTACTATTATTACTATTACTACCACTACTACTATTAGTAGACTACTACTATTTCTACCTAGTAGTGTTAGTAGTGGTGATAGTAGTAGTAGTCTACTACTACTACCTCTACTTCTTCCACTACCACTGCTACTACTGCTACCTCTACTATTGCTATTAGTACTACTACTACGATTACTACTACTACTAGTAGTATTACTGCTACCACTACTTCCACTACCACTGCTACTACCACTACTATTACTACTATTACTATTAGTACTACCACTATCACCACTACTACCACCACCACTGCTACTACTAGTACTACTACTGCTATTAGTTCTACTACTACCACCAGTACTACTACTATTACTACTACCACTACTGCTAGTACAACCATTACTTCTACTACTACTTCCACCACTGTCACTGCTACTTGCACTACTACTACTACTACTTCTACTTGCACTACCACTGCTACTTCCACTACCACTACTATTACTACTATTACTATTAGTACTACTACTATTACTTCTACTACTACCTAGTTGTAGTAGTGGTAGTAGTAGTAGTCTACTACTGCTACCGCTACTTGCACTACTACTACTACCACTACCACCACTGCTACTACTATTATTTCTACTACCACCAGTACTACTACTATTACTACTGCTACCACTGCTGGTGCTACTACTACTACCACTACTACTTCTACTACTTCTACTACTTCTACTACTACTACTACTACTACCACTATTACTTCTACTTCCACTTCCACTGCTACTACCACTACCACTACTATTACTATTAGTACTACCATCACTGCTACTACTACTACTACTACTACTACCCCTGCTACTACTACTACGACTATTAGTTCTTCTACTACCACCATTACTACTACTACTACCACTACTACTCCCACTACCACCACTGTTACTACTACTACTACTACTACTATTATTTCTACTACTACCACCAGTACTACTACGTTTATTACTACTACTACGTTTATTACTGCTACTACTACCACTGCTACTCCCATTACTACTGCTATTACTAATATACCTAATATATCATTATTACTAATACTGCCACTACGAATACTACTACTACTAGTATTGCTATTTATATTAGTAGTACTATTACTACTACCACTACTACTGCTGCTGCTACCACCACTGCCAATATTACTGCTACCACCACTACTAGTATTACTACTGCTACTATTAGTACTGCTACCACCATTCCCACTCTACTGCTACTACCACTACTACTACTATTATTAATAACTACCACTACTGCTACCACTGCTACTACTACTACTACTACTACCACAGCTACTATTACTACTAGTACTACTACTATTAGTATACTACAACCACTTCCACTCCACTACTACTACTTATATTACTATGACTCTACTACTACTACTACTACTACTAGTGCTACCTCCTCTGCTATTACTACCACTGCTACTGCTATTACTACCACTGCAACTGCTACCACTTCCACCACCACTACTACTACTACTACTACTTTTTGCTACTACTGTAGTACTACTCAATACTACTGCTACCACTGCTACTACCACTACTACTACTACTACCACTGCTACTTCTACCACAACCACTGCTACTACTACTATTACCACTATTACTACTCCACTACCACTGCTACTACCACTACTAATACAACTATTACTACTACTTCTATTACTACTACTAGTACTAATAGTAACTACTACTACTTCTGCTACTACTATCACCACTACCATTTCCACTACCACTACTACTTCTACTACTACTGCTACCACTATTACTTCTACTTCCACTTCCACTGCTACTACCACTACCACTACTATTACTATTAGTACTACCATCACTGCTACTACTACTACTACTACTACTACCCCTGCTACTACTACTACGACTATTAGTTCTTCTACTACCACCATTACTACTACTACTACCACTACTACTCCCACTACCACCACTGTTACTACTACTACTACTACTACTATTATTTCTACTACTACCACCAGTACTACTACGTTTATTACTACTACTACGTTTATTACTGCTACTACTACCACTGCTACTCCCATTACTACTGCTATTACTAATATACCTAATATATCATTATTACTAATACTGCCACTACGAATACTACTACTACTAGTATTGCTATTTATATTAGTAGTACTATTACTACTACCACTACTACTGCTGCTGCTACCACCACTGCCAATATTACTGCTACCACCACTACTAGTATTACTACTGCTACTATTAGTACTGCTACCACCATTCCCACTCCTACTGCTACTACCACTACTACTACTATTATTAGTAACTACCACTACTGCTACCACTGCTACTACTACTACTACTACTACTTCTACCACAGCTACTATTACTACTAGTACTACTACTATTAGTATACTACAACCACTTCCACTCCCACTACTACTACTTATATTACTATGACTTCTACTACTACTACTACTACTACTAGTGCTACCACTACCTCTGCTATTACTACCACTGCTACTGCTATTACTACCACTGCAACTGCTACCACTTCCACCACCACTACTACTACTACTACTACTTTTGCTACTACTATTAGTACTACTACTATCACTACCACCACTACTCCCTACTACCACTGATACCATTATTACTACTGCCACCATTATTCTATGACTACAATGACTACTACTACTATTACTACTACTACCACCATTACTACTACTTCTACTACCACTGCTACTACCACTACTACTACTTCTACTTCTATTACTACTTCTACTATTATTAGTAAATACCACTTCTGCTACTACTACTGCTGCTACCACTAATACTACTGCTACCACTACCACTGCTACTACCACTACTACTACTACTACCACTGCTACTTCTACTACTACCACTATTACTACTTCCACTACCACTGCTACTACCACTACTAATACAACTATTACTACTACTTCTATTACTACTACTAGTACTAATAGTAACTACTACTACTTCTGCTACTACTATCACCACTAACATTTCCACTACCACTACTACTTCTACTACTACTGCTACCACTACCACCACTACTACTACTATTCCTTCTACTTCTACCACTGCTACTACTACTACTATTAGTAGTATTGCTACTAGTACTACCACTTCTACTACTATTACCACTACCAATACTACTACTTCCACTACCACTGCTACTACCCCTACTACTTGTATTACTACTACTAGTATTAATAGTAACGTAATAGTAATAATAACAATACAGCATATCATACAAAAATGCAGTGCAGTATAAAAAGGTTGTTCCTTGTAAATCAATAGTTCCTTGTTAACGTTGAAGCATTAAAGTTCTTACCTGGCCGATTTGTAGCAGAGTCCTCGTGCAGAGTCTCGGGATGGAGGAGGAAAACTGCAGATAACGTGGGAGAACCCAAAAGAGCTGGAGATTTACATTAACAAGCTTCAGACTGCTGCAGAGAGGCTCTCCACTCAGAACAGGAAGCTCCGCAAGTGGCACACTGACTTCACTGACATGGTAAGAATATCAAGGTATTTAAATCTGTTGTCAATGTAACAGACCTTCCCTCATTCTCAGAACTGACCCTGTGTCCTTAACATTGAAGAGATTTTTATTTATTTTGCTTTGTTAGTACTGTTAGAATTATCAGGAGAAATGTTCCTGATACATTATGTGTGTGTGAGTGTGTATAGGTGGTTATGTTGATGGGTGTAGATCTCCTGCGGCAGCAGCAGCGGTGGAAGGAAGGACTGCAGGAGCTCAGAGCTGGATTCACTACCATCGAGTCCCAGGTATGAACCTTAAACGGCATTACTCACCACCACTCGCCCCTAATCAATCCCATAAACAATCACTCCATAATCATTCATAACTCACGAGTCAGTAATAACGACTCGTCATCAGTAATCACCCGACGTGACCTGGTAGTATCACAGTACCGTGTATAAATCCTAATCGTGCTGTGTGTGTGTGTGTGTGTGTGTGTGTGTGTTACAGGGTGTGCGAGTGAGCGATATGCATGCATGGAGACAACACTGGAATCATCAGCTGTATAAAGCTCTGGAGTTTCAGTACCAGTGCGGTCTGGAGGCGCTCAACAAGAACCTTCCAGAAATACACATAGACCTCGTCTTTAAGTGAGAATCTTTGTGTTTGTGTGTGTGTGTATGTGTGTAGAATAAAATTGGGTGTGATACTGTGTATTACAGGGCTCTACAGAGCGACCATTTCACTCGCATTTGCGACTGAAAAGTATTTTGTGCGACTGTGAAAAAATATTTACTCGCACCGGTGCGAGTGACCTGTTGGGAGTTGTATAATACAATCAGAATAAAAACTACAACTACAAAATGCATTTACACCGCGCAACAGTTACTTTCACACTGATTTACATCTCCTCAGTCAACCAAACAAGTGTGTAAATACTGCAGAGATGCCTTTATGATGACAAGAGAAACTCTGTACAGCATATGCTTCTCTCAAACTGCCATCTTTTATTGATCCCTCAAAATGACCTGCACCTGCGACCTGCTCGTGTAGACAGCGGTAAATTAATAATAATGTTAACGCTACAAAGTGGGTTTTAATTCAAACTTCTTTATTGAATAATTCCTCACCAATCGTAATCAAGAGTAGCAACTGTTCAGTCTGTACACATACAGCACTCTAATACACAGCGCATTCACTTCATTTAAACTCAGGGTTGCCAGATATCACTAGAAAAGTCTACTCCATTTTCCATGTTTTGATTTAAACCAACAAAATAACTCAATATTATCAGCAGGCATGGCAACACTGTACTCGGGGAACCCATCTAAAAGGAACAACTGAAACAAACAAACAGAAAACTAATACAATATAAAGACAGAAAATCTGCTTAGTTATAAATAAATCATTTAATATAAAAAAATAGGTATTCTAATAACTTCATAAAATATAAATAAAATGAGACATTAAATGATGTTTAATTGCTATGGGTTGCTTTTAATTTAAGATTGGTATCTGGATCAGTATTGGCTGTAAAAATCCTGATTGGAACGTCAGTAATGAACACCGTTACACTAAAGCGTTTTGCATCTGACGGGTAAATGAACTCACCCAATCACATCCTATGTGAGATTATTCAGATATATACACAATATACACAGAGCGGTTCGAGAACTGACTCCAGCCCAGAACCATGACAGTGGAAAATATCTAATAGTGTAGCTTTAAATATATGTAAGGGGAGCAGACTTCAAACACTTAACATTGAGGTTTATTATATTTGTTTACAAGGTGGAACAGGTTAACAGTTGTTTTTTTGCATACCGTCTGTAAAATGAACTGAAAATATTACATTTAGTTTATCAGAAGGTAAATGTATGTGTCCTGGCTCACACTGTTCCTAAATTCTTTCATAATTGTCCAGCTCAAGTTCTCTCATGCCCATGTGTGTGTTACATCGTGGCACATTAACGTTACCATCTCTAAAAACAAACTAAACCTCAACCGTGCTCCTAAATTTTTATGATTAGGATCACAAGTGCTTCTAAAAGAAATTGCTTCTGTAGAGCCATGTATTAGAGGCTGGTGTGTGTGTGTGTGTGTGTGTGTGTGTGTGTGTGTGTGCAGGCAGGGCCGTGTTCAGTTCCGGCCTGTGTGTGAGGAGCTGCGTGTGAGGTACTACAGAGAGTTGAAGCGCTTCATCAGCATCCCGAATCAGTTCAGAGGAGTGTACGAGAGCGACAAGGGGGCGGAGTCTATATTCACTGCCATGATTGACAACAACTCCCGAGCCTTCATCACCATCTACAGCAACGCCGAGCAGCTGTTCAGCAGACTCCAGCAAGTACAGGACAAGTTCAGGGTGAGCACACACACACACACACACGCGCGTGCGCGCACCTGGTCAGGTGTGTGTGTGTGTGCGTGTGTGTATGTGTGTGTATGCATTAAATGATGTATACTTGTAAAAAGGAAAGACAGAGTAAGACGTTAAGTATCTGAATACTTATTTCCCCTTCACTCTATAGTTTGTGTGTGCGTGTTTAATGCTGGGTCTTTCCCTAATCAGTGGGGCTATACTGGTGCTCTCCCATATGACTGTGCATGTGTCCTGTGTGTGAGAGAACAGGCAGTACTCTCCTTTGTGCGTATGTGTGTGTGTGTTTCATTCCTTTCCCTTCCTCTTTCCTATTTTCAAAAGCATCTCTGACTATTAGCTTCTCTCTTGTGGTTGAGTGTGTAAATATCTCTGTCTTACTTTCTGTACCGAAAATACACGCACACGCGCGTGCGCGCACACACTCTTCCACTTCTCCCTCGGCTCTAGTGAACTGAACACTCAAATGTCACCATGCGCTCTCTAAGCATCGGTTTCTGTAGCAGACGGGCGCCAAAACCACACTTTCACACTACCATAATCTTTGTCATTTCATCACGGTTAAGATTATCACGACGGCGTCGTCGTGACCGTCGTCATGAGTCACGTCTCAAATGTGATCGAGGGTTAGTGTTGGTACTCAGTAATGATCTAGATGTGGTATGTGGTTTGGAGTCGCACCGCTAGTGTGTTCAGGGAAGGTGTTTCTGGTAATAAATTGTAAAGGTGTGTGTGTTTACAGGATTGGGTGGTGTTGGGACAGGTGGATATGGAGGTTCTGGTGGAGAAACACCTCCTCACGGTGCATGACTGGGAAAGAAACTTCAGAGCCCTCAAAGTGAAAGGGAAGGAGGTTGAACGTCTTCCCAGGTAAACACACACACACACACACACTGTGTATGATAACATCACCTTCCATTTCTTGTAACTGACTTTATGAAGTATGATCACTCTTTCTGTGTGTGTGTGTGTGTGTGTGTGTGCGCAGCGTGGAGAAGGTGGACTGCTTCACGGTGAACTGTGAGCCAGTGAAGTCTGCGATTGACGATTTGATCCAGAAGCTATATGACACGATGCTGACCGCTCTGAGGAAGTCCGTCCAGGGTAACACGCTCAGTTTAGCAGAACCAGTCCAAACAACTTCCTTTCCTGCGCTTTCTGGAAATGCAGTTAATCTGCAAGTGTGTGCACTTTTTAATCTGTGACAGTAGGCTTCTTCTCGAAGGAAGAACGTGACACAGTGCAATGCTTCCACCTGCTGGATGAATACAGAAAATGTGCATTCCTTTATATACAGTTCTGGACTCTGGAAACTATAAAAACTAATAAAAATCTCTGTGTTCAGGTCACGTTCAGGCCGTAGACTCGTTTGTTAGCAGTGGGATGGCTACGTTATCTACACGACCAGAGAGCATAGAGGAGATCGGAGAAGCCAACTCCAAACACAGCCAACTCCAGGCCCAGAAACCTGAGGTACTTTCATAAGTATGGGGTTTCCATGGAAAATCACACTCGGGCTCCTGAAGGAAGTGAAAGCGTGTGGGTTCTGCCTCAGTACTAGAAGATGGAGGAGGGAACATTGCTGTAATGTTGCTGTAATGTTGTGTGTAGGTTCTGCCTCAGTACTAGAAGATGGAGAAGGGAACACTGCTGTAATGTTGCTGTAATGTTGTGTGTAGGTTCTGCCTCAGTACTAGAAGATTAAGGAGGGAACATTGCTGTAATGTTGCTGTAATGTTGTGTGTAGGTTCTGCCTCAGTACTAGAAGATGGAGTAGAGGAACATTGCTGTAATGTTGTTTGTAGGTTCTGCCTCAGTACTAGACGATGAAGGAGGGAACATTGCTGTAATTTTGCTGTAATGATGTGTGTAGATTCTGCCTCAGTACTAGAAGATGGAGGAGGGAACACTGCTGTAATGTTGCTTTAACGTTGTGTGTAGGTTCTGCCTCAGTTCCAGCAGATGGAGGAGAAGAACAGGCTTCTGCGCTCGGTTGCAGGAGGAGGCGTTGACTCAATCACCTCGCTCCGAGCAAAGTGGGACAAATTCGAGCTGATAATGGAGAGTCACCAGCTGATGATCAGAGAACAGGTACACACATACACACGCAGCACACACACACGTGCACACACACACACACACACACACACACACACACACACACACACACACTTGGTCATTTCAACACTGTAATGAACATATTAGAATTTTAGGACTCTCTCTCTCTCTCTCTCTCTCTCTCTCTCTGTTCCAGGTGGAGGTGATGAAGAGCAGCGTGTCGGGCCGGGTCAGCGTGTACTTACAGGAGCTGCAGAAGTTCCGCTCTCGTTGGGATCAGCTCCGACCCGCCGATGATGTCTTCGAGTCTTGTGACCCTGACGTCTTGCTGCGCTGCGTGGAGCGAGTGAGAGACAAGAGGGAGGAGTTTAATGAGCTCGAGAACACGCGCACAAAGCTGGTGTATGACACGCACACACTCGCTCTCTCTGTCTCTCTCCATCACACACTCTTTACTGTGATTCTTGAATATTGCGTTTAGTTCTTGAGAACATTATAATGGATATTTTCACAATGCTGGGGAAATTGGGTTCTCCAGCTGGTCCTGTAGGTAATGCTACTTTGTGTGTGTGTGTGTGTGTTTAGGGAGGACTGTCAGCACTTTGGGTTGGACGTTCCAGACATGTCTCTTGCATCGGACACACTACACGACCTGCAGCGGTGTTCAGAAATGTGGGGCCTGTACGAGGAGTTCCAAAACACACTGAACACCAGCGCGCAGCAGGACTGGATCAGCTTCAGGTACACACTTTCCCAGATCTCCACCATCCTTGGTGATGATTTACACTCATCTCCCTGAGCTCCAAACTAATAAAAAGTTGGGTAATTAATAATATTTGACGTTAAACGGTTTTGAACAACTTCTGTGACGTGGCAGGAGCGTGTTAGATTGTGTGCCGTTCATTTCCACTACAGGAGCAGGACACACGAGTTCGAGGAGTTCGTGTTGACGTGGCACGAGCGCCTGAGGAAGCAGGAGGAACTCAACACCATGACGGTGATGCTGCAGAAAGAAGTGGACAAGTACAAGGTGTTAAAAAAAAAAAAAAAGCTTGACGTCATTGGTCGCTTTACTGAAAAGAAGTTGAAACTGGAAGCTTCCCTGTTACCAAACAGTGTGTGTGTGTGTGTGTGTGTGTGTGTGTGTGTGTGTGTGTGTGTAGGCTCTGCTTCCTGTGCTGAAGTATGTGAGAGGTGATCATCTGTCTCAGGATCACTGGCTGGATCTGTTCAGACTGCTCTGCTTCCCCAAAGGAACCACGCTGGAGAGACTCCTATTCAGAGACCTGCTGACCTTCTCACAAACCATCATAGATAAAGCCCTGGAGCTGAAGGTACACACACACACACACACACACACACACAGCCATTTAATTATAGTAACAAGTAAAGAGAACAAGAGACTTGTGTTTGTGTGTGTGTGTAGGACCTGAACAGCCGTGCTCATGCTGAGGTGAGTATCCGTGAGGCTCTGCGTGAGGTGGAGCTGTGGGCTGCTGGAGCGAGTTTCTCTCTCACCGAGTACACCAACAGCACCGGCGCTCACATCAGCCTCATCCGTGACTGGAGAGACGTGATGAATCAGGTAAAGGAGAGAGAGAGAGAGATGATGTGAGATGTTCTGTGGATCGCGTAACGCTTTTGTGTCTTCCCGTGTGGAGGTTGGAGATAACCGGTGTCTGCTGCAGTCTCTGAAGGACTCGCCGTATTACCAGCGCTTCCACGATAAGGTCTCTCTGTGGGAGACACGTCTCGCAGACCTCGACGACTTCCTGCAGAGCCTCAACAGCATCCAGAGGAAGTGGCTCTACCTCGAGCCCATATTTGGGCGTGGCGCGTTGCCACGAGAACAAGCCCGCTTTCAGAGAGTGGACCAGGACTTCAGGTCGGGAACCAGTGTGTGTTTATGTGCGCGTTTGTGTGTGTGTGTATGGAGAAGACGAGATAGAGGGAGGTGTGTGTTTGTGTGTTTAGGGCCATAATGCGGGACGTGCAGAGAGACAGCAGAGCAGCGTCTCTAACCACGCGAGCGGGAATGAGGAACTCTCTGAACACGATGCAGGATCAGCTACAGCGCTGTCAGAAGTCCCTGAATGATTTCCTCGAGGTTCTATATCTCTCTCACACACACACACACACACACACACACACACACACACAGAGAGAGAGAGAGAGCTATACGCTTGTCTCAGCTTGTTGAGCCTGTAAACGGAGGTGACATTAGGTGCCTTCTGTAATTAGTAAGATTACGATGCTTAGTTTTAAGTCTGACTAGTGATCTAAGGATGTCGAGGAAGCCTTAAAGGAGCGTGTGGTTTGGGACACGGCTTTAAAATGGCCGACGCGTCCTCTAACCCCTGTGTGACCTCCACAGGAGAAACGGTCCGCGTTTCCTCGTTTCTATTTCATCGGCGATGACGACCTGCTGGAGATACTGGGCCAAGCGACTAATCCCACCGTCATCCAGACACACCTGAAGAAGCTGTTTGCAGCACACACACACACACACACACACACACCCAAATACACATACATGTGCATGCGTATACCTATGTTTTGATGTTTTCTCTGGAATGTGTCTGTGTGTGTGTGTATACATATATATATATATATATATATATATATATATATATATATATATAAATATATATATATATGTGTGTGTGTGTGTAGGAATCCACAGTGTGGACTTTGACACGAGCTGCAGCAGAATCACGGCCATGAAGTCACTAGAAGGAGAGACGGTCCCTCTGAGGAACACAATCACCATCTCTAGTGATGTGGAGGTCTCTCTCTCTCTCACACACACACACATACACACACACACACACACACACACACACACACACACACTCTCGTTGTGTGTAATGAGGTTTTATTCTGGTGGTGAACTCTGGATACCAGGTAAACACACAGACAGACAGGTGGAGTAAAACCCTCGAGATGATGTTAGAGGAAAATAATCACAGACAGGGTGGTGTGATTGATGTTTTATTCGTCTTGTCCCACATACTTCATATTTGTGTGTGTGTGTGTGTGTGTGTGTGTTAGATGTGGCTCAGTGAACTGTCCTCAGAAATGAAGGAGACGTTGAAGCTCCTGCTGTGCGAGTGCGTGAAAGCAGTGAAGGGAGGTGGAGTCGACCCCAACCACTTCCCCTCGCAGGTTACACCGCTTACATCTCCACTGAAATACTACTATTCAGTTATATTCTAATAATAATTATAAATATCAATTACAATCATTCCGTCATAAAATCACATCATATTATCACTGAATTCCTCCGATCAGGTCACAGAGCATGGGGTAAAAATCTATTTCATAATGACATAGAAAAGTTATAGGACATGTTATAGGACACATTATCTGAGAAATTATTATACATTTATAATACAAGTAAAAGGTACAAAAAAACACGAAGAAGTTATATAACGGTGTGTGTGTGTGTGTGTGTGTGTGTGTGTGAACAGATCCTGTGCCTGGCTGAACAGATCCAGTTTACAGAGGATGTAGAAAGCGCCATCCGTGAGCAGAACCTGCACCAACTGGAGCTGGAGCTGACGGCTAAACTGGAGCACTACACCGACACAAACGCTCGCGTCGAGTCCGCAGGTGCGCACGCGCGGGATCAGAAAACGTTCGAAGCTGAATACTTTTACTAGCTAGCAAGCAAAGGGAGTTCGGTTTGCTAGTTCAAAGCGTTTGAAAGTCCGTGTGTCCTTTCAGAGTCTAGCGTGTTGCACTCGAAGCTGAAAGCTCTGATCCTGGATGTGATCCACAACCTGTCGGTGGTGCGGGAGCTGCTGGAGGTTCAGGTCCGCAGCACGAACGACTGGACGTGGACGAAACGGCTGCGTTTCTACCTGGACACAGACCAGCAGTGCTGCACCGTACGCATGGTGGACGCGGTGTTCGATTACACCTACGAGTACCAGGTCTCGACCCCCACACACACGTGCTATTAAACCATATAATACATTGTATAATAAACCGTGTAATTGGACACACAGAAGAAGAGATGAATAAGTAGAACCCCCTTTGTTTGTTTTTTTTTGTTTTTTTTTGTCTTTTGTGGTTTTTGTTCCATAATTAAGGGTAACGCCCCTAAGCTAGTGCACACTCCTCTGACGGATAAGTGCTACCTCACGCTGACTCAGGCCATGAGGATGGGGTTGGGAGGAAACCCGTACGGACCTGCAGGAACCGGCAAAACAGAGTCTGTTAAAGCGCTGGGAGGACTTCTG
This sequence comes from Ameiurus melas, assembly GCA_012411365.1. Taxonomy (NCBI): domain Eukaryota; kingdom Metazoa; phylum Chordata; class Actinopteri; order Siluriformes; family Ictaluridae; genus Ameiurus; species Ameiurus melas. The sequence goes on along the minus strand of CM022759.1, from coordinate 10,711,338 downwards.
GGCAGACAGGTGCTGGTGTTCAACTGTGACGAGGTACGTACACACACACATATCAATATCAACAGTGCGTTAATCACATACTATTTCGAGAATTATGCTAGTAAAACACTTCGTGGCATGCTGTTACAGGAAACTAATCAGTGACGCGCTGATTGTTTCCCAAGAACTAAGTTATTTTAGTGATTTATTCTTTTTATACTGCAGCAGTTTGCTGACACGTCATACTTTTTATCTGTTTATTGTTACATTTAACGTTCCACGAGACAATTTATAGCAGACGTTTCTCTCTCTCTCTCGCTCTCTCGCTTTCTCTCTCTCTCTCTCTCTCTCTCTCTTCTTGATGTTAATAAGACGCCTCACGTCAGTTCTGAGGACTTTAGCACGTCCAGCTTCACCTCTGGGACCGGAGACTCTTTCCGTTTTTTTTTTTTTAGTAAATAGCAGGTCCTTATTTAAAGGTGTTTAAATAAACCCATTCGTGTGGAGCGTCCGCCGTACGAGTACACGTGTACACTGTTACTATAGAAATGGTGCATTAATGTCAACCTTCGCTGCACTCATTTCAGAGCTGCTGTTATAGAAAATTAATCCATGCTTCATCAGTAACCAGTAAGAATTATTGAGGGATTTTAAGCAGAAGCCCACAGTCTTAAATTTGTGTGTGTGTGTGTGTGTGTGTGTGTGTGTGTAGGGCATTGACGTGAAGTCTATGGGTCGTATCTTCGTGGGGTTGATAAAGTGCGGCGCTTGGGGCTGCTTCGACGAGTTTAATCGTCTGGAGGAAGCCGTGCTATCGGCCGTGTCCATGCAGGTCCAGGCCATCCAGGACTCGCTGAGACAGCACAGAGACACCTGTCACCTCCTGGGCAAAGAGGTAATGCATTCAGACTTGCAGCTGATTGGACAGTTACCAGTCTTTTATCTAGTGCTGTAGAGGGAAGTGTGTGTGTGTGTGTGTGTGTGTGTAGGTGGAGCTGGACCGAAACTCCGGTGTGTTCATCACTCTGAACCCCGCCGGTAAAGGTTACGGAGGGAGACAGAAGCTTCCGGACAACCTGAAGCAACTTTTCCGCCCTGTTGCCATGACGACCCCGGATAACGAGCTCATTGCTGAGGTCATCCTCTACTCCGAGGGCTTCAAACAGGGGAAAGAGCTCGCGCGCAAACTCACAGCTGTGTTCAACCTGGCCAGGTGAGCGCGCACACACACACAGACACGGAGCTTTTCCGGTGATACACGTCAAATATTTTGCATCACACACAGTATCTTTTAGAACGATGCCTAAAACCATTCCATGTGATGTTCTGGAAACATCTCCTGATCGATACCTTTTCAGATTTTTACACGGGTGTGTGGACTTTTTATATCCACTGTATATGAGCATAGGGAGTCGTTGATGTTGTCGTTGATGTATTTGTGTGTGACTGTTCTTGATGATGGTGTGTGTGTGTGTGTGTGTGTGTAGGGAGTTGTTGACCCCTCAGCAGCACTATGATTGGGGACTGCGTGCTCTGAAGACAGTGCTGAAAGGCTGCGGGAATTTATTACAGCTTCAGAGGAAACAAGACACACACGGTATTATTATTATTATTATTATTATTATTATTATTGCTAATGCTTCAGCAGCAGTGCGTTAAAGACTCTCTGTCCCCCCCTGTCTGCGCAGTCAGTGAGAGTGTGTTAGTGCTGCAGGCTCTCAGGTTAAATACGCTCTCGAAGCTGACGTTCTCGGACAGCGCTCGTTTCGATGCCCTGCTCAGGAGCGTCTTTCCTGGAGTGGACTTCAACGAGGTGCGCTACGACGAGCTGAGGGCCGCCCTGCTGGGCGCTTATGAAGAAGCACACCTCGAGATCATACCTAGCCAGGTACACACACACACACACATTCGATGAAATGAATCCGATGTCTGACTATAAACAGCTCTCGGTAGTGCAGTTAGATTGTGTGTGTGTGTAGGTGAGGAAGGCTCTGGAGCTGTATGAGCAGATGAGGCAGCGGATGGGCGTGGTCATGGTGGGTCCGAGCGGCTGTGGGAAGTCGACGGTGTGGCGTTTGCTGCGTGCTGCGCTGAAGCGTCTCGGGCTCACGGTGCAGCACCACACCGTCAACCCTAAAGCGCTGAGCCGACAGCAGCTGCTGGGACACATGGACATGGACACACGTGAGTGGAGCGACGGCGTCATCACCGCTGCTTCCAGACACGTCATCCGGGAACCTCAAGGTGACGTGTGCACACACACACACACACACACACACACACACACACACACATCTCCCTCAAAAGCTGTGGCCTTTCCTCCATATTGATTTCTCTCTCTCTCTCTCTCTCTCTCTTTCTCTCTCTCTTTCTCTCTGTAGAGGTGAGTTCGTGGATCGTGTGCGACGGCGATATCGACCCAGAGTGGGTGGAGTCCCTTAACTCCGTCCTGGACGACAACCGTTTGCTGACGATGCCGAGCGGAGAACGCATTCAGTTCGGCCCGAACGTCAACTTCCTGTTCGAGACCCATGACCTGAGCTGTGCTTCCCCCGCCACCATCTCCCGCATGGGCATCATCTTCCTCAGGTAGCTGAGTACAACTTATAATCATGTCTAGCAAAATATAATCCTGTTCACAAGTGTTATACGTGTGTGTGTGTGTGTGTGTGTGTGTGTGGGACAGCGATGAGGACACTGATGTGAGCGCTCTGCTAAAAGCGTGGTTAAGGGGAGAGCAGGTGGAGAACAGGGACAATCTGGAGAACTGGATTAGTGATTACTTCCAGCGAGCACTCGACTGGGTGCTCACACAGGTACACACACAAACACACACTCGAAATGGAGATTTCATGTAACGTAAGTATCCTTTTATGTCTATATCACAGTGTGTGTTTAACTTCTTCTCTCTCTAGGGGGAGTGTGTGGTAGAGACCAGTCTGGTAGGGGCTGTCCTGAATGGTTTGTCTCATCTCGGGGGGGTGAGCGAGCGGGGGGAGTTTATAGTCGGGTTGATCCGTGGACTCGGAGGAAACCTGCAGCTCAAATCACGACAGGAGTTCGCTAAGCAGGTCAGAGAATGCGTGCTCGTGTGTGCGCGTGTGTGTGTGCGCATGCGGGTTTTCATTTTGTATACAAGTGTGTGTGTGTGTGTGTGTGTGTGTGTGTGTAGGTGTTAACCTGGGCAGGTGAGATCCCTCCTGACCCGCGGAACCCTCTGGATCTGTGCTACGATAGTGACTCTGGACGCGTGCGTGCGTATGAGCCGCAACATGGAGACGGAGTGCGCGTGGAGGACTTCGGATATACGCACACACTCCCCGTCATACACACTCCACACACACAGGACGCACTACACAACTTCACACGCTGGCTGCAGACCGGAAACACACAGCCATTCCTGGTGGTTGGGCCAGAGGGCTGTGGCAAGGGGTACGACACACACATACACCTTTATACACACCCTCATATACACACTTATATATACTTATACACCCACTTATAAACATATACACACTTGAACACAAGCTCCCCCTGCATTTGATGAGCATTTATATTTAGTTATAACGTGTGTGTGTGTGTTTGTGTGCGCACGCAGGATGCTGTTGCGTTACGCGTTTTCCAGGCTGCGCTCCACTCAGGTAGCGGCGGTTCACTGCAGCGCTCAGACGTCATCGCAGCACGTCCTGCAGAAACTCGCTCAGACGTGTGTGTGCATCAGCTCCAACACACACCGAGTATACCGGCCACGCGACTGCGAGCGGCTCGTCCTCTACCTCAAAGACATCAACCTCCCCAAACCGGACAAGTGGGGGACCAGCAATCTGATCGCCTTCCTGCAGCAGGTCTTTCACTACACACACACACACACACACACACACACACACACACACATATATATATATATATATATATATATATATATATATATATATATATATATATATATATATATATATATGCTTTATATTTTTATATAAATAAAATATGTTATATTTATATATAACACTGGATGTACGTATGTCTCAGGTGTTGACGTATCAGGGCTTTTACGATGAAGGTCTAGAGTGGGTCGGTTTGGAGAACATCCAGATCGTTTGTTCGATGTCAGCCGGAGGCGCCGTGGGACGCCACACGCTCACGTCACGCTTTACCTCTATAGTCCGCATCTGCACCATTGAGTGAGTCTCTCTCTCTCACACACACACACACACACATACAACAAATGTATTTGTATTTAGTGTTCAGTCCCAAGCCCTAATGTGTGTGTGTGTGTGTGTGTGTGTGTGTGTTTTTTCTGCAGTTATCCTGATAGAACGCAGCTGCAGACAATCTACAGCGCATACCTGTCACCTGTGCTGCAAAGCACTCTGGGTACTCATCCCACTTGGAGTTCTGCTGGGAAAATTCATCAACTCGCTGGCTCATTGGTTCAAATCTATGAGCAGGTCTCTCTCTCATTGGCTGATCTATAATGTGTTTTTGAGTCTGTGTGTGTGTATGTTCAGTCTGACATGTACACGTGTGTGTGTGTGTGTGTGTGTGTGTTTCAGGTGAAGGCTAAGTTCACGATAGATGAGCACAGTCACTACCTGTTCACTCCGTGTGTGTTGACTCAGTGGGTGCTGAACCTGCTCAGATACGACCTGACTGCAGGTGAGTGCAACCGTAACGCTAACACTAGACTAGCCGTTTGCTGTCATTTTGTCATATGAAGTATGCCGATATGCAGTGCTTTATGGGTAATACATGCACCGTAATCCACTAGATTTCAGGCCGAGTCCTAAAATAGCAGACATTCTACTGTGTATATAAATTCGAAGAATTTCGAATTTGAGTTGTTACAGCTAAATGTGATCCAACAGACATTTTGTGTGTATGTGTGTGTGTGTATGTAGGTAAATGCCTTACTCCTGCAGACTCTGTGTTGGAGGTGGTAGCGTATGAGGCTCACCGGCTCTTCAGAGACAAGCTGGTCTCCGATAAAGACTTGCATGCATTTGACAGCATCCTCAGCTCCGTCATTCGAGGAGACTGGGGCTCTGATGTGCTGGACAGTGTGTCTGGTAAAACACTCTCTCTCTCTCTCTCTCTCTCTCACACACACACACACACACACACACACACACTCAAACAAAGGACATTTACTTACGTGTCCATTTGTCTTGTCTGTCAGACACATTCTTTGTGACGTGGGGTGCAAGTCATGGTGGGAGTGGTCTCAAGCCCCTCCCACTTTATGGGAAACCACTTGGCCGTCTCAATTCCAATGATCTCACAGAAGTCATCCGCAAGGTCAGACCAGGGACTCTGCTTGTGTGTGTGTTTACAGCTATGCAAATTGAATAGAACCCCCCCACCTCCCTCTCTCTCTCACTCTCACTCTCTCACTCGCTGTAGGGGGTTCTTCAGTATGAACGGGAGAACCGGGAGTTGGACCTGCTGATCTTCCCGGAGGTGTTAGACGTTGTGAGTCGTGTGGACCGGGTCCTGTCTGCTCCAGCTGGGTGTGTGTTGCTGGCGGGACAGAGCGGCGTGGGTCGACGCACAGCTGTGTGTTTGGTGGCACACATGAACCGCACCACGCTCTACACACCAAGGATCAGCCGCTCATACACACTCAAACACTTTAGGAGCGACCTTAAGACCGTGAGTACCTCCTCCTCTGACACACATACTGTCTGTCTGTCTGTCTGTTTTTTTATCTATCTGTACTGTAATATCATTCCATAAACATACATACAGTATATTGATGGGTATAAATGATATGTGTGTGTGTAGGTGATGCAGATGGCGGGTGTAGAAGGGCAGCAGATTGTACTGTTGCTTGAGGATCATCAGTTTGTACATCCCTCCTTCCTGGAGATGGTCAACAGTCTGCTCTCTTCAGGTCAGTGTGTGTGTGTGTAACGAGGTGTGTAAGGTGTATTGTTTATTCAAAGGAGTAGCACATATGGTTTTTTAAAACGTGTGTGTGTGTGTGCGTGTGTGTTACAGGTGAAGTTCCCGGACTGTACTCTACAGAAGAGCTGGAGCCGTTACTGTCATCTCTGAAGGATCAGGCAGCGCAAGACGGATTCACCGGACCCCTCTTTAACTACTACACACACCGTTAGTACACACACACACATACACATTAATCATATTTTAACATGCTATACATTATGAGTGTGTGTGTGTAGGTGTGCAGCAGAACCTCCATGTGGTGCTGATCATGGACTGCACCAATGACAACTTTACCATCAATTGTGAGAGCAACCCGGCGCTGTACAGGAAGTGCAGTGTGCAGTGGCTGGAGGGATGGAGAGACAGCAGCATGAAGAAGGTTGAGAGAGAGATAGCAAGATAGAGGGTAGAGAAACATGTATGATAAATGAGGTGTGTCTAATAAGTGTGTGTGTTGTGTTGTAGATTCCTGAGATGTTCCTGTCTGAAATGGAAGAGGAGAAGAGCCCCGGAAAGAAACCGAAGAAGCACAAAACAGGTGTGTGTTAAAGGTGTTGGTTAAAGATTTGTTTCACTTCCAACATCTCAGGTGTGCGTTAATGCTTTTTGATTGGTCGTTGGGTGCAAAAAGCTGATTGGTCGATTTTCCCACAGACTTCTTCCACTCGTTTCTGACTATCCACGAGTCGTGTCGCGATTACGGAGCCACGCCTAACCGATACCTGAGCTTTCTCAAGGTGTACCAATGCATTTACAGCACCAAGAAGAAAGAGCTCACCCAAAGACAGCAGCACCTGCAGGTAGACACACACACACGCACACACAGAAAGTACATAAAATGAGAAATTGAACGTTTTCATTCCTTGAGTTCTGTGTGTGTGTGTGTGTGTGTGTGTCTGGGTGGGTGTGTAGGCGGGCGTGGCTAAGCTAAACGAAGCGAAGTCATTGGTTGATGAGCTGAAGAGGCGCGCTGCGGAGCAGAGCATGTTACTGAAAACCAAACAGGCAGAGGCAGATGCAGCGCTGCAGGAGATCACTACATCCATGCAGGTGTGTGTGTGTTTGTGTGTGTGTTGAAATATGGCAACACTATCAAGACAAACACTAAAGGAGGTGCTGAAGTGTTGTGTGTGTTGAAATATGGCAACATATTAAACACTAAAGGAGGATGACTAATGTATTGTGTGTGTGTGTGTAAATGATAGCGGAATAAATGTGTGCGTGTGTGTGCGTAGCCCCTGGTCGAAGAGACGAAGCAGGCTGTCGGAAACATCAAACCAGAGTCTCTGTCCGAGATCCGTTCGCTGCGAATGCCGCCGGACGTCATCAGAGACATTCTGGAGGGCGTGCTGAGGCTCATGGGAATATTCGACACCTCCTGGGTCAGCATGAAGAGGTGAGACGCTAAATCAATCCAGTCGTGTTTTCACCTGAGAAGTAGCTTTTATTACTCCTCTAAAACATCCGGTTTTCCTTTTGTAACTTTAACTCTGAGTGACCATCACTGCAATGAGATGCATTATTTATCCAAAGCGCTAACGGCTCGTAATGACTGCAATAAAAAAAAAAACCCGGTGTGTTTATGTACGCATTTTAATGCGTCTGTAAATTAGACTTAAAGACCCGATACGTCCGCTTTAAATAAGTCAATATATTTACTCTTTGCTAAACAGAGACATTTTCCTGATGGTGTGGCTAAATACTTTACACCGGGTTTATTTCACTCATTAAAGGCTTTATTTGTGTTTATATACATATACACACACACTACCAGTCAAAAGTTTGTGGACACGCGACTGAAATATTTCTCATGAGCTTAAAAAGTTTTTTATCTGAAGGTGTAGGATTAAACGTGTGAAATCGGTGCCGTAGACAAAAATATAATCATGCCGCCGTATTTGTTTCTTTCGTTAGAAAACTAACATTTTATTCACAAAAAAAAATTCTGGTTAAACGGACGACTCGGAGAGAAATATTCTGAAAAGCAGCCAATAAGAGTCCAGCGCAAGGTTATAATCCGTAAACGGAATAACGAAAACTAGGTGTGAAAAAAC
>CM022759.1:10693359-10700859 GCA_012411365.1 Ameiurus melas | reverse complement strand
TTTAAAATTATATCTGACACTTGATGCTGACTGACTGCTAGAATAGGGTTATTAAAACAACAACAAAAAAATATATATATATACATATATGAATATATATATAGAGAGAGAGAGGAGAGTCAGATTTCCCAGGAAGCGATCTAAGTCTTTAAGGGTTAAACCCACTCAATTCTAAATCCGTAATAAAAGAATCTGTAGAAAGCTTCAGGTTCAGGTTCGCACCTGGATATGGTTTCTAAAGATGAAATGACTCAGCGGGTGTGTGTGTGTGTGTTTTCAGAACGCAAAGCGTGCGAGTGCGGCGGCCGCTCCGTTAGCAGCATGGGTGAAAGCAAATGTCCAGTACTCTCACGTCTTGGAGAAGATACAGCCACTGGAGAATGAGCAAGCAGGACTGATGGAGTGCGTACAGACACACACACACACACACACACACACACATATACAGTATGTAGATGCAGCCAAATGTCTCCACAGAATTACATTTCTTACAACTCTTCTCTTCGTGTCCATGTCAGAAACCTGCGCAAAACGGAGAGTCGGAGGAATAAACTGGAGGCTCAGCTCAGCTCCGTCGGAGAACGAGTGCAAGAGTTGAAGGACAAGTAAGTAAAACTGTTCAACACTTAACACCGGCGTTTAGAACACGGCCGTAACAGGGAGCGTGATGGTGTTAGGACACAGCCCACAGAACTAAAACTACCACACTGCAACATGATACGATGTGACTTGTTAAGGGTTCATTCTTATTGTTTGACGTTGTGTGTGTGTGTGTGTGTGTGTGTGTGCGCATGCTACAGGTTTCAGTGTCGTACCACCGAAGCTGCTAAACTAGAAGCTGACGTGAGCAGAGCTCAGGAAACCATCAGCGCTGCGGAGAAACTCCTCCACCAGCTGGACGGAGAACATACTCGCTGGAGCACACAGGTGTGTGTGTGTGTGTGGCAGGGGTCTCAAATAGAAGATATACTTCAGTCCAGATGTATGTGTGTCACATTACTGTTTGTGTGTGTGTGTTTGCGCAGGTGGATGAGATTAGCGAGGAGCTAAAAACTCTTCCCAAGCGCGTGCAGCTGGCAGCAGCGTTCATCACGTACCTGTCTGCCACACCTGAGGATCAGCGCCGAGCCATGTTGCACAACTGGATGGAGCACGCAGGACTGCAGAGTATACACACACACACACACACACACACACAAACACACACATACACACACACACGAATCCCAAATGTCATCCTGTTCGTTTTGTTCAATCCAAGTCACAGAAATCTTCTCTCGACCTTCTCTGATCTGAAGAAGCTCTTGTTCTCAAACCCCCTCTCTCCATGTATTGCTACAGAGTAAAGTATTGGCACCCTTAGTGTATCATGCGCTTATTTATTTATTTATTTTTTGCTTTTTTTTTAAAATTATTATTCCAAAATGAGGTGGAAAAGCACTTGCACCTTTAGCATAGAATTATGTGATTATAAAGCTGGTGATCCTATTGAATTACACTGACTATTCTTGTAAAAACGTGACCGACCGAAACCACACGCACGTACGGTGCGATACACTCGCCGTGCCATTCTTACCTTATATACTTCTTCCATAAAAACATGACACGTCTTTTTCTCGTCGGCAGACTTCGATTTACGTCACTTCCTGTGCTCTGAGAGCGAACAGCTGATCTGGAAAAGTGAAGGACTGCCATCTGATGACCTATCTATGGAGAACGCCCTCGTTATCCTGCAGGTAAAACACAAACACACACACACACGCCATGCCTCCTTAAGTCGCATCAGTCCGGTTTTATACTTGTTTCATGATTTATACAGTATGTACAGATTCTATACACACAGGCCACACCCTTTTACTATTACTAACTGGCACAGAAAGCCAGTACTTTCTTCACTTGTACTGATAGGCTCAGAGGCCTCGCCTCCTCTGCAGACTGACAGACTAAAAAGGCCACGCCTCCTTCATTGGGAAATTATTATTTTTATTTTTTATTGTTTAAAGACATCGTGTGTGTGGACATATGACATAAGTGTTCGTGTGTATGTGTGTGTGTGTGTGTGCGCTTATTGCATTTATTTTATTATCAGTGTGTTGCATTTTTAATGACATCCTCACTATTAATGTGTATGTGTGTGTGTGTGTGTGTGTGTGTGTGTACCTCTGTCTGCCTGTCTACCTACCTGTCTGTGTGTCTGTCTGTCTGCCTGCCATTCTCATGCCACATCCTCAGATCACTGCATTAAAAAACCGGGTAAGAACACACACACACACAAAAGTAGTGTCTATTTATTGTTTTATTGTCTAAAATATAAGTTTTCTCTCTCTGTCTCTCTGTCTGTCTCTCTCTGTAGAGTGTGGCGTGTCCGTTTCTTATAGACCCCTCCTCCCGAGCCACAGAATGGTTACGCACCCACCTTAAAGTGCATCGTTTAGAGGTCATCAACCAACAGGTACACACACACACATATATGCACACAGTATTCCAGATATTCTGGTATCAGCAACATTATGTCTGTACTGTCTCTCTCTCTCTCTTCTCTATGTGCCTGTCTGTCTCTTTGACTGTCTGTCTCTCTCTCTCTCTCTCTCTCTCTCTCTCTCTCTCTCTATGTGCCTATCTGTCTCTTTGACTGTCTCTCTCTCTCTCTCTCTCTCTCTCTGTGCCTGTCTGTCTCTTTGTCTCTTTGACTGTCTGTCTCTCTCTCTCGCTCTCTCTATGTGCCTGTCTGTCTCTTTGACTGTCTGTCTCTCTCTCTCTCTCTCTCTCTCTCTCTCTCTTTTTATGTGCCTGTCTGTCTCTTTGACTGTCTCTCTTTTCTTGTCCCTGTCTGTCTCTTTGACTCTTTTCTCTCTCTCTCTCTCTCTCTCTCTCTCTGTGCCTGTCTGTCTCTTTGAGTCTCTCTCTCTCTCTCTCTCTCTCTTTTCTCTCTCTCTCTTGTGCCTGTCTGTCTCTTTGACTCTCTCTCTCTCTCTCTGTGTGCCTGTCTGTCTCTTTGACTCTCTCTCTCTCTCTCTCTCTGCCTGTCTGTCTTTGACTCTCTCTCTCTCTCTCTCTCTTGTGCCTGTCTGTCTCTTTGACTCTCTCTTCTCTCTGTGCCTGTCTGTCTCTTTGACTTCTCTCTCTCTCTCTCTCTCTCTCTCTCTCTCTCTCTCTCTCTCTGTGCCTGTCTGTCTCTTTGACTCTCTCTCTCTCTCTCTCTCTTCTCTCTCTGTCTGTGCCTGTCTGTCTCTTTGACTCTCTCTCTCTCTCTCTCTCTCTCTCTCTCTCTGTGCCTGTCTGTCTCTTTTTGACTTTTTCTCTCTCTCTCTCTCTCTCTGTGTGCCTGTCTGTCTCTTTGAGTCTCTCTCTCTCTCTCTCTCTCTCTCTCTGTGCCTGTCTGTCTCTTTGACTCTCTCTCTCTCTGTGCCTGTCTGTCTCTTTGACTCTCTCTCTCTGGCCTGTCTGTCTCTCTCTCTCTGTGCCTGTCTGTCTCTTTGACTCTCTCTCTTCTCTCTCTCTCTGTGCCTGTCTGTCTCTTTTGACTCTCTCTCTCTCTCTCTCTCTCTCTCTCTGTGCCTGTCTGTCTCTTTGAGTCTCTCTCTCTCTCTCTCTCTCTTGTGCCTGTCTGTCTCTTTGACTCTCTCTCTCTCTCTCTCTTCTGTGCCTGTCTGTCTCTTTGACTCTCTCTCTCTCTCTCTCTCTCTGTGCCTGTCTGTCTCTTGACTCTCTCTCTCTCTCTCTCTCTCTCTGTGCCTGTCTGTCTCTTTGAGTCTCTCTCTCTCTCTCTCTCTCTCTGTGCCTGTCTGTCTATCCGGTTCTCAGGACTCTAATTTTATGACCTCGCTGGAGTTGGCTGTGCGCTTCGGAAAAACGTTGATAATTCAGGAAGTGGACGGCGTCGAGCCGGTGCTTTACCCTCTACTGCGCAGAGACCTAATTGCGCAAGGTGAGTCTTCCTTCCATCCCTCCTCCCGCTGCCTTCTATTCATCCATCCGCTCATCCTTTCAGCCAGCACTTTGTCCATCCTTTCATTATTCCTTCTTTTGTGTTGTTTTTTTTTTAATTTATTGATTTATTTATTTATTTATTTTAATTTTCATATGATTCATTTACATGTGATTCATTTACATAATTTAAGAGATTTTTTTTTTTATCTCTTCAGGTCCTCGTTACGTCGTCCAGATCGGGGAGAAAGTCGTCGACTACAACGAGGATTTCCGGCTGTTTCTGGCAACCCGCAACCCCAATCCGTTTATCCCCCCTGACGCTGCTTCTGTTATAACTGAAGTGAATTTTACCATCACTAGAGCAGGACTGCGTGGCCAGGTAACACACACACACACACACACACACACACACACATACACAACACAATGTGAGTGTGTTCATAATTATTTATAGAGATCATCAAAGTGCACCAAAAATTATATAATGATTACACAATTATGTGGTGATTATACAGTTGTGTAATGTGTGTGTGTGTGTGTGTGTGTAGCTGCTGGCATTGACCATCCAGCATGAGAAACCAGAACTGGAGAGTGAGAAGACCCGACTGTTGCAGCAGGAGGAGGAGAAGAAGATTCAGCTCGCCCTGCTGGAGGACTCGCTGCTACAGGTACTCCATCACAACTCCCAGCATGCTCTCTGTTTATATATAATACGGCTGCGCGCTGTTATACTGTGATCTCATGCTATGAACTGATGCATACGATATCAGTATCGATGATCAGACCTGAGGCCATCTATTCCGACTTCGACGTACATACAGTCATGGACGAAAGTATTGGCACCCCTGGAACTTTTCCAGAAAATGGACTCCCAAAATGGACTGGAAAAAATCATTGGCACCCTAGTTGAGGGTGCCAACAATTTTGTCCAACCTAATTTTTGAGTTTTGTGTAAAATGATGTCAAATTTGCCTTTTTTCTTCTGCTTTTTTTGTGCTGTTCCAATGCCCTTAAAGGTAATAAACATGTGTATACCAAAACATTTGTCATTGCAAACTTTTCTGGGAGAAACGGTGCATTTTCTGGAAAACTTCCAGGGGTGCCAATACTTTCGTCCATGTCCATGACTGTATCTATTATATCGCTCTGTGTGTGTGTGTGTGTGTGTGTGTGTGTGGGACTCTGGCCACAGCTCAGGGGAACATTTTGGAGAATAAGGAGCTGATAGAGTCTCTGAATCAGACGAAGGCGAGCAGCGCTCTGATCCACACCGCTCTCACAGAGTCGCATAGACTGCAGGCCTCACTCGACCAGGTGAGAGAGCAATGCAGTAATCCAGATGTCCTCTTGAGGGCAGCAGAGCAATATCACTTATCTGTTTTTCTCTCTTTCTCTCCGTATCCGTCACACTCCTCCATCTCTGCGTAGGAAAGGGATGCCTATTTGCCATTGGCCGAAAGCGCCAGCAAGATGTATTTTGTAATCATGGATTTATCCCGTGTTAACAGCATGTACCGCTTTAGTCTGGCCTCTTTCATCAGAATCTTCCGCAGAGCACTGCAGACTCAACAGGTACACACACACACACACACACACACACACAGTGATCTAAAGGATCACTTCCGTTCAAAGCCTTTTCCCAGAGCTGTGTCCATTTCTGTGCTTTATAAAAGTGCCCGAAAACCAAGCCAAGAGCTTGTGTGTGTCTGTGCTGAGTGCGCACAGCAATCACAGATGAAGAGTTTACTTCGTTTATATCCACATACACACTTACATGACCGCTTTATTATTAACACCTGTACACTCAAGAAGCTGTCCAATCAGCCAATCATGTGAATGGGGGTGACGGCTGGGGGAGGGCATGTCACGATCTCAAATAGCCACTCTTTACAACCGTGCTGAGCAGAAAAGCATCTCAGAACACGCACCACAAGTCAGTCCTTGAGCTACAACAGCTAAAGACAGCGAGGAACAGGTATCTGAGGCTAAATTGGACAAGGAGTGGAAAAAACATCAGCTGGTCTGTAGGTTTAGTTTCCTTTTCTAAATCACATGATCTGGTTTTTATTGTTTTGCTCCATGTCCAATGGTGCAGCACTTATTAGGCTGCAGAGTCTGGTTTTTCTTCCTTAATAATTCATTCTGTTTAAATATTAAATCTGCTTAAGTGTCTGTTAAACATTAATCATATCCTTAGTTTTAATTACATTAAATTTACTTTGGGGGGGATGAATTTATTCTTTTGTGTCTCCAAGTACCTCAAGGGTTCATTAGCTAAGCCTCACACAGGCTTAGCTAATGAAGTGTTTTGTTCTCTCTCTCTCTCTCTCTCTCTCTCTCTCTCTCTCTCTGTGTGTGTGTGTGTGTGTGTGTGTGTGTTAGGAGAGCGACAGCACTGAGGCGAGGATCACAGCACTGGAGGCGTCTCTGAAGTGCATGGTGTACGAATATGTCTGCCGCTCACTCTTTAAGGTGAACACTCTCTCTCTCTCTCTCTCTCACACACACACACACACACACACACACACACACACACACACACACTGTTAGGGTCTGCATGTCTCAAACTCACAACCTTGTGATTACTAAGTCAGAACCATAAGTACTGAGCAAACTCTGCTTTCCCTGCAACAAACTGTGAGTGTGTGTGTGAGTGTAGGAATCAGTGTGAGAGAGTGTGAGAGAGAGAGAGAGTGTGTGTGTGTGTGTGTGTGTGTGTGTGTGTGTGTGTGTGTGTGTAGGAATCAATATGTGTGAGAGTGTGTGAGAGAGTGTGTGTGTGTAGGCATCAATGTGTGAGAGTGTGTGTGAGAGTGTGTGTGTGTGTAGGAATCAGTGTGTGAGAGAGAGTGTGTGTGTGTGTATGTGTGAGTGTAGGAATCAGTGTGAGAGAGTGTGTGTAGGAATCAATGTGTGAGAGTGTGTGTGTGTGTGTAGGCATCAATGTGTGAAAGTGTGTGAGAGAGTGTGTGTGTGTAAGAATCAGTGTGTGAGAGTGTAGGAATCAGTGTGTGAGAGAGAGAGAGAGTGTGTGTGTAGGAATCAATGTGTGAACGTGTGTGAGAGTGTGTGTGTAGGAATCAATATGTGAAAGTATGTGAGAGAGTGTGTGTGTAGGAATCAGTGTGTGTGAGGGAGTGTGTGTATGAGTGTAGGAATCAGTGTGTGAGAGAGAGAGAGAGAGAGTGTGTGTGTGTGTGTGTGTGTAGGAATCAGTGTAGAGAGAGTGTGTGTGTGTGTGTGTGTGTGTAAGGAATCAATATGTGTAGAGAGAGTGTTTGTGTGTAGGCATCAATGTGTGTGAGAGTGTGTGTGAGGTTGTGTGTGTAGGAATCAGTGTGTGAGAGTGTGTGTGTGTGTGTGTGTGTGAGTGTAGGTATCAGTGAGAGAGTGTGTGAGAGTGCGTGTGAGAGTGTGTGTAGGAATCAGTGTGAGAGTGTGTGTAGAAATCAGTGTGTGGGATAGTGTGTGTGTGTGTGTGTGTGTGTGGGAATCAGTGTGTGAGAGAGTGTGTGTGTGTAGGCATCAATGTGTGAGAGTGTGTGTGTGAGTGTAGGAATCAGTGTGTGT
>CM022759.1:10685859-10690859 GCA_012411365.1 Ameiurus melas | reverse complement strand
TGTGTGTGTGTGTAGGAATCAATGTGTGAAAGTGTGTGAGAGAGTGTGTGTGTAGGAACAATCTTGCGGAGTGTAGGAATCGGTGTGTGAGGTGTGTGTGTGGAATCAATGTGTGAGAGTGGTGTGTGTGGGATGAGTGTATGAGGTGTAGGATCGGTTTGAGAGTGTGTGTGTGTAGGAATCAATGTGAGGGGTGTGTGTGTAGGAATCAATGTGTGAAAGTTTGTGTGAGAGAGGTGTGTAGGAATCAATGTGTGAACGTGTGTGAGAGGGTGTGTGTGGAATCAATGTGTGTGAGAGTGTGTGTGAGAGGTGTGTGTGGAATCAATGTGTGGGGTGTGTGTGTTAGGCATCAATGTGGAGGTGTGTGTAGGAATCAATGTGTGTGAGAGAAGTGTGTGAGAGAGTGTGTGAGAGAGTGTGTGTGTGTGTGGGTGTAGGAATCAGTGTGTGAGAGAGAGTGTGTGTGTGTGTAAGTGAATCAGTGTGTGAGTGTAGGAATCAGTGTGAGAGTGTGTGTGAGTGTGAGTGTGAGTGTAGGAATCTGTGTGAGAGAGTGAGTGTAGGAATCAGTGTGAGGTGTGTGTGGGAATCAATATGTGAAAGTGTGAGAGAGTGAGTGTGTGTGTGTAGGAATCAATGTGTGAAAGTGTGTGAGAGAGTGTGTGTGTGGAATCAATGCGTGAGAGTGTAGGAATCGGTGTGAGAGTGTGTGTAGGAATCAATGTGTGAGAGTGTGTGTGTGTGGGAATCAGTGTATGAGAGTGTAGGAATCGGTGTGTGAGAGTGTGTGTGTGTAGGAATCAATGTGAGGGAGTGTGTGTGTAGGAATCAATGTGTGAAAGTGTGTGTGAGAGAGAGTGTGTGTAGGAATCAATGTGTGAACGTGTGTGAGAGAGTGTGTGTGTAGGAATCAATGTGTGTGAGAGTGTGTGTGAGAGAGTGTGTGTAGGAATCAATGTGTGAGAGTGTGTGTGTGTAGGCATCAATGTGTGAAGGTGTGTGTAGGAATCAATGTGTGTGAGAGAGTGTGTGAAGAGAGTGTGTGTGAGAGGTGTGTGAGAGTGTTTGTTATGAGTGTAGGAATCAGTGTGTGAGAGAGAGTGTGTGTGTGTGAGGTGTAGAATCAGTGTGTGAGTGTAGGAATCAGTGTGAGAGTGTGTGTGAGTGTGAGTGTGAGTGTAGGAATCTGTGTGAGAGAGTATGAGTGTAGGAATCAGTGTGTGAGAGTGTGTGTGTAGGAATCAATATGTGAAAGTGTGAGAGTGAGTGTGTGTGTAGGAATCAATGTGTGAAAGTGTGTGAGAGAGTGTGTGTGTAGGAACCAATGCGTGAGAGTGTAGGAATCGGTGTGTGAGAGTGTGTGTGTAGGAATCAATGTGTGAGAGAGTGTGTGTGTGTGGGAATCAGTGTATGAGAGTGTAGGAATCGGTGTGTGAGAGTGTGTGTGTGTAGGAATCAATGTGAGGGAGTGTGTGTGTAGGAATCAATGTGTGAAAGTGTGTGAGAGAGAGTGTGTGTAGGAATCAATATGTGAACGTGTGTGAGGGGTGTGTGTGTAGGAATGTGTGTGAGTTGTGTGTGTAGGCATCAATGTGTGAAGTGTGTGTGTGAATCAATGTGTGTGAGAGAGTGTGTGAGAGAGAGTGTGTGAGAGAGTGTGTGAGAGAGTGTGTGTATGAGTGTAGGAATCAGTGTGTGAGAGAGAGAGTGTGTGTGTGTGAGAGTGTAGAGATCAGTGTGTGAGTGTAGGAATCAGTGTGAGAGTGTGTGTGTGTGTGAGTGTGAGTGTAGGAATCTGTGTGAGAGAGTATGAGTGTAGGAATCAGTGTGTGAGAGTGTGTGTGTAGGAATCAATATGTGAAAGTGTGAGAGAGTGAGTGTGTGTGTGTAGGAATCAATGTGTGAAAGTGTGTGAGAGAGTGTGTGTGTAGGAATCAATGCGTGAGAGTGTAGGAATCGGTGTGTGAGAGTGTGTGTGTAGGAATCAATGTGTGAGAGAGTGTGTGTGTGTGGGAATCAGTGTATGAGAGTGTAGGAATCGGTGTGTGAGAGTGTGTGTGTGTGAGATGAATGTGAGGGAGTGTGTGTGTAGGAATCAATGTGTGAAAGTGTGTGTGAGAGTGTGTGTAGGAATCAATGTGTGAACGTGTGTGAGAGAGTGTGTGTGTAGGAATCAATGTGTGTGAGAGTGTGTGTGAGAGAGTGTGTGTAGGAATCAATGTGTGAGAGTGTGTGTGTGTAGGCATCAATGTGTGAAAGTGTGTGTGTAGGAATCAATGTGTGTGAGAGAGAGTGTGTGAGAGAGTGTGTGAGAGAGGTGTTGTGGGAGGTGTGGGAGTGTGTATGAGGTGTAGGAATCAGTGTGTGAGAGAGAGTGTGTGTGTGTGAGGTGTAGGAATCAGTGTGTGAGTGTAGGAATCAGTGTGAGTGTGTGTGAGTGTGAGTGTGAGTGTAGGAATCTGTGTGAGAGGATGCAGGTGTAGGAATCAGTGTGTGAGGTGTGTGTGTAAGAATCAATATGTGAAAGTGTGAGAGAGTGAGTGTGTGTGTGTGGGATCAATGTGTGAAAGTGTGTGAGGTGTGTGTGTAGGAATCAATGCGTGAGAGTGTAGGAATCGGTGTGTGAGTGTGTGTGTAGGAGTCAATGTGTGAGAGGTGTGTGTGTGTGGAATCAGTGTGTGAGTGTAGGAATCGGTGTGTGAGGTGTGTGTGTGGGAATCAATGTGAGGGGTGTGTGTGTAGGAATCAATGTGTGAAAGTGTGTGAGAGGTGTGTGTAGGAATCTGTGTGAACGTGTGTGAGGGGGTGTGTGGAATCAGTGTGTGTGAGTGTGTGAGAGAGTGTGTGTAGGAATCAATGTGTGAGAGTGTGTGTGTGTGTAGGCATCAATGTGAAAGTGTGTGTTAGGAATCAATGTGTGTGAGAGAGTGTGTGAGAGAGGTGTGTGTGAGAGGTGTGTGTATGAGTGTAGGAATCAGTGTGTGAGAGAGAGTGTGTGTTGTGTGAGTGTAGGAATCAGTGTGTGAGTGTAGGAATCAGTGTGAGAGTGTGTGGTGTGGGTGTGAGTGTAGGAATCTGTGTGAGAGTATGAGTGTAGGAATCAGTGTGTGAGGTGTGTGTGTAGGAATCAATATGTGAAAGTGTGAGAGAGTGAGTGTGTGTGTGTAGGAATCAATGTGAGAGGTGTGTGAGAGGTGTGTGGAGTGTGTGTAGGAGATCGGTGTGTGAGGTGTGTGTAGGAATATGTAGAGTGTGGTGTTGGAATCTGTGTGTGTGTGTGTGTAAGTGTAGGAATCTGTGTGTGTGTGTGGAATCAATATGTGAAAGTGTGTGAGAGTGTAAGTGTTGGAATCTGTGTGTGTGTGTGTGTGTAAGTGTGTGTGTGTGTGTGTGTAGGAATCAATGTGAAAGTGTGAGAGAGGTGTGTGTGTGTGTGTAGGAATCAATGTGAGAGGTGTGTGAGAGGTGTGAGTGTGTGTGTGAGTAATGTGTTGTGAGTGTGTGTGTAGGAAAAGTGTAGGTGTGTGTGTGTGTGTAGGCTCAATGTGTGAGTGTGTGAGAGGTGTTGTGAGTGTAGGTATCAGTGTGAGAGTGTGTGAGAGTGTGTAGAGTGTGTAGGTGTGTGTGTGTGTGTGTGTGTGTGTGTGTGTGTGTGTGTGAGTGTGGATAGTGTGTGTGTGTGTGTGTGGTATATGAAGTGTGTGAAAGAGTGTGTTTGTGTGTGTGTGTGTGTGTAGGAATCAGTGTGTAGGTGTGTGTGTGTTGAGTGTGGAAGTGTGTGGAGTGTGAAAGTGCAGTGTGGTGTGAGGTGTGTGTGTGTGTGTGTGAGTGTAGGAATCGTGTGTAGTGTGTGTGTGGTGTGTGTGTGTAGGACTCATGTGTAGGTGTGTTGTGTGTTGTGTGTGTGTGTGTGTGTGTGTGTGTGTGAGTGTAGGATCGTGTGTGTGTGAGTGTGTGTGTGTGTGTGTGTGTGTGTGTGTGTGTGAGTGTAGGAATCAGTGTTAAAGTGTGTGTTAGAACAATATGTAAAGTATGTGAGAGTGTGTGTGTAGGAATCAAGTGTAAGGTGTGTGTGAGGTGTGTGTAGGTCAGTGTGTGAGGTGTAGGAATCAGTGTGTTAGGGTGTGTGTATGGGTGTAGGAATGTTTAGGTGTGTGTGTGTGAGTGTGTGATGTGGAATCAGTGTGAGTGTGTGAGTGTAGGAATCAGTGTGTGGGGGTGTGTGAGGTGTGTGTGAGTGTGTGTAGGAATCAGTGTGAGAGTGTGTGAGAGAGTGTGTAGGAATCAGTGCTGAGAGGTGTGTGTAGGAATCAGTGTGTGAGTTTGTGTGTGTTTGTGTGTGTGTAGGATCAGTGTGTGTGTGTGGTGTGTGTGGGAATCAATTGTAAAGTGTGTGAAGTGTGAGTGTGTGTGTGTGTGTGTGTGTGTGTGTGTGTGTGTGTGGATAGTGTGTAGGTGTGTGTGTGTAGGGTGTAGGTCAGGTGTGAGGTGTGTGAGGTGGAGTGTGGTGTAAGGTGTTTGTTGTAGGAATAGTGTGTGTGTGTGTTTGTTTGTGTGTTAGGACTCAGTGTGAGGTGTTGTGGGTGTGTGTGTGTGTGTGTGTGTGTGAGGTGTGTGTGTGTGTGAGGTAGTGTGTGAGGTGTGTGAGAGTTTTGTGTGTGTGTGAGTGTAGGAATCAGTTGCGTGAGGTGTGTGTAGGATCAATATGTAAGTATGTGAGAGGGTGTGTTGTAGGAATCAATGTGTGAGAGAGGTGTGTGTGAGAGGTGTGTGTGTAGGAATCGTGTTAGGTGTGGAATCAGTGTGTGTGGGTGTGTGTGTTGGTGTGGAACAGTGTGTAAGAGAGTGTGTGTGTGAGTGTGTGAGTGTAGGAATCAGTGTAGGTGTGTGAGTGTAGGAATCAGTGTGTGAGAGTGTGTTGGTTAGAAAGTGTGTGTGTGTGTGTGTGTGTGTGTGTAGTGTAGGAAAGGTTGTGTGTAGTTAGGAACTGTGAAGTG
>CM022759.1:10640859-10680859 GCA_012411365.1 Ameiurus melas | reverse complement strand
AGCACTCTGATCTTCACATTCGTTTATCCTTTTTAAACAACAAATGCATTCTTCACAGGTGAAACTGAAAGCTCAAACCCTATAGCTATTATGTAAATGTTAAGAAATTATATTTAAATGATGCGTGTGTGTGTGTGTGAGAGAGAGAGAGAGAGAGAGTGCGTGTGTACATATGTATGTGTGCGCATAATCATCCCATCATCACTCACTGAGATGAATTGCAGGGCTAATACATCATTCATGCTAATTGGCACTGGCCTTAGAGTGAATGTGTAACACACTCAGCCAATTTATCCATAAACAAACCGTTTAATTTGCTAATCAGGCAATTAGTTTAACACAGCGGCTCGACAGGGTGCGGGTAGACCTGCAGTGTTATCAATAATGCAGTGTGTGTGATTGTGTGTGTGTGTGTGTGTGTGTTTGGTTAGTGCTGCTTTAGAAATGTATTAAAGAATCTTTAACCCACAGAGAGTTTGGATTTCATAGTGTATACGTGTTATGGAAATGCACATGCTCACTCACATACACACACACACACACACACACACACACACACACATAGTAACAGCTAATTCACAGTGAATTATTGGTTACAGCTGCTATAACATGAGCGATAACAGGAGCTTTTTGCAGATATCTCACAACATGAAATGTAACTATAAATAGAAAAAAGGTAACTGTGTGTGTTTGACCAGGGTTGATGGGATGTGGCAGGTGCTTTAGGAAACTTCAACTCTTGAAGTCCTGCTTCTGTGGAGATAATGAGAAACTCACTGGCACACACACACACACCCCCTTGGTTAAAGAGATGCCTTACATGTCAGTTAACCTTCACTCTCACTCTGTCTCTCTCTCTCTGTGTCTCTCTCTTCGTTCTTGTCTGTCTCTTTGCTTCTCTCTTCCTGTATCTCTCTCACACTCTCTCTATCTTCATCTCACCGTTCCCTTTTCTGTCTCCTTCTGTCAACCTTCTTCTCCTCTCTATTTTCTTTCTCTCTCTCCCTCTCACCCATCCTTCCCTCAGGCTTCATGGCAGTGCTAATGTATATAACTCAGTACGACTCTATTCAGGGGCTCTTAATCTCAGTAGAGCAATAACAAGTTAATGGTGACACAGGGTGAGCATGCTAATGACTTTATCCGGATAATCTGGCTTATGAGTACTAATGTGCCAGATGCTACAGCTCCACAACACACACACCATATTGTGTGTGTGTGTGTGTGTGTGTCTTGTGACTGTTGTAAGCGCTCCTAATCATATTAGCAGCATTACACTGTATAGTCATGTAGAAATTTTACGGAATAGTGTAAAAAGAAATAAATGAATAAATTCCGTCAGAAAGTTGACCTTTACAAAGCACTGACACTGGAGACTCCTTCCAAAAATGTTAGACTAACCACATGGACATGCACTGGAAGGCGTACTGTAACGCAGCTGGGAGGCAGGAGTGGAGGACTGGTGTGTTTATAAAGATGAACAGAGCACGAACTCTGAGCACAAAGAACATTATTAGATACGCTACATGCTCTCACACACACACACACACACACACACACACTCGGGTCGTGTCTCACCCCGAGGCAAAACAGTAGGATAACATCTCCCACTTAATCATTTCCCTGATTAATTCAAGTTGTGTGTGTGTGTGTTGTGGCGAATCCCTGCCGGAAACACACAAGCCTTTCATCTTGACCTCAGCTTAACTATCTGCTTATCTACACTCATGTCTTTTATCTGTTTCTTTTACATTTCATCTTTTCAATACTCCAGCATGTCGGACGGTTCTGTCGGAGCGAGATCCGCAGGAGTTACACACACACGTCTGAGCAGATCGTAAATAATAAAGCGAACGCAACGAGGCATGCGCGCCAACATCCGCGTTATTATTCTATACATTATCCCTGTGTACAGTCCCATCCATTTCTTGTGTGTGTGTGTGTGTGTGTGTGTGTAGGAATGAAGGAACTGTCTCCTCCCCCGTTAAACCTGAGACGGCTTTATGGAGAGACGGTAGAGACCGAACCGGTGCTGATCATAATTTCTCCCGGAGCCGACCCGTCTCAGGAGCTGCAGGAACTCGCCAACCACACCGTGGGACTCGAGCGTTACCACGAGGTCTCGCTCTGCCTCTCTCTCTCTCTCTCTCTGTGTGTCACTCTCTGTCTCTCACTCTGTGTGTGTGTGTGTGTCTCTCTGTGTCTCTCTTTCTCTCTGTGTGTGTCTCTCTCTGTGTTTCTCTATCTGTCTCTCTGACTCTGTCTCTCACTCTCTGTCCCTGTCTCTCTCTCTGTTTCTCACTCTCTGTCCCTGTCTCTCTCTCTGTTTCTCACTCTCTCTCTCTCTGTCTGTCTCTCTCTCTGAAGAATTACGTCTTTGTCATATCCATGACTGTATGTGTGTGCCTGTGTATGTTTAGGTGGCCATGGGGCAGGGCCAGGCGGATGTGGCTCTTCAGGTTCTCAGAGAGTGTGTGTGTAAGGGAGAGTGGCTCTGCCTGAAGAATCTGCACCTCGTCACTCAGTGGCTCCCCCTGTTGGAGAAGGTCAGACAAACATTATATTAATCCATCTCACTCCCCCACTCTTTCTCTCTGTGTCTCTCACTCCCTCTCTCTCTCTCAATCCCTCTTTCTCTTCTTTCTTTCTTTCTTTCTTTCTTCCAAGCTCTGTCTCTCCCTCTCTTTCTCTCTCTCACTCTCTCCCACTCTATCTCACTCCCTCTCTCTCTTTCTGTGTGTGTATATGAGTGTTGCTGATGAAGCAGGTTTGTGTCCTTGCTGCTCTCTCTGATTCATAATTAATTTAGGTAATGAGTTTCATTGGCAGCAATAGAGGGTTACCTTTACACACACACACACACACACACACACACACACACACACCCCGTCACTCACACTCACTCACTCACTCTCACTCACAAATGATAAACACACACAGTCTCTATCACACTTGTTCATTTTCTGATTGTATTATTTCATTTTGCATCTAAAGCTTGAAGACATACAGTAGTTTGTGTTCATGTTCGTTTCTAATTATAATATAGTGTGTGTGTGTGTGTGTGTGTGTGTGTGTGTGTGTGTGTGTAGGAGCTGAACAATATGCAGCCTAAACCAGGGTTCAGACTCTGGCTGACCGCCGAGGTTCATCCCAACTTCACACCCATCTTACTGCAGTCCAGCCTCAAGATCACCTATGAGGTGTGTGTGTGTTATTAACACGTAATAATAATAATAATAATAATAATAATAATAAAGTTGATGTTTGCGAACAGAACCATTATTGTGTTTTTTGTGTGTCTGTCTGTGTGTATCTGTCTGTCTGTGTGTCTGTCTGTGTGTCTGTGTGTGTGCTTGTCTGTGTGTGTGCTTGTCTGTGTGTGTGCTTGTCTGTGTGTGCGCCTGTCTGTGTGTGTCCGTCTGTCTGTTTGTGTGTCTGTCTGTGTGTGTGTCTGTGTGTGTGTCTGTCTGTCTGTCTGTCTGTGTGTGTGTCTCTCTGTCTGTGTGTGTCTGTCTGTGTCTCTGTGTGTGTGTCTGTCTGTGTGTGTGTCTCTCTGTCTGTGTGTGTGTCTGTCTGTGTGTGTGTCTGTCTGTCTGTGTCTGTCTGTCTGTGTCTGTCTGTCTGTGTCTGTCTGTGTGTCTGTCTGTCTCTGTGTGTCTGTCTGTCTCTGTGTGTGTGTCTGTCTCTCTGTGTGTGTGTCTGTCTGTGTGTGTGTCTGTGTCTGTGTGTGTGTGTGTGTGTCTGTCTGTGTGTGTCTGTCTGTGTGTGTCTGTCTGTGTGTGTGTGTGTCCGTTTGTGTCTGTGTGTCTGTCTGTGTGTGTGTGTGTGTGTGTCTGTGTGTGTGTGTGTGTGTGTGTGTGTCTGTGTGTGTCTGTCTGTGTGTGTGTCTGTCTGTCTGTGTGTGTGTCGTCTGTCTGTCTGTGTGTGTCTGTCTGTGTGTGTATGTCTGTGTGTGTATTCTGTGTGTGTGTTCTGTGTGTGTATCTGTGTGTGTATGTCCGTGTGTGTGTTCCGTTTGTGTCTGTGTGTCTGTGTGTGTGTGTGTGTGTGTCTGTGTGTGTGTGTCTGTCTGCGTGTGTGTGTGTGTGTGTGTGTGTCCTGTGTGTCTGTGTGTGTGTGTCTGTGTGTGTGTGTCTGTGTGTGTGTGTGTCTGTCTGTGTGTGTCTGTCTGTGTGTATGTCTGTGTGTGTATGTCCGTGTGTGTGTGTCCGTTTGTGTCTGTGTGTCTGTCTGTGTGTCTGTGTGTCTGTGTGTGTGTGTGTGTGTGTGTGTGTGTGTGTGTGTGTGTGTGTGTGTGTGTGTGTGTTTCAGGCTCCCCTGGTCTGAAGAAGAACCTGCTGAGGACATACGAGTCGTGGAGTTCGGAACAGATCAGTAAAGGAGGAAACACTGCACGTGCTCAGTCGCTCTTCTGCCTCGCCTGGTTTCATGCTGTGTGTCAGGAGAGACGCAAATACATCCCTCAGGTACACACACACACACACACACACACACACGTCACAGGGTTTCTTAATTAAGTCAGTGATTGAAGATTATGATGATATGCTGATGTGTGTGTGTGTGTGTGTGTGTGTGTGGGTGGGTGTTTTAGGGTTGGACCAAGTTCTACGAGTTCTCCCAGTCTGATTTGAGAGCAGGATTTGACATCATCGATCGGCAGTTTGAAGGTGTGTGTGTGTGTTTGTGTGTGTGTGTGTGTGTGAAATAAGGTTTGTTGTATTATTGATCTCACACACACATGCACACATCTCAAAACATACACATACTCTGTGTGTGTGTGTGTGTGTGTGTGTAGGAGGCAAGGCGTTTGAGTGGGACCGCGTACACGGTTTGTTAGAAAGTGCGATTTACGGAGGGCGTGTGGATAACGTATGTGACCTCAGAGTGCTGCGCTCGTACCTGCACCGCTTCTTCAGCAACCTGACCCTCACACACTCACGCACACGGGCCACGCCCACTTTCCCACCTCAGGTCAACCTGCCCAACTCCTGCAGCATAACGGTGAGCTCTCTCTCTCACTCTCTCTCTCTCTCTCTCTCTCTCTCTCTATCTCTCTCTCTCTCTATCTCTCTCACACACAGACACATGTGCACAATTTTGGTCAAAACCAGATGTTTCCTTATTTTTGTCTGTTTTCCAGAATAAAGAGAGTAAGACAGTTGTTAGGTGTTTTGATCTTGCAGATATTAACTGACACCCCCTGAAAGCCCCGCCCCCTTCCACTGATCTCACTTTAGCTCTCACCTTGACTTGATTTTCCTGTGTGAAGGACGCCGTGACGCTTTTCGACCCTAGTGACTCGAAGCGATTCACTTACACCAAGTTGCCCGTCTTGTTAAATGAAACGGCCTGGAAGATTCCGGAAATCGATGTACTGTGATGGAATGTGATGAAGTGTGATTTCGAAGCTTGTGATTGTTATAATTAGGAGATAATTAGGAGTGACTGTAAAGTGACTTACTGTACTTTTAGACCTTTATTTTTTTTTCCCCCAAGCAACTCAGTCAAGTCCTGTGGACCAAAACACGTCCCTCAAGGTACCTCAAAGTCCCACAAGTGTACGCAAATGTAAAAAAATCCTGGCCACACAGAGGTACAGGGATGAACGAACCTCGGTCCAGAAGGTTCATCTGAACACCCAGGACAACTACAAAGGAACTGGTGAAGGAGCTCGAAGCATCAGGTGCCAAAGTATGTCCAGTACATCCACCGCTAAGAGAGTCCTACTGTACATCGTGTCACCACGGCGGGAAAGTGTGAGTCGTTCAAGGAGGAAGACCAGCGTTCAAATAAATAAATACAACATTTGCAGAAGAAGAACCTAGCGTTTTGGAGGCATGTTCGCTGGTCAGATGATCCAACTAGCCATAGTGATCGTCTGTATAGAGGAGAAGTGGGTGAAGCACGGGGGTGGCAGCATCATCTTGCTGAGAAAAGGGACTAGTGCAATTTAAATCGATGGCATCAGGTAGGAAGGAGGATTCTGTAGAAATAACTAAAGCAAAACGTGAAGACGTCAGGCACCGAGGAGACTCAGTCACGGATAATCCCAAGCCTTACAAATTAAAACTGTACAAAACCTTCGCCATTATGTATTTTTTCAGGGATTATTTTTCAACTCAACAGTGTGAGTTTTTTTGGGGGGGTTAGTAAGTTGTGTGTGTGTGTGTGTGTGTGTGTATTAGGATTATCAGCGTGTGGTGGACAGTCTCCCAGAGGACGATAACCCGAGTTTTTTTGGACTTCCTGCCAACATCGAGCGTTCTGCTCAACGCATCACCAGCACACAGGTACAGTCTGTGTGTGTGTGTGTGTGTGTGTGTGTGTGATCATGACCCACTGTGACCCAGTTTATAAACTCTCCTGGAAGTTGTTTCCAGCTTACCGTACTGTGTGTACAGTGTGTGAAGGAAGGAGGCGTGGCCTATCCGTACTAGAGCCTCTTTAATTGTGTAAATAATCAAAGGTTGTGCAATTGCATCAAAGTGGATGCTGTTATAAGGTCTAGCAGATGGAGTCAGTTATTCCGACCCTGGGTTGAGGTCAGCGACAACAGCGACCTGCGCAGTCAGGAGTTCAGAACGTAGTGAATAATTCAGTAGATAGCACGTGAAGAAGGAAACGGTGAATTCAGTAATCCTCATATAACGCTCTTAATCGTTATGAAAGCTAAAATGGGACAATTGTGAGAACCCAAATGTATTGTGTGTGTGTGTGTGTGTGTGTGTGTGTGTGTGTGTGTGTGTGTGTGTGTGTGTGTGTAGGTGATCTCCCAGCTAAGGATTTTGAGCAGGTCGGTGACTGCAGGGTCAAAGTTCGACCGAGAGCTGTGGGCGAGTGGCCTCTCACCTGTACTCAACTTGTGGAAGAGACTGAATCAGGTACACACACACACACACCACACACACACACACATTCTCATTTTGTTGAGTTACAGACCAAAAGTGAACGGTAAAGGTGCAGTAGGTGATGTGTGTTTTATTGGTTCCTTGTGGAAATATGGAGTTTAATATGAAGCTCTGCAGTAGAACACTTGAGTGTGAAGAGAGCACTATGCTAACGCTACATCACCCAGGTCCTGCTGAGGAGAAGATAATGGTCACGATGCACAAACTGATGTTATGTGACGATTGTATGTGATGTATAATCATCTCGTTCTCTTCATCAGGGTTCATCTCTAATCCAGCAGAAGCTGGCTCCGCCCAGCGAGGGCGTCGGCTCCCCCGTGCTCTCATTCGTCCTGTTGGAGCAGTTCAACGCCATCCAATTGGTCCAGAGCATCCACCAATCGCTGGCCTCGCTCAGTAGGGTGATCCGTGGAACCTGCCTGCTGACGGCCGACACCCACAAACTCGCCACCGCCCTGCTCAACCAGGAGGTCTTGTCTTACTCTCTTTGCTCCTGTCTCACTCTATCTCTCCTCCTGTCTCACTCTTTCTGCCCCTGTCTCATTCTGTCTCTGTTCCTGTCTCACTCTCTCTCTGCTTCTGTCTCACTCTGTCTCTGTTCCTGTCTCACTCTGTCTCTGTTCCTGTCTCACCCTCTCTGCTCATGTCTCACTCTGTCTCTGTTCCTGTCTCACTCTCTCTTCCTGTTTCACGCTGTCGCTCCTCCTGTCTCACTCTCTCTGTTCCTGTCTCACTCTGTCTCTGTTCCTGTCTCACCCTCTCTGCTCATGTCTCACTCTGTCTCTGTTCCTGTCTCACCCTCTCTGTTCCTGTCTCACTCTCTCTTCCTGTTTCACTCTGTCTCTCCTCCTGTCTCACTCTGTCAGTCCCTGTCTCACTCTCTTCTCTGATCTCTCTCTCCCCCTGCCTTTCACTCTCCTCATGTCTTAGTCTCTCCTCCTGTGCCTATTGTCTCCTGTCTCACGCTCTCTGATCTCTCTCTCAGTGTCCGCTGAGTTGGCAGTGTAAGTGGGAGGGGCCTGATGACCCCATGCAGTATCTCAGAGCTGTGGTGAGCAGAGCCCTTGCTGTGCAGGTACAACACACACACACACACACACACACACACATTGTATCAGGACTGAGGTAAGATACACAAAGAGATATAGAATGGGAAACAGATAGAAGAATGCATGGAGGGAGAGAAAGAGAGAGAGGAATGGAAAAGGGAGACAGAAGATAGAAAGACGATGAGACAGAGACAGAAAATGCTCTTATCCTCTTATCCATGTTCAATTAATACTCCCACTGGTGATGTGAGCGAGAGAGAGAGAAACAGAAACACACTGACCTTGGACAATAGAAAGTGGGCAGCATGGTAAGCATATTAAACACTTGTTCATGAATAATTCATAAGTACACACACACACACACATACACACACACAGCTATAACAATGTAGATCTCAACATTAACATTCACGTGACTCTCCATTTAATCATCTGTGTGTGTGTGAGTGTGTGTATGTAGATCATTGCACATGGCTCACACACTTAACCCTCATTTACCTGTTCTGAAGCTGACATGGTTCTACTGCCAAATTCTTACAGCTATGAAGAGCACTGCCAAAGAGCACTGTGTGTGTGTGTGTGTGTGTGTATGGTTCAAGAATAAATTAAATTAATGACTGGGCACACAGCAGCTGGATTGCTATTACTGCACACACACACACACACACACTCACACGTGTGAAGGCTTGGGGACTAAAGACTATAACATTCGCGTGTGTGTGTGTGTTTGACAGATCTGGGTAGAGAGGGTGGAGAGGAACACACTGCTGAGTGACACTTTGGACCTTTCAGACCTCTTCCATCCACACACCTTTCTTAACGCCCTGAGACAGGAGACTGCCAGGTGTGTGTATATATATATATATATGTGTGTATGTGTTTGTGTGTATATGTATATAGTGTATGTATGTGTGTGTGTGTTTGTGTGTATATTGTGTGTGTGTCTGTATTGTGTGTATATATTGTGTGTGTATATATTGTGTGTATATATTGTGTGTGTATATATTGTGTGTGTATATATTGTGTGTATATATTGTCTGTATTGTGTGGGTGTGTATATATTGTGTGTGTCTGTATTGTGTGTGTGTGTATACTGTGTGGGTGTGTATATATTGAGTTTGTGTATATATTGTGTGTGTCTGTATTGGGTGTGTCTGTATTGTGTGTGTGTGTATATATTGTGTGTGTGTCTGTATTGTGTGTGTGCATATATTGTGTGTCTGTATTGTGTGTGTGTATATATTGTGTGTGTGTCTGTATTGGGTGTGTCTGTATTGTGTGTGTGTTATATATTGTGTGTGTGTCTGTATTGGGTGTGTCTGTATTGTGTGTGTGTATATTGTGTGTGTGTCTGTATTGGGTGTGTCTGTATTGTGTGTGTGTATATATTGTGTGTGTGTCTGTATTGTGTGTCTATGTGTGTGTTTGTATAGTGTGTGTGTATACAGTGAGGGGAAAAAAGTACATACACACACATACAGTGAGGGGAAAAAAGTATTTGATCCCCTGCTGATTTTGTACGTTTGCCCACTAACAAAGAAATGATCAGTCTATAATTTTAATGGTAGATTTATTTGAACAGTGAGAGACAGAATAACAACAAAAAAATCCAGAAAAACGCATGTCAAAAATGTTATAAATTGATTTGCATTTTAATGAGGGAAATAATTATTTGACCCCTCTGCAAAAAACAAAAATGACTTAGTACTTGGTGGCAAAACCCTTGTTTGCAATCACAGACGTTTCTTGTAGTTGGCCAGCAGGTTTGCACACATCTCAGGAGGGATTTTGTCCCACTCCTCTTTGCAGATCTCCTCCAAGTCAATAAGGTTTCAAGGCTGATGTTTTGCAACTCAAACCTTCTGCTCCCTCGACAGATTTTCTATTAGATTAAGGTCTGGAGACTGGCTAGGCCACTCCAGGACCTTAATATGCTTCTTCTTGAGGCACTCCTTTGTTGCCTTGGCCGTGTGTTTTGGGTCATTGTCATGCTGGAATACCCATCCACAACCCATTTTCAATGCCCTGGCTGAGGGAAAGAGGTTCTCACCCAAGATTTTACGGTACATGGACCCGTCCATTGTCCCTTTGATGCGGTGAAGTTGTCCTGTCCCCTTAGCAGAAAAACACCCCCAAAGCATAATGTTTCCACCTCCATGTTTGACAGTGGGGATGGTGTTCTTGGGGTCATAGGCAGCATTCCTCCTCCTCCAAACACGGCGAGTTGAGTTGATGCCAAAGAGCTCCATTTTGGTCTCATCTGACCACAACACTTTCACCCAGTTGTCCTCTGAATCATTCAGATGTTCATTGGCAAACTTCAGATGAGCATGTATATGTGCTTTCTTGAGCAGGAGAACCTTGCGGGCGCTTCAGGGTTTCAGTCCTTCATGGTGTAGTGTGTTACCAATTGTTTTCTTGGTGACTATGGTCCCAGCTGCCTTGAGATCATTGAGAAGATCCTCCCGTGTAGTTCTGGGATGATTCCTCACTATTCTCATGATCATTGCAACTCCACGAGGTGAGATCTTGCATGGAGCCCCAGGCTGAGGGAGATTGACAGTGTTTCTTCCATTTGTGAATAATCGCACCAACTGTTGTCACCTTCTCACCAAGCTGCTTGGCAAAGGTCTTGAAGCCCATTCCAGACTTGTGTAGGTCTACAATCTTGTATCTGACATCCGTGGAGAGCTCTTTGGTCTTGGCCAGGTGGAGAGTTTGGAATCTGATTAATTGCTTCTGTGGACAGGTGTCTTTTATACAGGTAACAAGCTGAGATTAGAAGCACTCCCTTTAAGAATGTGCTCGTAATCTCAGCTCGTTACCTGTATAAAAGACACCTGGGAGCCAGAAATCTTTCTGATTGAGAGGGGGTCAAATACTTATTTCCCTCATTAAAATGCAAATCAATTTATAACATTTTTGACATGCGTTTTTTTATTTTCTTGTTATTCTGTCTCTCACAGTTCAAATAAATCTACCATTAAAATTATAGACTGATCATTTCTTTGTCAGTGGGCAAACGTACAAAATCAGCAGGGGATCAAATACTTCTTTCCCCTCACTGTGTGTGTGTGTGTGTATGTGTGTGTATATGCGTGTGTGTATGGTCGCATTGAGGTATAGGATGAGAGTGTACATCTATAGGATTCTGTTTGGTGTGCACCAATTGTGTAAGAGTGTGTGTGTGTGTGTGTGTGTGTGTATAGATCTATGAGCTGCTCTATGGACAGTCTGAAGTTTGTGGCATCATGGAAGAGTCTGATAGCTGGAGCTAAACTGCAAGTGAAGGTACACACACACACACACCCGTTTGCAAGCAATTCGCCAACGATTACACTTTTTAATTAATTAAACAAAGCTACTTAATACTTTTATTTCTTGTGGAATGTATATGAGACAAGTTTGTTTTGTGGCATCATTTGTGTATTTGTGTGTGTGTGTATTTGTGTGTAGGTTGGTGGTCTTCAACTAGAAGGCTGTAGTTTTGATGGGAATCGATTGAGTGAGAATCATCACAACTCACCCAGTGTGTGTGCTGTTCCTACCTGCTACATGGCCTGGATTCTTCAGGTACACACACACACACACCCCCTTAAACACCACTCACAAAATACAAATGCACACTTAAACATACAGTCAATGGAAAAATTCTCTTTTATTCAATCTTGGAAGGCTTATAAGGCCATCTCCAAACAGACTGAATACTGGTGTGTGTGCGTATGTGTGTGTTTTGCAGAATGGCCCAGGTTGTTACTCTCCAGGGGAGTGTGTGCTGTTGCCAGTGTATACAAGTGCAGAGCGAGTGTGTGTGGTCACACACATTGATGTTCCATGTGGAGGAAACCAGGAGCAATGGATCCAAACTGGAGCTGCACTGTTCCTCAAACAGCAGTAACACGCATACACACATACACAGAGAGTCTCGGAGGTTCCCAGACAATTCCTTGGACTTCATGGCTTGGTTTGTGCTCTGACATGCATTGTAACGGTGGGACCTTATATAGACTGATGTGTGCCTTTCCAAATCATGTCCAATCAACTGAACTTACCTCCAGTCAAGTTGTAGAAACATCTCAAGGATGATCAGTGGAAAGTGAAGCGCTGTGAACACTTGTGTGTGTGTGTATATATATATATATATATATATATAAAAATCATGTATATAAATGTGGTTAAAATGTAACTTTTAATACAGTTTATGTTGGTGTAGTAATTAATCGTTAAATAAAATGATTTTCAATACCGTGTGTGTGTGTGTGTGTGTGCTTGTGCTTTGGCTTTTTTGTTCTTTTCAGGAAGAGGCTGTATCTGTCGGCACTTTTTTTTTGTAGGGCAGCAAGATCACGTCCCACGGGGAATCTGTCTTTTAGAGTCTGACGGAACCGTCCAGTCTCATCACAACATGGTGAACTAAGATAGGAACTGAATTATCGTGATATAAATATTTAATATCCACACACACCCAGTAGCAATTGCACAAGCAGGTGTTTTGATTTAAACCACACGTGTACATTGAACCGCTATTGCAAGTGCATCAGTTTGCATCAGAATCTGATTATACATGTCCCATTATTTTGTCATCTTAATATTCCAGGAATTAAGTGAAAAGGGAGGGGGACACACGACAAGATAAGAAAGATTGAGGAAGAAGAGACAAAAAGAAAGCGAGTAGTAAGTAGGAAGAGAAATTGAATGAGAGAATGAGGTGAGATCTAGACTGTGCACATGCATACAAGTTGAATCAACGCTGTTGATTGGCCTGCTGTGAAGTGACTAGAAAGTATGAATTTCTTCTTTTTCCCTCTCAAGTCAATCCCAGAAAGACACGATTTCACTTTCAGAGAGTGACCTCAAGCTAAATGTGTCCCAACCACCCACCAGGAAATACTGTACATAATAAACACTGTGTATACACCATGCAGAACAGGGATATTAAACAATGTAAGCGTTACAGGCTTTAGAAGCGAATTTGCTCATACTAGGAAATGAAACTGCACTTAAATCTCCGCTACTCATTTACACGATGCGTCTCAGATGAAAATAAACGGTTAGGACTTACCTCAGAACACCAAGGGTGGCTTGGTCTTCTGAGATAAGAAGGTTTATCCTTCTTATAGTTATAATTGTACTCCTGGGTATCAGTAAACATCCGGAAATGGGAAGGAACAATTAACTCAAACATTATGCTCACTGTATGAGTTTCTCACAATTGATGGATAAACATCAACAAAACAAATTATTGAGCGCATCAGGCAATCATGGAATGTTGATGGCTTTGCAAAGTTTCTTCGTGAGTGTGGGCGATATTACTTCCTCTCCATACTGCTCTCAGTGGGAGTCCATTACAAGGCAAAAACAAAAGAAATGACAATGATATTACAATGATATTACAATCAGACTATCCTTCCTCCAACATATCAAATCTAACTGTATAACTCAGAGCTGGATTTTGGGCAATAAGTTAACGATAATGAGTCTTTATTAATCACAAATACATGTGCACAGTGAAATTCTTTTCTTTGCATACCCCAGCATGTCAAGAAGTTGAGGTCAGAGCGCAGGGTCAGCCATGATACAGCGCCCCCGGAGCAGAGAGGGTTAAGGGACTTGCTCAAGGGCCTGGCAGTGCTAGGGCTTGAACCCCTTGAACCCACAATCAGTAACCCAGAGCCTTAACCGGCATGCCCCCAAGCCTGACAAGACTGTTCACTGTTACAGGAAATTAGTTGACCAGTTTAGATGGCTAGCACATAACCATTAAGCATTGGAAACGAAACTGATCCATTTGGTATACTAAGCCTTCCCTGGTGCGTTCTGATAAATGACCAAACCGAGGCTCTATCCAGCCGGAATTTCACTGCAATTACAACATCACAAGATGCGAGCCAAACGCAGCAGTAAATCTCTGGGTAAGATCGACATGTTGCTGTTTTACTTTGTCTGTAAGATGTCTTCATCACACACAAAATACGGCTGCTGACCCCCGTTTTCAATTCATCACAAAATATCTGTGCAAACGCCACGTGTTAACTGGCAACGCTCAAACACTATAATATACAAACTACTCGGTCACATCCAACATGGATGTGCCATAGGATGGGGAACACATGAACATTTCTAGAATTTCTAGAATAGAAGATACGAGGATGATGTACTATCCCAGTATGCACCAGAGCCAGTATCTGCGTTTTGTGATGCGTCCCACTGCACAATGAGAAATCCTCTTTGTGCTATTAAGGTCCCAACTTAGACTTTATATTACAGTGGCCTTATCCCAGTGTGAATTCCTACCATTCGAATTCAGAGACTTATGGAATCAGTTATGGCTGTGGCTATGACATTGCTTATAAAAAAAAAAAAGTGCTGAGGAATTCAGGTGCATAGCTATACACCCGTTCTTAGCATTATTTCTGTGTTTAAAACCGTAACTACACTATTTATAAATCGATGCATCATAGCTACACTGGTTCTTACATTATATTAATATAACCGGTTAATATTTAAGCCATCTCCCACAGCAACACTAAATCCAAAAACACCTTTCTAATAAAAAGAATATATATATATATATATATATATATATATATATATATATATATATATATATATATATATATATATATATTTACATTTACGTACACTGCATAGGGTGTGAAATAATGGTATTGCTAGACTTCTGTACTATGTTCTCAATAGAAAACCATTTTCATCATTCAGCCACAGAAAAAGAGTAACATCATTTGAATACATAATTATGATAAAAATTTAAATCAATGCAGTTCACTATATTTCAGGGTAACACAGACTCAGCTGTGAAAATGGTGTGTTTGTGTTCGTGAAAAAGACCAGTAATAATAACACCATCACCACCAAGCTTTCAGCACACGCTGTTCCAAAATTTCATTTCCTCTGTGCTTCTCTCTCTCTCACTTTCTCAAACACACACACGGGATATTCACCTGACTGGAAGCCGAGCTTAATAACAGGAAACAGGAAAAGGAGGAACGTGTGTGGAATCTCAGTTCTAATTGTACTTGTTGAAATTGTAATGTAGTGAGACAATCGGAGAGTTTTGGGGGGAAGAGATAGAGAAGACAGATAGCGAGACGAGTGAGACAGAAATAGAGCAAAGGAAAGAGACCAGGGTTTTGTGTTTTGGTTGTTGAGGTGAACGGGTCATGAGTTTGTAAAAGCGAGCATTTTGGACAATCCTCAGCACATTCCGGAAAGTTCCAGATATTCGAGCAGAGTCCGAGACACGCTCGGTTGCTTGGCGAACGTGTGCCGGAACCCTACGCAAGGACAAGTTCAAATATACATGCAAGCAGCAATCTAAGGGGTCCAAGCACTCTTCACAAACATAGCCCGAACGAACTGCTTGGCCCCATAATAATAACCAACGTTGTGCTTGGATGCCTAATTAATGACAAAAAAGTATAACTTGAATATCTTTGCATTGATCCTTTAAACAGTTGAGTGTTTAATGCCTTGCGTGCTGGGGCTCAGGTGGTAGAGCGGCCCTCATGACTCCACATGCCGGGAGTCCTTGCTCAAGACACCGAACCCCAAGTTGCTCCCAATGACAAGCTAGTACCTTGTATACCATCTCTGCTACCACTGGTGTGTGAGTGTGTGAATGCGAAACAGTGTAAAGTACTTTGTTAAAAAAGCCCCACATAAGACTGTGTAACGTCTTGCGTGCGATCTGTATTCAAGAAACACATCAGGTGTCAGTTAATCCTGTTTGTTCTGCATTGTGAGCTCCCGTTCAAACCAACTAGCGAAACGAGACACCATACGGCCTTGCACATCTCACAGACATTCAAAACAAGGACTGTAGAAAGTCATAGAAAAGCAGGCCTGCAGAAAAAATAACAGAATCACGGAAAAGAATAATTCTGCTTAATAGATCAAATGAGGTGAATGCATTACTAAGCTGGCGTGACCATAGTTACCGAAATGTTAGTTATTTATTCATTACTCCTTCGCTTTCTGATAATGACAGATTGTTCAGTATGTCTTTTTTTCTTTGGTCCACACACACACACACACACACACACTTGAAGATCTATTTTTGGTTATCCATCCCCTAAAGACAGTATGAAGAGCGTGCATATTAGAAAGGAAAATTAGCCTGCACTACAATTAAAAAGCAGGCCTTTTTTATTATTATTTATTTATTTATTTTTACAACTGTTCATCAGTCCACAGCAGAATTTTTTTTTGTTAATTTATTTTAAAATACTGTGGTATTTGTAAGTGTTTGAGGTGTCAATTAATCTTGAGATGTGGTGTGTCGATTAAGGACATATTGGAAAATAATCAACGTCAGGGTGATAACAGTGAAATCCGCATCGCGTCATGACGCCTCGACCCACCACACTGTCGATTCTTTTGTATGCGGAAGACGGTTGACAGCGCTTTCCTCCGAGTGTGCTACGCCGCCGTGACACCGTATAAGCAGTTAGAAAAGACGCGGCTTCATGTGTCTCAGAGAAAGCTCGTGTTCCTCTTCACGCTCCGCCTGACATCTGCACGATAGGGGAGAGTTTGCCCGTCGATGGGAATGGGCAAATGAACGGATTGAGAGAAAAAAAAAATTGCCTAAGAAGAAAATCTGGTAATTTGCAGATTCTTGAAATGCATAATGCTTGTAGACGTGAATATGTAAAAGCTGTCTCACCCCTGCAGACAGGCGCGGAGAGAGGAGGGATGTTGGGGGTGGAGGGAGAATGTAGAGATATAATAAACCAAACGAATGTGGGCACTCTCTATAACGATGACTCACTCATCCTCTTCAGGGTGAAATCATTACTTCCTGTCTCTCAGTCAGTCAGTCTCTGTCTCTCTCTCCCTCTCTCTGCAGAGAAAGTCATTTCTGTAAAAACACACACATTTTGTAAGCTGTCAGATCTGACACTGTTTGCCCACGTTCTGTCTTCTTCCCTGATCTTCATCACTCCATCCTGGACCTTCTGCTTCTCCAGGTGGTGCAACAATGACGAGAACCCAGAAACACGTACGAGCACACACAGAGCCGAAACCTGTAGAGCTCGGCAGGTCGGAGAAACGAATCGATAGCCAGACGGTCACAGACAGACACACGGACGTGTGTAGGTATGTTCTTGGTTTATCATGTAAGGAATAAAACACGACAGGACGTACAGCTATGGGAAAATAATCAACGACG
The DNA here is from genome assembly GCA_012411365.1 of Ameiurus melas. Classification (NCBI taxonomy): domain Eukaryota; kingdom Metazoa; phylum Chordata; class Actinopteri; order Siluriformes; family Ictaluridae; genus Ameiurus; species Ameiurus melas. The sequence continues at coordinate 10,663,709 of CM022759.1, read as the reverse complement.
AAACGTTGATTTGTACTTTATTAAAGAACAACACGTCATACTTTCTTCCTGTTTGAACTGCTTGTCGTGTTACAGAGACACCGGAAGACCTCTCGCGGACACTGGAGACTCCTTAGAGTAAACCTCACCTCAGCAAATCATTCATCATTCATCCACTTATTATTATTATTCTGAGATTAACCGTTCGAGTTCCTGTGAACGCTTTGCTGGTTGAAAATTAACCAGTACTTTCTGATCAATCAGGTGTGAGCATTCAAACAGTGCTGGTATGAAAAGGAAAAAAAGAAAAAAAAAAATATATATAAGACCGTCTCGGAGCGGCTGATTGGTCAGCTGCTGTAAACAACCATTATGACAGCTGGGAGTTGGAATTCAAATGGTGAGCGTCGGCTGGGAAGTGGGTTTTGATCTGATGAGAGCTAAATTATAAAACCTCAGGTCTCTCTGTCTCCAGAACCATCTCATCTCATCTCCAACCCCGCCACACGCACGACCCCTAAAATCGTCCCACTCCCCCTACAGCAGATAAGCTGCTAGACCTAAAGGCCCAATCAGCACCGCTACAAAGACAGGTACCGTACTCACTTTTACAATTACATGACAAAGCTATGCAATCAGAGAACAGGAGCCAGAGTATTGAGAAAGATTATAGTGTAACATTTTTGGGTTCCATCTGACTGCTCAATGTCCTTGAGATGTCTTTCCCGTGTGCAGCGTTAACATTTTAATTGGACTATGGTGTTGGGAATAACGAAATGTCAGGTAACCAGGCTAGTCCTCGTGGTCAAATGACACAAAGCCCATTTTGTTGGAAAAAGCTGTTTTAAACCAAACATGACCAGCACTCCATGACATCACTTAGGTCTTCACTAAGAACTTGTGCGTTTCATAGAAATCACTCAATAGCGTGGGTTTGTTTGTTTATTTATTTACCCCCCACCCCTCATGAATTTTACATCACAGTTCATGGACAAGCACTGATGTCAAGATTGTGGTTTTGATCAATCAGCGCATTATTAGCACATCATGTTTCAGCATTTCTTCAGTCACGCTGTGCAAATACTGCTGGAGTAAGCAGGAGAAATTCAGAAATACATTCGGGAACGACTCAGGAAGAAAGACACCATTTGTCACATAAATATGATGTTTTCGCATATCCCAGGAAGTTGGGGTCAGAGTGAAAGGTCAGCCACGATACCGCACCCGTCTGTTCTTAGAATAGCTCGCTATTAGCAAGCTATGTATGGTTGTGCAGTAACCCGAAAATACACACGGGTGAAAACCCGACCTCAAAAATCCGTCCATTATTATTTGTGGTTTTAAGATAAACGAGACAGAAAATTTATCCAACATGGAACCCAAAATCTCACACGCACAGCTACAACAATCATACTTTCAGCACTCTGTGTGTGTGTGTGTGTATAACGAAGGGCTGGTATGAGGGGAATGTACTGTTTTGGATAACAAGTGGGGGGAAAAAAACCAAACCAAAAAAAAAAAAAACACCTCTGGCTGTTACATTCATCTTCCGAAACCAGAGAGACGACTGGAACGTGTGTGTGTGTGTGTGTGTGTGAATAAGTAGGAACAGTCTTAGATCAGCTTGATCCTGTTTTCTTTGTAAGAAAATGAACATAAAACAGAAATAAATAATAGTGTGCATGAAGACAGATAGAAAATGACAGACAAGTACAGACAAAGAGAAAGATACATTAGCTACATCAGTTACTGTTTGAAATACTGAGTGGATGTGTGTGTGTTGTGTGTGTGCGCGCGCGTCTCATCGAGGTGGTCGTGATTGACACACGCACTCGCACCGCTCGTCATGTTGCAGATTGATTTCCTCGAGAACCCAGCGTGCTCTGGTTTTCTTTTTGTAGAAATTCGGTCCTGGGGAGAACTTCAGCACCTACACACACACACACACAATCATACATGTTCATATTACAGCTGGGCGATATGACAACAATATCATATAGTATATCACGATACTTGAGGGAATTTCTACGACAAGGCATAACTGTCGCTACACAACCGAGCTAACAAACTGTCTGAAAAGAGTAATAAAATAAACAAGTTCAATATGTATTTTTCTTACAATACTTTTCTTTAATTAAATTTTTTAAAGACATCAAGTCAACAGCATCCATTCGGTATCGTTTCATTTATAATTATTAAAAACAAAAAATACATCACCATACCGACATCTCCGAAAAGCGCATTGCATAATCATTCATCACGATATCGATATAATCGCCCAGCCCTAGGTCATATTATACTACCGTACACGTTATGGCACTCTGAAGCCACTTACACGTATTTGAGCTAGGTACAGAACGCAATGCTGTTAAGGTTAGGTGTTAACGACTTTGACGGTCTTCCGCTTTGAATTTGGAGATCTTAGAGCCAGGTTTTATAAAGCATTTTGTAAAATAATTATTTTTAATAAGATATTAAGCACCAAGGTTTAAGTCAGTCAGTCTCAGTCTCTCTCTCAGCATAGCACTGACAGCTTGCTTTATATGGCTATTTTTTATATTCAGTGGTTTTAATAAATGCGAAAAAAAAAAACCACACAAAGAGTTAGTAATATATGTTGTGTTAAAAACGCAAAGTAGTAAAGCTCTGACTTTTACTGGAGAAGGGGATTGAATTGTAGATGTCTGCCATGAGCAAGAGAGCCAAAGAACCAGAGAACTGTAAAGCTTTGACAGTTGTACACGTTTTACTGAGACAAACTGGTAAGAACACTCACCAGGTCCAAACCAAGCAAGAACTTTTCTGTCTAAAACTGCTGCAGTTTCAAACCTGTCAGTTCGGCTTGAGACGGTCATTGTACAGGACGGTATCACCGACCGACAGTACTCCATTACACTCCCATCAAATCCACGAGCAATACTACTGTCAATCAGCAGGCACGACAGGATAACTATTGCACACTATCTCACAAGCCTACCATCTCAAACGGTGTGATGAGAAAGTACAACACCGAAAACATCCACAATCTAAAGCAAGCACTGGGTTGTTTAGCTACACATTTTTCTATTCCTGAAGAGCAACAATGTTTTTCGATATCTTGAAAAGGTGTGTTTTTAGATTAGATCCTAATCCAGCATGTATCCTTGTACGCTAACAGAACTAAACTCAACACGGCATTGGATTACTATGCCAATCTATTTAAGATTATAACATGGATTAACAACAGTGCTTGCAACCTGCTGCTAAATTTTAAAAAACTAGATAATATACAGAAATAATTGGAACCCAGATCTGGAGGAATTCATGGATCATAAATGGCCTGTTTACCATCATCAAAATCATCATCAGTTAAATTATCATTTACTACTAAGCTCTGGTTGAGAATTGCCTGAAGGTATTTTTGTTTGAGAGTTTCCCCACCATAATATTTAATAGTCACACTGTGAAGAGATTTTTTGCACACACAATAAAATATATATATTTATTTTGTGTGTGTGTGTGTGTGTGTGTGTGTGCGTGGGGGTGTAGCAGGGAACTGTGGAATACCTCATGGAGCTTGCTGACTGTTTTGGCAGGGCTACAGGTGCAGGAGTTCCAATGTTCGGTCCCACAGGCACAGTTCCCTCCACAGCGCTTCACCAAGATGCATCGTGGGAAAAACACAGCATTGGTGGCTTTCAGTTCCTCCCGCAGGTTTACAGAGAAATTACGTGGCGTGCAGCTGTACAGCCTCACGTCGTCATAGAGACGATCCAGATCAACTGTCGGTCAGACAGAGACAGAGGTCATATCTGTGTGCAAATTTGTGCGATTGTGTGTGGGGGTTTGTTGTTGTGATCAGGAGTCAAAAGAAGGAATCAAAGGAATCAAAGAAGCCAGAGGAAGCATAATAACTGACATGCAACAAAGCCCCCCCCCCACACACACACTTTGAGGCATAAATTCCTATTCAGTTATGTAAGGGGTGTTTGTGCATGTGAGTAGGGTGTAAGTGGAGGGAGGAGGACACACAGTTGCGTGATCTAATAAAAAATCCAAGTGATCCAAGCAACTACTCCTTTCCACCCACACTTCTGACTTCGGAAGGAATGTAGTAGTTTACTGTACCTTAATCCCCGTGATTTTCTCAAGGGACTGTGGAAAGTGGCACCAAGCAGATCAGAGTCTGTACCAGCAGCTTTACCCAGGGGTTTACAGGGGTTTACCTGTACCACGTTCCTTACCTTGTGGAATTAGGGCCTGTACCATCAGGTTTAACCAGAAATGCGTCTCTACCATTGGCTTCACCCAGAAAATTTGAGTGGCAAAGTGTCTTCGTAATTTAAACACTAGGCTAGACACCACAATTCACTACGATCATTTTCGGTGTGTGTGTGTTGCTCACGTTTGTTTGCATGGTTGGCATGGTAGCTCCTTGGTATGTACTGGTGTGTATTTGTGTAGATAGAGTTCAGGTCCTGTCTCCAGGTGTGTGGGTTCAGGTGTTTAAGAACCTCCTCGACTGTACTGAACCCCGCAATGATATCATCCAAAACATCAGCTGATACTGGAGCATTTGAGACAGACACATCATCCTGAAGTGTGAGTGAGAGAGAAAGAGAGAGAGAGAGAGAGAGAGAGAGAGAGAGAGAGAGAAGGTGTGTGTAAATGAAAAAGGAGACAGACAGATATAAGACAGCGAAGGAATAGATAAAGAAAGAAAGAAAAGTTAGACACAAAGAGAATAAATAAAGTAAAGAGATAAGAATGTAAATGGCGGACATTGTGGGAGAGAATCTGACACTCTGTATTGACAATAGTGCATGAATACAGTCAGAGCTATTACACCATCTAGAACTGGAAAAAAAAAAAAAACGCTGAATTGATGAAGTGTGTATATGCGCACACGCTTACCGACACAACTGTGACAGCCTCCAAGTTATTCAAATAAGACAGAGGAGCATCAACCTGAGAGACATGGAAAGAAACCGAGAAAGAGAAGTACAGAGACATACAAGTTGAATCACTGAATTAATCTTGAAGCTAAAAGGAGCCTTCACTTCACACACTAACATATCACACACTCTCGCCAATACACTGATGTACTCCCTGTAATCCAGATCTAATCAAACTCCACCCCCCACCCCATCAGCCCTACAGTTCTTTTCCAGAACTTGCACCCTAGAAACTTAGTGGGGGATTTTTTTTAACCATTTTTGGGCAAATTTTTCTGAGCCATCCCTAATACATGTATTTAACTAATGTTAACAGAGTTATCTGTAATTAAATAAGTATATAGTTAACATACAATGATTGAAACTTGTGCACCATGCCAATCGTTCCAGATTAATAGGCTCCTCTAACATTAGAAATTTCAAAAGGGGGATACATCAGGAGCTGTATGACAATGTTCCTTGGGAATTGTTGCCTATACTACCGGCTTTGCGTTGGGAATTGTGGCCAAATATCACCAGCTTTACCCTACACTGTAGAGCTTTAACCACGGGATGGGCACCTGGATGTCTGCATTTACCCTGGAGAATGGTCCTCTACCACCAGATTTAGCCTGGGAATTGGGTCCTGTACCACGGGCTTTACCCTGAGGATGTTGCCAGTATTAGCAAGTTTTACCTAAGGAATCGTGGCCTGTACCACCAAGTTTACCCTAGAGAATCATGACCTGTACCACCACATCTACCGTGGGGATCATCGGGTCACTGCCTGTACCACCTGTTTCACCTAGACAATTGTGGTCTATACCAGGGATTTTTCGTCTGATATTCGTGGCCTGTACAGTACATTTGAGCTTTAAAATCGGTGCGGGGCTATACAAATAACTCCGTCAAAAATGTGGTTTGTACTACCAGATTTAACCAGGGGGTCTATACCACCAGTTTTACACTGGTGATGGCTTGGGCTACAGGTTCCCAACCGTGGTTCTGGTGTAACCCACCACCACCAGCGACATGTATTGTATTTCTTCCTGCTGTAAGACATCTGATTCAACTAATCAGCTACTTAACAGACCTTCCTAAATTGAAATGGATGTGTTGGGGACAGGGGAAAACACTGAACTGTACAGGACATGGGGAACTCCAGGGCTGGGAACCTGCGGCAACCAACATCATGTAGAAGGCTCTTCTGACATTTTTATAAGGGGGAGAAAAACATGTGTAAAAGTAAAAGTCGGCAGGTAATTTGTATATTTATCTCTGGGTATTTTCCGTCTCATCGTCCCACCAAAATTCCTTGACACAGTTTGACTAGCTCTGCCTTAATCCGAATACAATGCAACACTACCCATTTTCAGGAGGCTATTTGGAATGGCTTAAACATGCTGATTCTGGAACATTGCTCACTAATATTTACACAGTGTTTAATGGAGAGCAGCTACTTCTGGAAAATTGTGTGTTTTTGTTTGCTTATTAAGACGACAGAACGAGAGAAGTCCTTAAAAACTCTTTACACTCTATGACCGAGGCTCTTGAACACCGTGAACGTGACTCACCAGCAGGGAGTAGCAGAGTTTGAATCCCGGCTTGGCCACAAAGAAGTCATCAGATTTGAATGTGATTCTGAGCATGTTGTTTTGGGACGAGATGGGACTCGGGGCTTTCCGTCCACACCAGGGACCCCAAGTGATGGTGCTGCTTTCTGAAATATCATCAACCTCCACAAAATCATGTCTACACACACACACACACACACACACACAAACAAATGCTAAAGCTAATGCTGTCAACAGCGATGTAAATTTAATAGGCTGTAAATATCTTTAACTAGTGACAATTGAAGGCTACTAGCTTCCATTCATTATTAGCCATGTTAGCATGTTTGGTCAAGGTATTCCTTTAGATTTGTTCCTGACCTCTGTTTCTTTATTCTGTATAACCTTTATTTGATCGAATATTTTTATTATCCAGTTATTTAAACTATACACTGTAACTACATTATATATGAAAAAGTAAACTAATATATATATATATATATATATATATATATATATATATATATATATATATATATATAATAAATAGCTTATTTGATCACATTCTATTTTTATCTTATATAAAATACAATCTTTTTTTAATCTTATATAAAAACTATTTTATTGTCACTCTATCCACTTATCAGTTCATCTATTCTTCCTCCCATCCACCTAGTCATCATTTAGTCCATCCACTCGTCCTTCAGCACATCCAGCCCGTCAGCCCCTCATTCTTCATTCCATCCACTCATCCTACAGCCCATCCACCCAGTCAGCCACTCATCCCTCAGCACATCCACCCAGTCAGCCACTCATCCCTCAGCACATCCAGCCAGTAGGCCCCTCGTCCTTCAGCACATCCAGCCAGTCATTCTTCATTCCATCCACTCATCCTTTAGCACATCCAGCCAGTCAGCCACCCGTCCTTCAGCACATCCAGCCAGTCAGCTGCCCGTCCTTCAGCCCATCCACCCAGTCAGCCGCCCGTCCCTCAGCACATCCACCCAGTCAGCCACTCATCCCTCAGCACATCCAGCCAGTAGGCCCCTCGTCCTTCAGCACATCCAGCCAGTCATTCTTTATTCCATCCACTCATCCTTCAGCACATGCAGCCAGTCAGCCCCTCATCCTTTACAGCACATCCAGCCAGTCAGCCCCTCATCCTTTAGCACATCCAGCCAGTCAGCCCCTCATCCTTCAGCACATCCAGCCAGTCAGCTGCCCGTCCTTCAGCCCATCCACCCAGTCAGCCGCCCGTCCCTCAGCACATCCAGCCAGTGAGCCACCCGTCCTTCAGTCCGTCCGCTCATCCTTCAGAACATCCAGCCAGTCAGCTCCTCATCCTTCAGAACATCCACCCAGTCAGCCACCCGTCCTTCAGCCCATCCACCCAGTCAAGCCACTCATCCTTCAGCACATCCACTCATCCTTCAGCACATCCAGCCAGTCAGCTACTCATCCTTCAGCACATTCAGCCACTCAGTCCTTCATCCTTCAGCCCATCCACCCAGTCAGCTACTCCTTCTTCAGCAGATCCACCCAGTCAGCCACCCGTCCTTCAGTCCATCCACCCAGTCAGCCACCCGTCCTTCAGTCCACCCACCCAGTCAGCCACCCGTCCTTCAGTCCATCCACCCAGTCAGCCACTCGTCCTTCAGTCCATCCACCCAGTCAGCCACTCGTCCTTCAGTCCATCCACCCAGTCAGCCACTCGTCCTTCAGTCCATCCACCCAGTCAGCCACACGTCCTTCAGTCCATCCACCCAGTCAGCCACTCGTCCTTCAGTCCATCCACCCAGTCAGCCACTCGTCCTTCAGTCCACCCACCCAGTCAGCCACTCGTCCTTCAGTCCACCCACCCAGTCAGCCACTCGTCCTTCAGTCCACCCACCCAGTCAGCCACTCGTCCTTCAGTCCATCCACCCAGTCAGCCACCCGTCCCTTCAGTCCATCCACTCATCCTTCAGAACATCCACCCAGTCAGCCACTCGTCCTTCAGTCCATCCACCCAGTCAGCCACTCGTCCTTCAGTCCATCCACCCAGTCAGCCACTCGTCCTTCAGTCCATCCACCCAGTCAGCCACTCGTCCTTCAGTCCATCCACCCAGTCAGCCACTCGCCCTTCAGTCCATCCCCCCAGTCAGCCACTCGTCCTTCAGTCCATCCCCCCAGTCAGCCACTCGTCCTTCAGTCCATCCACCCAGTCAGCCACTCGTCCTTCAGTCCATCCACCCAGTCAGCCACTCGTCCTTCAGTCCATCCACCCAGTCAGCCACTCGTCCTTCAGTCCATCCACCCAGTCAGCCACTCGTCCTTCAGTCCATCCACCCAGTCAGCCACCCGTCCTTCAGTCCATCCACCCAGTCATGTCACTTGTCCTTCAGCCCATCCACCCAGTCAGCCACCCGTCCTTCAGTCCATCCACTCATCCTTCAGAACATCCAGCCAGTCAGCTCCTCATCCTTCAGAACATCCACCCAGTCAGCCACCCGTCCTTCAGCCCATCCAACCAGTCAAGTCACTTGTCCTTCAGCCCATCCACCCAGTCAAGCCACTCGTCCTTCGGCCCATCCACCCAGTCAGCCACTCGTCCCTCAGTCAGCCACTCGTCCTTCAGCCCATCCACCGAAGTAGACGGTCATCCATCAGTTCCTCCATTCATCCTTCAGTCTATCCACTCAGTCAGCCACTCACTAAATTTAACTGCATTTACCCAACAGTACTGTTAGAACAGTTTTTTCTTTCTCTGTTAACAGTTAGCTTGTCACCTGCATACACCATCCCTCCTATCTCTCACCTGCACATGTTGTTGTCAGGCTCCTCCAAACCAAACCTCCTATCAAACTCCAGCAAAACACGTGTGTTCTTCAGCACATCCAGCCAGTCAGCCGCCCGTCCTTCAGCCCATCCACCCAGTCAGCCGCCCGTCCCTCAGCACATCCAGCCAGTCAGCCGCCCGTCCTTCAGCCCATCCACCCAGTCAGCCGCCCGTCCTTCAGCACATCCAAGCAGTCAGCCCCTCGTCCTTCTGCACATCCAACCCCTCATTCTTCATTCCATCCACTCATGCTTCAGCACATCCAGTAGGTCAGCCACTCATCCTTCAGCACATCCAGCCACTCTGCCCCTCGTCCTTCAGCCCATCTACCCAGTCAGCCACCCGTCCTTCAGCCCATCCACCCAGTCAGCCACCCGTCCTTCAGCCCATCCACCCAGTCAGCCACCCGTCCTTCAGCCCATCCACCCAGTCAGCCCCTCGTCCTTCTGCACATCCAGCCCCTCATTCTTCATTCCATCCACTCATCCTTCAGCACATCCAGCCAGTCAGCCACTCATCCTTCAGCACATCCAGCCACTCGGCCCCTTATCCTTCAGCACATCCAGCCACTCGGCCCCTCATCCTTCAGCACATCCAGCCACTCAGCCCTTCATCCTTCAGCCCATCCACCCAGTCAGCTACTCGTTCTTCAGCAGATCCACCCAGTCAGCTACTCGTTCTTCAGCAGATCCACCCAGTCAGCCACCCGTCCTTCAGTCCATCCACCCAGTGAGCCACCCGTCCTTCAGTCCATCCACTCATCCTTCAGAACATCCAGCCAGTCAGCTCCTCATCTTTCAGAACATCCATCCAGTCAGCCACCCGTCCTTTAGTCCATCCACCCAGTCAAGCCACTTGTCCCTCAGCCCATCCACCCAGTCAAGCCACGTGTCCTTCAGCCCATCCACCCAATCAGCCACTCGTCCTTCAGCCATCCACCCAGTCAGCCACTCGCCCTTCAGCCCATCCACCCAGTCAGCCACCCGTCCTTCAGGTCATCCACCCAGTCAGCTACTCGTTCTTCAGCCCATCCACCCAATCAGCCACTCATCCTTCAGCACATCCACTCATCCTTCAGCACATCCAACCAGTCAGCCCCTCGTCCTTCTGCACATCCAGCCCCTCATTCTTTATTCCATCCACTCATCCTTCAGCACATCCAGCCAGTCAGCTACTCATCCTTCAGCACATCCACCCAGTCAGCCACTCATCCTTCAGCACATTCAGCCACTCAGTCCTTCATCCTTCAGCAGATCCACCCAGTCAGCCACCCGCCCTTCAGTCCATCCACCCAGTCAGCCACTCGTCCTTCAGTCCATCCACCCAGTCAGCCACTCGTCCTTCAGTCCATCCACCCAGTCAGCCACTCGTCCTTCAGTCCATCCACCCAGTCAGCCACTCGTCCTTCAGTCCATCCACCCAGTCAGCCACTCGTCCTTCAGTCCATCCACCCAGTCAGCCACTCGTCCTTCAGTCCATCCACCCAGTCAGCTCCTCGTCCTTCATCCACCCAGTCAGCCACCCGTCCTTCCGTCCATCCACTCATCCTTCAGAAAATCCAGCCAGTCAGCTCCTCATCCTTCAGAACATCCACCCAGTCAGCCACTCGTCCTTCAGCCCATCCACCCAGTCAAGTCACTTGTCCTTCAGCCCATCCACCCAGTCAGCCACTCGTCCCTCAGTCAGCCACTCGTCCTTCAGACCATCCACCGAATTAGACAGTCATCCATCAGTTCCTCCATTCATCCTTCAGTCTATCCACTCAGTCAGCCACTCACTAAATTTAACTGCATTTACCCAACAGTACTGTTAGAGCAGTTTTTTTTCTCTGTTAACAGTTAGCTTGTCACCTGCATACACCATCCCTCCTATCTCTCACCTACACATGTTGTTCTCAGGCTCCTCCAAACCAAACCTCCCATCAAACTCCAGCAAAACACGTGTGAAGGGTGGGGCCAGCAGTTTCCATGACAGCAGGAGGTTGCGTGGGTAGGCGTTTGGGTACCGTGGGCTCTGGATCTGGCCACCTGCCATCACCATGACGACCTCCTCATGGCGGAACAAATCTGTAAGATGATGGGTGATTTTTAGCAAGGCAAAAAGGGGGGAATGACCATAATTATGCAAAAGAGACAGACAGCGAAAAGGTGATGGAGACAAATAGAAATAAATGAAAAACAAAGAAAGAGAGCAGCAAAAAAAATGATACAGACCCTGCAAACTCATTGTTATTTTAAAAATCTGAACATGTTTTTAGCCTTAGTACTGTGAATGCGGGATCAAGAGGAAGGCAGAGCAAAGAAACACTAAAACAGCTGTGACTATCTGTTTTTCCTCACGCTTACCCAAGTGTGAGCATGATCTTAAAAGACAGACCAACAGTTCTGATCTGTATCTTTCTAATTAACACTCTCACACATCACGTTTTCTCTCTCTCTCTCTCTCTCTCTCTCTCCACACACACACACACACACACACACACACAGAGCGTTGTTGCAAAATGCACTCATGCTGGACAACTTTCACACTTTTTCCTCAAGTTCTAAAACATTTGATTTTTGCTACTACTTTTTCATTTTAAGAAACATTTCTCACACCACCAGTCATAACATGTCTCTCTGTCTTTTTTTCTTATTCTCTCCTCTCTCTTTCGCTCTCCCTCACTCACACACACACACACACACACACACACACACGATCCAGAGAGGAAGGATACAGCTGACAGGACAATCCATCTACTACCATGCAGATAACCCAAAAAAAAAACCAAAAAAAAAAACAATAGACAGACAAAGAAAGAGAAGGAGTGAGGGAGACAGAAACAGGCGCTGTTTAGTAAAAAAAATAATAGTGTTCAGTCCTAGTATAACATTGTCTTAATTGGGGGGTTCTTGAGAATAGAAATCCAGAAAGAATTACACACAAAACAATCACATACACATAATAATACCTGTGAATTTGACTCTTTACTTCCTGCTAATCTGATTTCCCATTATTATGCCCTCTCTATTCCATCATTCCCAAATTCTCACTACTCATTAAAACACACTCAATCCAGCACTTTACTTCCCGTTAATCTATCAGTTTCCTTTGCTCCTTGTTAAATCCGAATCTTTATTTTCCACTTATCTAACCCCTTACTATTCACAGAGCAGGTCCGAGCTGAAAGTTTAAGTCTCATTAATCGGCCATCTTAACACCCACTAACTTCCAATCAACTTCTACTTATCCAATTATCTACCACCGTCTTGTCCAACTTTTTGCTTCCTGCTAATCAGATCATTTACTTTCCGCCAATCAGTTATTATTTTCTGCTAATCTTATTATCCATATTCAGTGTCCTCGCTAAATCCAACCCTTCCATCCCTTCATTACCTACTAATCTTACTTCCAGGAAATCTTGCTAATTTGATTGTATTCTTCCTGCTAAATCAGATGCTAGGCCTCACAATCTGACGCTTTCGTTCACAGCTATTCAACACTTTACTACTACTTATCAAACTACTCGTTCCTGCTAGTCCGAACCCTCTACTCCTTTTGCCTCCTGCAAAACTAACTTCCCATCAATCCGTACACTTTCCTTCCAGTCTTACAAAACCTCTACTTCTCATGCTCCACAAATCCAGTTAATCTGTAAACCACTGGCCTTCTCAATTCTTGCTAATGAAATTCATACCCACAACCAATTTCATCATTCGCTTCCTGCTAATTCATACCCACAACCAATTTCGTCATTCACGTCCTGCTAATTCATACCTCCAAATTATTCACATGCTGCTAATTCATACCCACAACCAATTTCATCATTCACTTCCTTCTATTCTATTTGGACCAGCCAAATGGCGACCGATCAAAACTGCAGCTTAAAAAAAACCAAACAATGTAAAAAAAAAAAAAAAAAGAGATGTTTTTATTTGTAGTTATTTGGGGTCCGATTTAGTCATAGCGTAGTATTAATTAGCTGCATTAAAACCGTGTCAGTTAAAAAGTCCTCACAATGTAGTAGAATGTAGGGCTGTACAATTAAACGGATATCAATCGCGATTACGATTTTGACTGCCCGCGATTAAATGAACATGATCGACTGCGATATTGATGTTTAAATTTCGCCCTTTGATCGTAGAAAACTCCACTACAGATCAAATCAAGCGCTTCCTAAACTTACAACCAATCACCATAGAGTGGCGCAGGGATGACGTCATTTTGTAGTGCCAAAACCCGGAAACGGTATTAACATTTTAGCGCTCGAGCTGCTTGAGGTTGTCGGGGACATTAAACGTCATCACGCCGAACGGGAGAAAACTTTGCAGATAAACTCGGCTCTACAGGGCAGCCATTTCGCTTGCATTTGTGACTGAAAAGTATTTTGTGCGACTGTGAATAAATATTATTCGCACCGGTGCAAGTGACCTGTTCGGAGTTGTATAATACAATCAGAATAAAAACTACAGGAAGTCCAAAATGCATCTACACCGCACAACAGTTATTCACACTGCTTTACATCTCCTCAGCCAACCGAACAAGTGTGTAAATACTGCAGAGATGCCTTTATGATGACAAGAGTAACTCTACATGATCTACTTCTCTCAACTTCCCGATCTCACAAACCACCATCTTTTATTGATCCTGCAAAATGGCCTAAACTTGCACCTGCTCGTGTAGACATAGCGGCTTCGGCCAGGGTAATTTAATAATAATGCTAATGTTACAAAGTGGGTTTAATTCAAACTTCGTTATTGAATAATTCCTCACCAATCGTAATCAAGAGTAGCAACTGTTCAGTCTGTAACCATACAGTACATTGCCGCTCTCTTTCACTAACTATAATTCACTTCATTTAAACTCACAGTTGCCAGGTATCACTAGAAAAGTCAACTCCAGTTTCCTATGTTTTGATTTAAACCCCTCCAAAACACAATATTATCAGCAGACATGGCAACACTGTACTCAGGGGAACCCATCTAAAAGGAACAACTGAAACAAACAAACAGAAAACTAATAAAATATAAAGACAGAAAATCTGCTTAGTTATAAATAAGTAATTTAATATAAAAAATAGATATATTTTATGAATTTTTTATAATAAATAATATGATAAATTAAATGTTAAATAGCTATAGGCTGCATTTAATATCAATTTGACATTAAGCTTAGTTCGCTGTTTCCTTAGAAAGCTATTTTTCCTAATATGGATCATGCTTGTGTTGGTCTACTTTTAATTAGGACTCTTTATTGTTTCAAATATTTAAAAATAAATATTTTATGCTTGTTTATCAATTAACCATTGCTATTATTTTAATTCAGTTAACAGTGACCATGAGTAGAGAGCTTACATGACAGACCTCCTGATTAAAGCTTAAAAAAAAAAAAAAAGATTAGTATCTGGATCGCTTTCGGTCGTAAATATCCTGATCAGAGCATCAGTAATGAACACCATTAAACAAAATCGCTTTGCATCTGACAGGTAAATGAACTCACCCAATCACATCCTATGTGAGAATATTCAAATATATACACAATATACACAGAGCGGTTCGAGAACTGACTCCAGCCCAGAACCATGACAGTGGAAAATATCTAATAGTGTAGCTTTAAATATACAGTATCTCACAAAAGTTCACCAGAGCTTCACAGGTTGCCACTGGAGTCCTCTTCCAGTCCTCCATGACGAAATCAAGGAGCTGGTGGATGTTAGAGACCATGTGCTCCTCCACCTTCCGTTTGAGGATCCCCCACAGATGCTCAATAGGGTTTCGGTCTGGAGACATGCTTGGCCAGTCCATCACCTTCACCCTCAGCTTCTTTAGCAAGGCAGTGGTCGTCTACAGTTCATTGAGGGAACCATGAATGTCAACTTGTACTGTGACATATTGAAGTAGATCATGATCAGTATGCAGTATTCCAGCATGATGACGACCCCAAACACACCTCCAAGACGACCACTGCCTTGCTAAAGAAGCTGAGGGTGAAGGTGATGGACTGGCATGTCTCCAGACTTAAACCCTATTGAGCATCTGTGGGGCATCCTCAAACGGAAGGTGGAGGAGCACAAGGTCTCTAACATCCACCAGCTCCGTGATGTCATCATGGAGGAGTGGAAGAGGCAGTGCTGGAAAATAATGGTGGCCACACAAAATATTGACACTTTGGGCCCAATTTGGACATTTTCACTTAGGGGTGTATTCACTTTTGTTGCCAGCGGTTTAGACATTAATGACTGTGTGTTGGGTTATTTTGAGGGACAGTAAATTTACACTGTTACACAAGCTGTACACTCATTACTTTACATTGTAGCAAAGTGTCATTTCTTCAGTGTTGTCACATGAAAAGATATAATCAAATATTTACACAAATGTGAGGGGTGTACTCACTTTTGTGAGATACTGTATTTAAGAGGAGCAGACGGCAAACACTGAACATTGAGGTTTATTGTATTTGTTTACAAGGTGGAACAGGTTAACGGTTGTTTTTTGAAAACAGTCTGTAAAATGAACTGAAAATATTACATTTAGTTTATCAGAAGGTAAATGAATAAGTCATGTCTCACACTGTTCTTAAATTCTGTCATAATTGTCCAGCTCAAGTTCTCTCATGCCTACTTATATTTACTTATATTGTGGCACATTAACGTTACCATGTCTAAAAGTAAAAATAAATAAATAAAAAAAACTAAACTTCAACTGTACTCCTAAATTTTTGTAATTAGCACAACTGCTTGTAAAAGAAACTGTCTTGTGTCTCTCTTCCTATAAACACTGTTAAAGATGTGTACATTATCAGGAATGTAGCACGACATGGGAGGTGAAAGCAGCAGTCTGTTTATTTAAATGTGAAAGTGCAATAGAAATATGTTGTCCTTAAAATCAATGAATCAATCGTGATAAATAATCGAGATCTCAATATTGATCAAAATAATCGGGATTATCATTTTGGCCATAATCGTGCAGCCCTAGTACAATGTGTGTGTGTGTGTGTGTGTGTGTGTGAGAGAGAGAGAGATTGCCCAATTTGGAATTTCTAACAAACAGCTTTAACTAAATTCTCAAAAATGATGAATCACCACATACACACACACACACACACACACAAACACAAAGACACTATCTACAAAGAACACATGTTCTCTCTTTCCAGTCTGTCCTCTACACCGACACTCTCGCCTTCATCTCACACACCAAGCGCAGTGTGTGTGTGTTCTCCAAAGCAGTGCACGCTTCATATCATTGTACACTTGTATAATCATGGAATAAATATGGAATGGAAATTTCCCTACACACACGCACACACACACACACATCCTGAGGTCATTTGTGTCACACCCTGATGCAACACACGCACTTATTATTTCTCCACGACATGGTAGAGATGGGCCATCAACATCGCAGATGGAAAAGGATGGCATTGTTGGTGTGTGTGTTGGACCAAATACACTCGTTACCCTGAGCTGTAAAGACAGGGTCAGTAAGCAGCGAGGAAAGTGTTACACCCTGTCCCCAGCACACACACACACACACACAACCCTGTGGCTCATCAGCTCAAAATAAATCCCATTAAACCATTACACACTGTGTAACACACCCCATTCATGGGTGGACAAATCATAAACTCATTAGCAAGCCAACCAGGCAAGTATAAGCTCCAATATTCTGCAGAGTCCTGCAGAGACCATCACAATCCTATTACTTGTTCTGGAACTCCTCATGCCTGATTGAGACCCGGTTTGCAGTTGGTCATTTCAAGCATCTTGAGTATCAGGACTCTAAATCACAATCCAGGATCCAGAGTTCTGTAAAGCAGCTTTGTGACAAAAGTGCTACACAAACAAAAAATACTATGTAATGCATCTACACTACACCTTCAAAAGTGAATAAATCATCTGCGTTGGATCAAATGTGACAAGTCATTCCAAGTTATTGAGCAGTGAAGCCTTTTATCCCTTTTCTAGACATCTCAGAAAATCATGCCCTAGATATCTCCACATACTTTGTTTTAAGTGCAGAAATTCGATCCAAAAAAATAACGCATTTAAAAACAACATACGATCTCGTGTAACTTCTCATACGTCGGCTCTCTGATCACTCACGCTGATGCATTTTATGGTACGAGTTCACATGCTGTTGATGAACACAACACGGATCAGGGAGGTGAACAAAGGAAACAAGTTCTCTTAAATTCACACTGGCTCTAGCTAAGAATCCTAAGAGGATGTCTGTGTCTCATCAGTATTGGGTTTTGGCCAGTACTCCGAGCTTAGTTATCAATTTGAGATGAACATCCAAACATCTCCAAACAGCTCCACTATCTCCCAATATCCGCTGTAAATATATCTAGAATTGATCAAACTACAGTCTTTCCAGAGAATTTGTTCATCTACAGTAATTATGTTTATTCTGGTCAGGGGTGGTGGTGGTGGATCCAGAGCCTATCCTGGGAACACTGGGCACGAGGCAGAAATACACCCAGAATTGTACAGCAGCACATCATGGAGCACCATGCGCATACACACACACACACACACACACACACATACACGAGTCTGGGCAATTTAGCATAATCCATCCCCTTGCAAGCCTGTTTTTTAAGGTGGGAGGAAACTTATGCATACGTCCTGAAAAATTAAAAAGAATTCATCTGTTGCGTAATGTCTCATCCTTGTTCACAAACATGTCCAAACCCCTTATATCTGTTGATATCTTCAAAAACCTTGTACATCGCTGTAGAGGCCTTCGAAACTCATCGCACCTTTACTGGATGCAATGAAGGACCTGATGCAATGACTCCTGACATCTAAATTCATAATCTACAGTAGAACAGCAGGACATATGATTTCTTTACCAACTTCATAGTACGCTCTCAGAAAAGAGGAAGACGTTATGCGTCACATACATTACGGAACAGTGAAAATTTCTTCTTCGCATATTTCAGCTTCTTAGGAAGTTGGGGTCAGCCATAATACAGAGCCCCTGGAGAGGGTTAAGGGCCTTGCTCAAGGGCCCAACAGTGGCAAGGTACCAAACCTTTTTTTTGCTGGAGCGGTACCATCAAGGGGACATAATTTGCACCTTTATTTTATTTAACACAGTTTTTATTTAATTCAAGGCACATAATTGAACCTTGAAGACCATTGATGTACGTTTTAAAAGCTAATTAAAAAGGTACCCTCTCAGATCAAATTCAAATAATAAAAAAAAATATATATATATATATATATATATATATATATATATATATATATATATATATATATATACACACACACACTGCATTCTTTAAACAGCTGATGGTCACGTGCCTGAGCTAGAAGGTCAGATCGGTGGTAAATCGGTAAACAAAAGTGATTTGTGAATAAATAAAGAAAAGTCACGGTCTTGCGCGCTGGAGATGACATTGAGCTGAATGACGCGTTATAGCGTGAACAGGTGTGACGAAGCTGAGGGAGAGAAAATTCAAACAAACTGAGGACTCACCTTCTCGGCGCGTGTTTGTCGCGCGCGGCGATTTGTCGGCTCGCACCTGAGCACCGCGCGTACCGACCAACGGCAAACACACGAGCGAGAGCGCGAGCGCGAGAAGGCGCTCGGCCCGCCAGATCACCGCCGCCGACCTCATGCGCGCGATAAAAAGGTCAAATTCAGGCAACTGTTTCTGTTGCTTTCACTCTTGTTTTGCTTTGTTGTTGTTGTTGTTGTTTCTTCACATAACGCACGAGGGAGCAGTGTGGAGTGAGGAGATCCAGGTGCGGGTCCGGGTTTGTCCGGGTGCGGATATTTTTGCGTGCGTGCGTGTGCGCACCGTGAAGCGGCGTGCATGCGCTACTCACTCACGCGGACTGGAGAAAACTTTCTAAACTCCAGACAAACTTCCGAAGTTATTGCGTAAATTCCGTTGTGTAGTTCAGCAGACTGGCAGTGGGGTGTGAGTGTTTCCGGGTCTTTTCAGGGGAAAGTAGCTACTGCACGCTCCAAAAAGGGCTCTAGGTGACACCATGTGACGTCATACGTTAAAGATGACGTCGTCGTGATTATTTGCCTTTGCAGGTGTTACATGAAGAAGGTTCTGAAGGTGTTTACAGTAGAATAGAGTAGAGTTTGATCAGTTTATAAAACAATTAAAGTAACATCACATGAGCAAGAGTACTGATGTACTGAAATATCAGCACGGTTGTGAATCGAGGCCGGAGGTAATCACAGCCATACAACAACAACAGTGATAGTGATCAGTAGGTCATAAATATGGCGGCAACACGAAAAGTAAGCAGTGATTTGTCATTGGGGAAATTGTGATCAGTGATTGGTCGGTTGTAACTATAGTGATCAGTGATTGGTTGCTGCGAACAATAGTGATCAGTGATTGGTCCTTGGGAGCAATAGTGATCACTGATTGGTCACGTGTAACTATAGTGATCAGTAGGTCATAAATATGGCAGCTACAAGAAAAGTGATCAGTGATTTGTCATTGGGGAAAATAGTGATCAGTGATTGGTTGGTTGTAACTATAGTGATCAGTGATTGGTTGTCCGGTACAATGGCTTGCAGAAGAGTGACTTAGGATTTAATTTAGCTAGCTTATTTTTTGAGTGTTGCTAAAGGGTATAAATTGTTGCCAACTCTAGCAACAATGTGTAGTGTAAATGTTCTCAGTCACATGACTACCTGTCAGTCAAACTCACTTTTTGATGCACTTGTGTCAAAATCTTTTGTGTGTATGTTTTAACAGGTGATTCTGATAACTTTTGGTGGTTAAAGAGAAAAATGATACGCTGAGAGAGAATAGGAGGGTACAAAACCTTTCAAAACTGAATCTAAGAAATGCATTTTAATAATTAAAAAATATTAACCCGGGCGCTTAGTGGTTAGCACGTTCGCTTCACACCTCCAGGGTCCGGGGTTCGAGTCTCGCCGGGGCCGTGTGTGAAGTTTGCATGTTTCCTCTGGGTACTCCGGTTTCCTCCCCCAGTCCATGGTGTATGAATGGGTGTGTGAGTCAGTATGTGATCGTGCCCTGCTGGCATGGACTGATAGGGTGTCCAGGGTGTACCCTGCCTTGTGGCCCATGCCTCCTGGGATAGGCTCCTGGTTCCCCCTGAAAGGATAAGAAGACTTAGAAGGTATAGAGGTATAGAAGATGCATGGATGGATGGAAAAATATTAACCTATTTCTGACAACAATCAGATTTTTTGCGAGGTTTCTTTGCTGTATTTTGCTCTTAAATGAGTAACAGGGTTGAGTTTTTTTTAGTATAGGATTTAAAGATAAAACTGTATGCTGGACAGACTCACAGGACTTCTTTTTTATTTTTACCCCACACAGGCTTTATTGAGATACGGACTGCCCAATGGACTATCTTTATTTCTGTGAATCATAAAGTTTACTGTGGTATTTGTCGTCCAGGTGATGCACACGGCACTAACCGTCTCAGAGTTTTATGTGGCTAACCTTTAGTGACTTCTCGGCAGGACTTGGTGTAAACTACAGGAGCAGGAAACAAGCGTGAAAACCACACCCTACCCACTGCATAGTGCATTATTTTGGGAATCTGTCATTTTTCTAGTTATATGTGAAGGCACATTGGCACTGCAGTGGGTTAAAGATTAACATAATTCCAGATGCAGGACAGCTGCTCCGCCAGTTTCTTTCATTCTCTATCTATCTCCTTCTAGATTTTTTCTTCAGTGCTGTCCCTTTTGTTTTGTGTCTCCTCTCCTCATCTCACTATATAATCTCTCTCTCAATCACTCTCTCCCTTTATATATACAGTTGCAATCAATACTATTCAACCCCCAGTGCAAATCAGGTTTATTGTCAAAATGTACAGACTTTCAGCTGTTTGCAATGAACAAATCAAACAAAAGCAACTGAAATAGTTCAACACAACAGATGCTTCAAGTGGTTTCCCCTAATTCAACTGAAAATCCAACTTGTAATGATTTCTCCAGTTTCAAAATTATGCAACCCCTTCATGGCAAGCATCTTTAGTACTTAATAGACACCCTTTTGCTGGTATGACCTGCTGCAAACGAGATTCAGAGCTCCTGGCAGCGTTCCTGAGGAATCTTATCCCATTTCTCATGAGCAATGGCCTCCAGTTCAGTAATATTCTTGGTTTTGCGTACTGCACCCGCCTTCTTCAAATCCCACCAGAGATTTTCAATGGGGTTCAAATCAGGTGACTGTGATTTTGAGGTTTACTTGGGATCATTGTCCTGTTCAAAGGTCCAATGACGCCCAAGCTTCAGCTTCCTCACAGATGGCATGATGTTTTCTCCTAGGAGAAAGCATCAATGTGGCAAAGCAGCCGCAGAGCATCACCGAGCCACCACCATGCTTGACTGTGGACAGAGTGTTCTTTCTTCATTCTTCTCCCTCCAGACATACCACTGACCCATTGTGCCAAAAAGTTCCGGTTTTGTTTCATCGCTCCACAGAACAGAATCCCAAAACTTTTGTGGCTTATTTATATGATTTTGAGTTGACTTTTCTTGTGCTTTTGTGTCAGTAGTGGTGTACATCTTGGAGTTCTGGCATAGAAACCTTCTGCGTTTAGTACACACCTTACTCTGCTCACTGAAACCTCAGTGTCTGTTACCACCAAGTCTTGCTGCAGGTCTTTTGCAGTCATGCAAGGGTTTTTCACAACCTGCCTTCTCAGAAATCTGCTTGCAGATTTCCGGACATCTGTCCGTGAACTAAATCTCAGGAGAAAGCGGATCATGCAGCAAGACCACGACCCTAAACACACAAGACGTTCTACAAAAGAATGGATGTTTTGGAATGGCCAAGTCAAAGTTCTGACCTTAATCCAATAGAAATGTTGTAGAAGGACACAAAGTAATCAGTACATGTGAGGAAATCCACCAACATCCCAGAGTAGTAGCTGTTCTGTAATGAGGAACGGGCTAAAATTCCTCCAAGCCAATCTGCAGGACTGATCAACAGTTACCCCAAATGTTTATCTGCAATTATTGCTGCACAGGGGGGTCACACCAGATACTCACTCACATACACACACACATTAAGCAAGTGACACATGGCAACACAGTATAGACTGATCCATTCTTGATTCTGATTGGTCAGTAGTTCTGTCCATGTGGATTTACAGGTTTACTTTAACGTCTACATTCTAATACGGTATCATTTCTATTGTCACAACTTCCGCAGGAACTTGTTCGGCAAATCCGCCTAGTAATCCAAATCTAAAAATAATGGCTTTTAATGAATATATGCTGATGATGTGAAGTATTTAGCAATCATGGAAGGAGTCTCCAATGCCAGTGCTTTGTAACAGTCGAAGGTAAAGCTGTTCGTTAAGACATGGGAAAGTCTTTACGCTTCGCTGTTTCTCAGTAACATAACAATCTGACTTATTCACTTCGAGGAAGACAACGAAAAACGTACGAGGCGCAGCTCCTGTGACAATCTCCCCGCATTGCTGAAGCCAACTGCTGTAACTGCATTGTGGAGCTGAGATTTCACCACTGCACACTGTGTGTGTGTGTGTGTGTGTGACTGACTTTATTGTGCTTCTGCCAAAAAATGTCACTAGCCTTAAAAACACCTTATTAATCTCCATCACTGATCTTCCACTCA
>CM022759.1:10568359-10635859 GCA_012411365.1 Ameiurus melas | reverse complement strand
GTTAATCGCCGCTAATACCGCGTTGTTAATCGCCTCTAATACCGCGTTGTTAATCGCCTCTAATACCGCGTTGTTAATCGCCTCTAATACCGCGTTGTTAATCGCCGCTAATACCGCGTTGTTAATCGCCGCTGATACCGCGTTGTTAATCGCCGCTGATACCGCGTTGTTAATCGCCTCTAATACCGCGTTGTTAATCGCCGCTGATAACGCGTTGTTAATCGCCGCTGATACCGCGTTGTTAATCGCCTCTAATACCGTGTTGTTAATCGCTGCTAATACCGCATTGTTAATCGCCGCTAATACCGCGTTGTTAATCGCCTCTAATACCGCGTTGTTAATCGCCTCTAATACCGCGTTGTTAATCACCTCTAATACCGCGTTGTTAATCGCCTCTAATACCGCGTTGTTAATCGCCGCTGATACCGCGTTGTTAATCGCCGCTAATATTGCGTTGTTAATCGCCGCTAATATTGCGTTGTTAATTGCCTCTAATACCGTGTTGTTAATCGCCGCGGATACCGCATGTTTTCACTGTGTCTGTGAGAGGACTTTAGAAAAGTAGCCAGATTATGCTATTCATTCACTGAGAAGTGAAAACATTAACTCGTGGGTTGTGACGCAGCATTAATGTTTTTTTGTTTTTTGTTTTTTAGTATAGCTAAACCCGTGGATAGTCAGTTAGCAGGTGATGCTAAGTGCAGTGTAATTATAGCCGTGTGAAACTTTTCTTAGCAATTAGCCGACACATCAGAGGGAAATGTTGGTGTTCCCAACAGTTCCGTTATACACCCAGCGGATTTGGGTAGCTAGCTAAACCACTAGCCTTGTTTTAAATAAAAATGAGGAGGGTTTTTTTTAGTGTCCATATTGCCCAGTTGCCTAGTAACAGAGTTCTCAAAACTTTAACCAGTTTGCTTTCCCATGTCGAGAACACACTCGGTTTCATTTCACTACTGAGCTAATGTGGGTTCCTGTAGCCAGTGGCAACTGTCTCTCTGTCTTTATATTTATATCTAATCTGCTCCTATAATTAATGCTGTGTTTCTGTGAGGAGCTTTAGCACTTCACTATTGCTGAATTAAAGAAGGGACAGATAAGTGTGTGTGTGTGTGTGTGTGTGTGTGTGTGTGTGTGTGTGTGTGTGTGTGACCCAAAGCCCTGTTCTTTATTCAGATGGCATCCTACTGCGGAGTGTCTTTGCTGTAGAAATGTGCTCCCCCCTCCCCTTCTTCAGTGTGTGTGGTGTGTGAGTGTGAGTGTGTGTGTGTGTGTGTGTGTGTGTGTGTGTGTGTGTGTGTGTGTGTGTGTGTGTGTGACTTTAACTGCTCCCTTCCCTGTAGAATGCCCAGTGGTGTGCAGAACAGAAAGAGGCTAAGAGACACACACTCTCTGTCTCACTGCCTGCATATCTCACATTCTCTGTCTCTCCCTCTCTGTCTGTCTATCTCTCTCAAACTGTCTGTCTGTTTCTCTGCAACTGCCTGCCTGTCTGTCTGTCTCTGTCTCTCTCTGTCTCTCTGTCTGTCTCTCTCAAACTGTGACTCTGTTTCTCTCCAACTGCCTGTCTGTCTGTCTGTCTGTCTGCCTGTCTGTCTGTCTGTCTGTCTGTCTGTCTGTCTGTCTTTCTCTGGCTATCTGTCTGTCTCATTCTTCTTGTCCATCTCTGTTTGACTGTCTCTTTCTAGCTGTCTGTCTGTCTTCATATGTCTGTCTGTCTCTCTCTGTCTGTCTCTCTGACTTAAAAAAAACTGCAGCTGGATTTGTAAATTCAAACACTTCTGTAAACCTGGATCTCAGTTTAATCGTGAACAGACAGACTGAGCACAGAAACGTCCCCGTTTCATGTCACCTGACTTTTTTACAGACGCAAACACACACACACACACACACGACCCGGGGGTAACCGTGAAAACACAAAGAGCGGTGGTGGCGGTATTAGCATGAAAGATCTGTTTGTTTACAGATGAGGAGGGAGAGAACTGGAAAAGACTAAAGGACTAAAGCGCCGCTGCATCACTCTCTGCAGGTAGAGATGAAGCGAGGGGTAAATCCCACTAGCATCACTATCAGCAGGTATTCAAACCGCATTGTGGGTAATGTAGGAACCTGTTAACCAAAGTCAAAATAGATATCCATTATATTTTATTTTTATTTTCTTCTATATACAGTATCTTACAAAAGTGAGTACACCCCTCACATTTGTGTAAATATTTGATTATATCTTTTCATGTGACAACACTGAAGAAATAACACTTTGCTACAATGTAAAGTCAAGTAAAAAATGTACAGCTTGTGTTACAGTGTAAATTTGCTGTCCCCTCAAAATAACTCAACACGCAGCCATTAATGTCTAAATTGCTGGCAACAAAAGTGAGTACACCCCTAAGTGAAAATGTCCAAATTGGGCCCAATTAGCCATTTCCCTCCCCACTGTCATGTGACTTGTTACTGTTACAAGGTCTCAGGTGTGAATGGGGAGCAGGTGTGTTAAATTTGGTTTCATCGCTCTCACACTCCCTCATACTGGTCACTGGAAGTTCAACATGGCACCTCATGGCAAAGAACTCTCTGAGGATCTGAAAAAAGGAATTGTTGCTCTACATAAAGATGGCCTAGCCTATAAGAAGTTGTCAACATGTACTGTGACATATTGAAGTAGATCATGATCAGTATGCAGTATTCCAGCATGATAACGACCCCAAACACACCTCCAAGACGACCACTGCCTTGCTAAAGAAGCTGAGGGTGAAGGTGATGGACTGGCATGTCTCCAGACTTAAACCCTATTGAGCATCTGTGGGGCATCCTCAAACGGAAGGTGGAGGAGCACAAGGTCTCTAACATCCACCAGCTCCGTGATATCGTCATGGAGGAGTGGAAGAGGACTCCAGTGGCAACCTGTGAAGCTCTGGTGAACTCCATGCCCAAGAGGGTTAAGGTAGTGCTGGAAAATAATGGTGGCCACAAAATATTGACACTGTGGGTGTACTCACTTTTGTTGCCGGCGGTTTAGACATTAATGGCTGTGTGTTGAGTTATTTTGAGGGGACAGCAAATTTACACTGTTACACAAGCTGTACACTCACTACTTTACATTGTGTCACCAGGTTGTGAGAGGGCACAAGCGTGGGAGCGGATGACGAGAGAACAATAACAATCCGTGAATGTCTAGGTAGCTCGAGTCAAAGAAACAGGCAAAGGTCAGGTGATCGGGTTGGAAGAACAAACAGGACAAAACAGAGACGTAGTCAAAAAGCCGTGGCAGAGGTCGAGATATTCCCGGGAAATAACAACAATGTAGAAGTGCTTGGTATCGCAGAGGAACAGAGGTTGCTAAGCGTATACTTCGCGATGTGTCCAAGGTGAGTGATTCCTTAAATACTAGCGGGGATTGGGTGTGTGTGCGTATGGGTGTGTGATTAGTAACAGGTGTCTCAGATCAGAACTCCAGGGACTTTGAGCGCATGCATGCGTGCGAAGTACGCGTTGTGTTCTGGGATCTGGAGTCCTGATCTGACGGAGCTGTGACACATTGTAGCAAAGTGTCATTTTTTCAGTGTTGTCACATGAAAAGATATCATCAAATATTTACAAAAATGTGAGTTGTGCACTCACTTTTGTGAGATACTGTGTGTGTGTGTGTGTGTGTGTGTGTATATATATATATATATATTTTTTTTTAATCAACAGTATCATAGTCATAAAAATAACAGCTTATAGACGTTTAAGGGAAATAAAAGACCAACAATGTGCACCTGTTATTTGCTGTTAATTAACACACACACACACACACATACACAGAGGTGAGCAGGTGTGTAATGGCTACACTGTGCACTGGTGCATTGTGGGTAAGTGTGAGTGATCAGCATTAATGATGATGAGTGTGTTCATCATTATGAGGCGATCATTCAGCCTGACCATTAAACACCGTTAATGCTAATTGGTAACTAATTACCCTGTGTGTGTGTGTGTGTGTGTGAGCAAGAGAGAGAGAGGGGTGGTGGCGAGGGGGGGAGGGTATTTGTTTATGTAAGGTTATGCCAGGTCGTTTTTCAATTACACACAGGAACTGTTACAATTAATTACTGTCTCTCTGTCAGTCTCCACCTGTCTGTCTCTTTCCAACTGTCTATCTGTCTCTCTCCAACTGTCTGTCTGTCCCTCTGTCTCTCTCTCTCTCCAATTGTCTGTCTGTCTCTTTCCAGCTGTCTATTTTTCTCTCTGTTCTATCTGTTTCCCTCTCTGCAGGAGCTCAATTAGAGAGTGAGCGAGAGACAGAAAGAGAGACAAATATTAGTAGAGAGAGATACATGTTCTGTGATAATAAGAGTGTGCATGCTGAGTCTGGTGGATAATGAATGAGTGTATTTAAAGATTAGCATCGTGGTACTAATGTTTTAAATTCATTATGGCCAGAAGTGGCCTCTAGATTCACTCACACACACACACACACACACACACACACACACACACACACACACACACACACACACACTCACACACACATCTGTTGCCCTAATGTGACATAATTTATAGTGTGTGTACATTGAAATTCACTTTGGGCAAGTCAGCTCTCTCTCTCTCTCTCTCTCTCTCTCTCTCACTCACACACACACACACACACACACACACACACCAGGTAGAGTGATGACCACTGCCACTCTCACACTCCTGCTGATATTCCATTACTGTTATTACACCACACCCGCAGGAAATCCTGGCTTCTGATTGGACAGCACTCATTCTTTATACACCTTTGTGATAACCTTTAAAGCTGGGCAAAGAGAAGGTAGGCGGAGGCTTAAAACAACTTAGCTCTCTTTATTTTGCTTCTTTTTTCCACTTTTCAGCGTTCTCACACACATTCTCAAACACACACACGCTCACACATACACACACACACACACTCTCGCATTGTGCTAGCCACCATCTCTCTCTCTCTCTCTCTCTCTCTCTCACTCTCTCACTCTCTCTCACTCACTCTCTCTCTTATCCTTGTCTCACTGCAACAGAGACCAATCATTAAGAGAATTTCCCACAGGTGTTCACTCCCCTTCTCCGGCTCCACACCCTCTAATGTAGATCTGAGCAAAACTTCATCACAGCTGTAAATCAGGGGTGCTAAAACTTCGAAGTGTTGGAGCGCCACACAGATTTCATTACAATTTTTTTTTTACCTTCATATTCATTCATTCGGCTTTTTTTTCCTGAACACTTGCAGCTGTAGGAGATTAAAGTGAACATTATTTAGGTTTGAAATGAACCCCAGACAACTGCACTTACAACTAAAAGGTAACCATAGCAACCTTGGTACTAACTGATGGTAATCTCCACCATGGTTATGGGATTTAAGACACAAAGCAATACAGTTAGGGATCTCCTGGATATACATCCCTGTAACCATGACAATGGGCGTGGTGTTTTGGTGATGATGGTGGAGTGAGAATGTTAGCTACATATAATAACAGCTCGTGCAATATCATTCAGTTATGAGGACGGGACTGCTGGATCTACAGTAAATCCAAGATCTCATCGTCTGTCTGACTGTCTCTCTCCAACTGTCTGTCTCTGCCTTTCTGTCTGTCTGTCTGTCTCTCCAGCCGTATGTCTGTCTCTACCTGCCTCTCTCTCTCTCTCTCTCCCTAGCTATATGTCTGTCTCTGCCTTTCTGTCTGTCTGTCTCTCCAGCTCCCTATCTGTGTGTCTGTCTCTGTTTGTCTCTCACTCCAGATGTATGCCTGTCTGTACTTGTCTGTCTCTCTCCAGTTGTCTGTCTCTCTGTATGTCTGTTTGTTTCCCCAGCTGTCTGTCTCGCTCTCTCTCAGTTTTCATCTGTCTGTTTCTGTCTGTTTCTTTACAGCTGTATGTCTGTGTTTCTAGCTGCATATCTGTTTCTGTCTGTCTCGCTCCAACTGTCTATCTGTCTCTTTCCAGCTGTATGTCTGTCTCTACCTGTCTGTCTCTCTCTACCTATCTGTCTGTATCTCTCCAGCTGTCTGTCTCTGCCTTTCTATCTGTCCCTTACTAACTGTCTGTCTGTCTGTCTTTTTGGCTGTATGTCTCTTCTGCCCTGTGTGATTCTCCAGCTGTCTGTCTCTCTCATTTTGTCTGTCTCTGTCTGCCTCTTTACAGCTGTAGGTCTGACTCCACCTGTCTCTCTCTCTCTCTGTCTTGCCATCTGTCTGTCTTTCCAGCTGTCTGTCTGTCTCTCTCTTTCTCTCTCTCTCTCTCTCTCTCTCTCTCCAGCTGTTTCTCTATGTCTGTCTGATTATTTTACTATAACAGCGTGTGCCCCTAAGTGAATTATTATATATTTATTACTGGCTTAAATATTGCTGTAGATTCTAAGTGGGTTTTTTTGCCTTGCAGGTTTTCCCATTAATAACCGACACTGTTGTTCAAATACATCACGAAGAAACGCAAAATATATATTTGTTGCTGATTTCTGGGTAAAAATATTTAGTATCCAGAAAACGCAGTATAGTGCTGCTAATTTAAAAAAAAAGGACATTCAGAGCCCAGTTCACTGCCTCGGTGATCGATGTGTTTGCCATTTTTACTTGACTTCAATTTTTTTACTACCACGTGGTTTAGAGACCATCTATCAACTGACCACAGATGAAAGAGTTGTGAAGACACAGAGTTGTGAAAAAAACCCTATCCTTAAAAGCACAAGCCTAATAACATGTAAACTACTAATACCACCTCCCACCACTACCACCACCAACACCACCACCCCACTACTACCACTCTACCACCCCAAAACCACCACACTACTACACCACCAACCACTACCACCACACCACTACTACTAACACCCTACCACTACCACATACCACCACTCTACTACCACCACCACTACCACCACTCCACCACCACCACTATCACTATACCCTACTACTACCACTACCACACCGACCCCACCACCACAAACCACCCCCACACCACCCACCCCACCACCCAACAAACCCACAAACAACCCCCACACCCCACCACACACCCACACCACAAAACCACCACACACCCCACACCACCCAAACACCAAAAAACAACCCCCCCAAAACCCAAAACAACCACACAACACCACAACCAACACCCCACAACCAACCACACACAACACCACCAATCACACACAACCAACACCACCACCACCACACCAACACCACCACACACAAACACCACCACACACCACACCACACAAACCCCAACCCACACACCAACACCCAACCACACACCACCCCCACACCCACTAACCACACCACACCACAAACCACCACTACAAACCCACAAAAAACTACACTACACTAACCAAACAACACCAAATATAACTACAAACACCACCACACTACCACCCCACCCTAACACACACAAACCCACCAAAAACCACCCACCACCACCACCAAAACTACAAACACACAAACAAACCACCACACAACCCACAACCACCCCAACAAACCACAACTATAACAACACCAACCAACACACACACCAAACTCCCACCACCACTCCACACACCACACCACCACCACCACCACCACACCAACACCACCACCACACCACCACCACCACCACCATACCACACACACCACCACACTCCACCACTACCACCACCACCACCAACACCTACCACTACCACCACCACCACCACCACACACACTACTATACTACTATACTATCACTACTACTACTACTACTACTACTACTACTACTATTACTACTAATACTACTACTACTACTACTATTACTACTAATACTTCTACTACTACTACTAATACTTCTACTACTACTACTACTACTAACTACTAATACTTCTACTACTACTACTACTACTACTACTACTACTACTACTACTATTACTACTAATACTTCTACTACTACTACTATTACTACTACTACTACTATTACTACTAATACTACTACTACTATTACTACTAATACTTATACTACTACTACTATTACTTCTACTACTACTACCACCAATACCTCTACCACTACTACTACTCCTACTATAACTACTACTACTACTCCTAATATAACTACTACTTCTACTATTACTACTATAACTACTACTACTACTACTACTACCACCAATACTTCTACTACACTACTACTACTACTACGACTACTTCTACTACTACTACTCCTAATATAACTACTACTTCTACTATTACTACTATAACTACTACTACTACTACCACCAATACTTCTACTACACTACTCCTACTATAACTACTACTTCTACTATTACTACTACTACTACTACACTACTACTACTACTACTTCTACTATAACTACTACTTCTATTACTACTACTACTATTACTACTTCTACTACTACTACTACTACTACCAATACTTCTACTACACTACTGCTACTACTACTACGACTACTTCTACTACTACTCCTCCTAATATAATTACTACTTCCACTATTACTACTATAATTACTACTACTACTACTACTATCACCAATACTTCTACTACACTACTACTACTACTACTACCTACTACTACTACTACTACTACTACTAATAATAATAATAATAATAATAATAATAATAATAATAATAATAATAATAATAATAATGGCACACCGTGGCTTAGTGGTTAGCATGTTTGCCTCACACCTCCAGAATCCGGGGTTCGAGTCCCACCGGGGCTGTGTGTGCAGAGTTTGCATGTTCTCCATATTCTGTGGGGGTTTGCTCCGGGTACTCAGTGTCTGAGTATAATAATAATAATAAATAATAATAATAATAATGAGTAGGAAAAGAAAATGAGCATGTCAGTGAGCATAGCTTATTGCTGAGGGGAGTACAGATTTATATACACAACCGTCAAAGTTAAAAAGCCTTTATAGTTTAAATACTGACCAGGCATAGCTTCAAATTGGCTGTAGATGATATCCATATAAAGGAATTATTATTATTATTATTATTATTATTATTCATTTTTATTCCTCTTAGACCAAATAATACATTTCCATCCATACATTAAGATGTTCATTAGTATTCTATATATGTTCATAGTATTATTTTATTTATTTATAAATTTGTTTTAGCAAGAAGGATTGAATACCTGATTGAACATTTAACAGATTCCAGGGCAATGAAAGTATCCAAAAAAATCTCTAGGTGTTTTTCTTGGATATTATATGGAAAACTGAAAGGTACTAAGTTATTTGATCCTTTAGTAAAAAGCAACTATGTGTGTACGTTAACTCACGTAGACGCGTAAATAGAAGACTTTATTTTTACTCGAGTATTATGTTACCAAAGATATAACTACTGAACTTTCGCTGAAGTAGTAACCAAAAAAATCAGTAACAAAAAAGTCTGTAACACTCCCACAGAGTTCATATATAGAGTGAGCACACTTGCAGAGTTGTCTATCATGCAGTTTGTGCCTTCATGGCGTTATCAATATGTTGTCCAAAATAACCTACTCCAGTATGCATAGAACAGACAGCTGGCAGTGTACATACTACATAAAAATTGTATAAAAATAGCATTTTTTTTTTCTGTCTAGTCAAATATGTGATGATATATATTATAACAGCTTCAAAATAGCACTAGTAGTGGTAGCTACTGCTGAGCATTTATTTATAATGAGGGTGAGGAGAGAGCGCAGGCCCAGGAGAGTGAATCGAGGTCAGGCACTGTCCGGTTCACAGCAACTAATCTGATTGATCGATTAAACAGAGCGTCTGACCTGTGGATTTTGAGAATGATCGATTTCAATTTAATGGTCTCTGTAGCAGCTCCAGAGGTGTCATTTTATCAGAAATAGAGCTCCAAAATTGGCTAAAATGCCCGTGTTCTACGTCCATAGAGCTCAGAAGCAGAGGCCTGGTTTTCTTTTGAAAGCTACTGAAGAGCTTTATTATAGCATAGAACGTGGAACATGTCAGTTTGTTGCGATCTGCATTCAGGCTATCAGTCAGTTCACAAGTGTGGACAATTCTCGTTTCGGTAACGGCGCAAGTTGTCATGTGACCACTCTCTGTATTTTAAGTCTGTTAGTGAGACTCACTTAATACTCGTTTTTTTTAAAGTTCTCGAGAAAACAAAGTGTGAACAGAGTCTGTACATTAAGTACCTTCAGCTGTGCTCATAAAAAAGGATGGAGAAATAAAACCTGTGAGAAATAGAAGTATTTCCTCTTGTGCGCGAGCGCTCTCTCTCTCTCTCTCTCTCTCTCTCTCTCACTCACTCTCGCTATCCTTTCTTCCAACACTCACACACACACCTCTTCCAGCCTCTCAGTACACTCAAACTAGCATTAACGCTGCAGGTGTGTGTGTGTGTGTGTGTGTGATGGCACTATGCTGAATGTTTTAAAGTTCCATTTACAAGATTAAATCTTTCACGAACGTTCAACGATCTTTCAGCTCTCTCCGACCTCAAGCAAACACACACATTTTTTTTCTCACAAAATACTACATGGAATTTTGCAGCATTTTTGCTCACATCTGTAAAATGGGTAAAGACGGAGAGAAAGACAGTGGGAGACGGCGAGAAAGACGTGCAAATACCAGGTGGCATGTTAACATGGCTGAGTAAAAGATTAAAACCTTGAACGTGAATAAAAATGTGAGTAAATACGTTTTCTCTGGAAAATAACCAGGTTTAAGGTCCACAGCATTAAATGTTAAACTGGAAACATTTTTTTTTAAATCCACGAATTGCTGTGGTGGGCGCACGGTGGCTTAGTGCTTAGCACGTTCGCCTCACACCTCCAGGGTCCGGGGTTCGACTCCCACCGGGGCCACGTGTGTGCGGTGTTTGCATGTTCTCCCTGTGCTGCAAGGGTTTCCTCTGGGTACTCCGGTTTCCTCCCTCAGTCCAAAGACATGCATGGTAGGTTGATTGGCGTGTCTAAAGTGTCCGTAGTGTATGAATGGGTGTGTGTGTGAGTGTGTATGTGATTGTGCTCTGTGATGGACTGGCACCCTGTCCAGGGTGTACCCCACCTTGTGCCTGTTGCTTCCTGGGATAGGCTCCAGGTTCCCTGCGACCCTGAAGAAGAAATAAGTGGTAGAAGATGGATGGATGGAATTGCTGTGGTGTACGAGAATTCAAACTTTGAGAGGAAAGTTTAGATGAGGTGGCGACCAATTTCCACCAAAACTGATGCCACCATTTTAAAATAAACTACAGGAGAATTAATACAATCAACTTAGGGCTATAGTTTAGATTTCATTGTTTGAGATTGTTCTTCAACCTTTAGCTACTTCACATTCCATTAGTTTGCCTCACTACTCTGGGGTTCTGGGTTTGAATCTTGACATGTTCTCCCTGTGGTTTGGGGGTTTCCTCCGGCTGCTGGGGTTTCCTCCCCAGGTCCAAAGACTTGTGTTTGTGAATGTGTGTGTGAAATTGTGTCCTGCGATGGATTGGCACCCTGTCCAGGGTGTCTCCCTGCCTTGTGCCCTGAGTACCCCGGGATAGTCTCCAGGTTCCCCGCAACCCTGTGTAGGATAAGCAGTATGGAAAATGGATGGATACCGCTGAACCTTGTTTCAAGACCATAGGTCAGTACAAAAATAAGAAAAATACTTATTCCTGATGTTTCATTTGTTCCCGACGTCATGTTAGATGCAAAAATGAAGAAAGAGTCAAAGTAGGAAAGCAGAATGGTACTGGGAATTTCATCTCCATTACACTGTAGGTCAAATTTTGCCTACTTTCTTACTACCAATATAATTACCAATATAAATATATTCATATTTTATTACCCTTGTGTTTTATTTCTATAAAAAATCTTATCCAATAACACTCAAGCTGTAAGTATCATTATTATTATTATTCTGTTTCATTTTGGATCACAAAAATGAAATCCAGCCAAATGGGCAGCTCCATCATTTTCTACAAGGCCATTTTCAAATGTTAAGATCATGCTGAGTCACTTGCACATTGCTGTAGCTACGTTAAAAAAAAAAAAAAAACAACCAATGGCCACAGCAGGAGTCGATATGGTGCCTCATGAAGGTTAGTGGACATCAAAAAATTCTCAGTGCTCTAGAGGAATTGTTCTTAGGAACCACAATAATAACTGGAACCTGATTGTTAACACGAAAGCATGATTTCTTGTCTTGATTAATTCATCTTCATGTTATCCTGGTTAGGGTGGCTGAGGATCTGGAGCCTATCCCGGGAAGACTGGGCACGAAACAGGTATACACCCTGGATGGGATGCCAGTCCGTTGCAAGGAACCGCACACACACAAACACACACACACACACACACACCCACACAGTGCTCAACCTGATAATCTTCCAAATGCTGAGAGAAGGTTTTAGTTTACATTCACACCTTAGGGTGAAGGTTAGTGTAGCCAATCCATATACTGGCATGATTTCAGGAGGTGGACGGAAACCCAGAGGAAACCCACAGGCAACATGTGAAACTTCTGTACAGACAGTAACCAAAGATTAGACTCAAGCCAGGACCATGGTGCTGTGAAGTAGCAATGCTATACATCCATTTTGCTAAATAGTAGCCAAGACCAATGATCAGTTCATCACACATACTACTACATTTGCTCCATTATTTTATAATTACTGATAAGACGCACGACATTAAGGATGCAGCCGAATACAAATATATTTGGAGTGAACAGATACTGTAATGTCTTCTAAACAAATACAAATAGGAGGCGTTCTACTTACAAAGGAACCGGAGTAGAAGTTATACTGCATTACTAGAAGCCAGTTTTGTCAACATTGACTTATGGACAACAGGTGAAAATCGAAAATCTTATTCTAATTAATTCGGCCCCCTTGCTTTTCTATTTGGGGGGAAAGTTTAGGGCAGTGGTAGCTCAGTGGTTAAGGTTCTTCTGAACCTTCTGACAACTGTTTAGAAGGTCGTGAGTTCCAGCACCATTAAACTGCCACTGTTGGGCCCATGAGCAAGGCCCTTAAGCCTCAACTGAAATAAATGTAAGTCGCTCCGGATAAGAGCGTCTGCCAAATGCCGTAAAATGTCAAGTTTATAATGGAGACGTAAACGTTATACAGTGAATCTGGAAAGTATTCACAGCGCTTCACTTTTTCCACATTTTGTTATGTTGCAGCCTTATTCCAAAATGGATTATATTCATTATTTTCCTCAAAATTATACAAAAAATACCCTATAATGACAATGTGAAAGAAGTTTGTTTGAAATCTTTGCAAATTTATTAAAAATATAGAACAAAAAAAAGCACATTTGCATAAGTATTCACAGCCTTTGCCATGACACTCCAGATTGAACTCAGATGCATCCTGTTTCCACTGATCATCCTTGAGATGTTTCTACAACTTGATTGTAGTCCACCTGTGGTAAGTTCAGTTGATTGGACATGATTTGGAAAGGCGCACACACCAGTCTATATAAGGTCCCACAGTTAACAATGCATGTCAGAGCACAAACCAAGCCATGAAGTCCAAGGAATTGTCTGGAGACCTCTGAGAAAGGATTGTATCAAGGCACAGATCTGGGGAATGGTACAGAAACATTTCTGCAGCATTGAAGGTCCCAATGAGCACAGCGGCCTCCATCATCTGTAAATGAAAGAAGTTTGGAACCAGCAAGACTCTTCGTAGAACTGGCTGCCCGGCCAAACTGAGCGATCGGGGGAGAAGGTCCTTAGTCAGGGAGGTGACCAAAAACCTAATGGTCACTCTGACAGAGCTCCAGCATGTCTCTGTGAGTACAGAAGAACCTTCCAGAAGAACAACCATCTCTGCAGAACTCCATCAATCAGGCATGTATGGTAGAGTGGCCAGACAGAAGCCACTCCTCAGTAAAAAGCACAGTGACAGCCTGCCTGGAGTTTGTCAAACGGCACCTGAAGGACTCTCAGACCAAAGATTGAATAAAGATTAAACTCTTTGGCCTGAATGGCAAACGTCATGTCGGGAGGAAACCAGGCACCAGTCGTCACCTGACCAATACCATCCCTACAGTGAAGCATGGTGGTGGAAGCATCCCAGCTGTAGGGATGTTTTCAGCAGCAGGAACTGGGAGACTAGTCAGGATTGAGGGAAAGATGAATGCAGCAATGTACAGAGACATCCTTGATGAAAACCTGCTCCAGAGCGCTCTGGACCTCAGACTGAGGTGAAGGTTCATCTTCCAACAGCACAATGACCCTACACACACAGCCAAGATAACAACAGGACAACTCTGTGAACGTGCTTGAGTGGCCCAGCCAGAGCCCAGACATGAACCCAGTTGAACATCTCTGGAGAGATCTGAAAATGGCTCTGCACCTACGCTTTTTGGGAGAAACTGCCCAAAACTAGGTGTGCCAAGTTTGTAGCATCATACTCAAAAAGACTTGAGGCTGTAATTGGTGCCAAAGGTGCTTCAACAAAGCATTGAGCAAAGGCTGTGAATACTTATGTACATGTGCTTTTTTGTTTGTTTGTTTGTTTTTAAATATGCAAAGATTTCAAACAAACTTCTTTCACGTTGTCATTATGGGGTATTGTTTGTAGAATTTTGAGGAAAATAATGAATTTAATGCATTTTGGAATAAGGCTGTACAATAACAAAATGTGGATAAAGTGATGCGTTGTGAATACTTTCTGGATGCACTGTAAATCAACAGTAAAGGTGTACAAGGTGCAGTTGCTGGCTTTGGACTGTATTTTCATGCAGTTACCCAGACTGCATCACTGATATCTAATCCTCTGGATCAGCTCCATAAGCTTGGCTGCTTGTATGTATTATCAGTAAAGTAGAAATCTCAATTCAAGAACATTCAACACAATCAGAATTAGCCAGCAACCTGCAGCCAATGTGTCAAAACAAGATGAATGGCCACGCACAAGCAGTCCGCGTGTGTGCTTGGTCAGCATAGCGGACTCGAACGAATACCTCAAGTAATATTCTCACAGCAAGAGGTTTGGAAATCCTAGGACTCCTACAGTTTGAATTGTATACTAATTATGCATGTTGTCAAAGTCAGGAAGAAGCTGTGACTGTAGTTCCTTACAACAGGCCAAATCTGGACTGACCATCACACCCAAATTGTTTGTTGAACATCCTCTTCCAGATTTATTTCCCTTTTGCTTTTATAATAACCTCCTTCAGTCTTCTGGGAAAGCTTTCCACTAGATTTTGGGGGCGTGGCTGTGGGGATTTGTGGTGGTCATTCAGCTACAAGAGCATTAGTGAGGTTGAGTTCATGTGCTGATGTTGATGAGAGGAGGCTCCAGTTCCAGTTCATCCCATATTTGCAGTTGGGTTGAGGTCAGGGATCTGTGCAGGACACTCAAGTTCTTCTACCTTCTTTCAACCTTAACACAACACGTCTTCATGGTGCTCACTTTGTCCACTTTGTATCTCGCTGGAACATGTTTGGGCTTCTTAGTTCCGATGAAGGGAAATTAGAAAACTGTGCGCTTCCAACTTTTTGGCAATAGTTTGGAGAAGAACTGCATATGGTATGGGGTGTGATGGTCAGGGCTCAACGACATTCTGGCTATGTAGTGTATTTTGACAAAATACCTGGTTAGACTTCCAGGCCATGTCCTGCAGTTGATCGACTTGGTTTGCTTGTTGGTTGATGAATTTATACTCCAAACATTCTCACGATTTCTAAGAAAGCAATAGGACAACTTTATAGACTTCAAATGAAGTCGCATTGTCTAGTTTGTAGACATTACAGGTTACAAAGGGTACAACATCCATCCTCTACAGTCTACTTCTTTTCAGGGTCGCGGGGGAGCCTGGAGCCTATCCCAGAGAGCATCGGGCACAAGGTGGAGTACACCCTGGACAGGGTGCCAGTCCATCACAGGGCAAGGGTACAACAGCAGGTTATATTGAGAACAAGGCTTGTTTGTTTTTTGGTGGAATATTATTTCATAATGTAATGAAGCTTAATATTCGACCTTTCAGAAATGTGAAAGTCAAAGTTGGGCTAACAATCGGGGTCTCGAGACTTCTAATCTGAAATAAATCTGGAAATCTTTCCAAACATTTGACAGACTACTGTTTCATTCAAGAGGCAACTGCATCGATCCTATCAAGGTTCCTATGTTAAATGGAAAGGGAACTTGAGGAGGTGTAGCATTCATCACAGTGTCAGAAGCGAGCCTGAATATGCGTATCCCTCGTTCTCTTCCACGCAGCATCTACATTATTTTATTTGATGGTAACAAATGGTATGATGTGGATGTTTTTTGGGAACCAATGGTTCACCATGGTGGCTTTAGTGGTTAGCACATTTGCCTCGCACCTCTGGGGTTGTGGGTTCTGAATCCCGCATCTGTGTGGAGTTCTTCCTGTGCTTTGAGGGTTTTCTCCAGGTTCTCCGGTTTCCTCCCCCGGTCCAAAGACATGCACGGTAGGCTGACTGGCATGTCTAAAGTGTCCGTAGTGTATGAATGGGTGTGTGTGAGTGTGTATGTGATTGTGCCCTGCGATGGACTGGCACTGTGTCCAGGGTGTATCCCGCCTTGTGCCCCGTGCTTCTTGGGATAGGCTCCAGGTTCCCCATGACCCTGAAGAAGGAGTAAGCGGTGGAAGAAGGTTGCATGGATGGATGCATGGATGGACTCCGGTTTCCTCCCCCAGACCAAAGACTAAAGATGGGTTGTAGGCTGACCATATAACGCTGTGTCCATGTCTGTGTCTCTAACTGAATACTTATATACTATTCTACACAGTTTTTGAGTTTAAACACTAACTGGCTTTAAACCTACCAAAAGGTATGTTTTTAGTACCTGCCTTTTTGATTTGAAATACTAAATTAGTAAATACTTTTGAATGTAAGGTCAGAGTTTTCAATTTGAGATGCTTGTAATCCTCCAGATGTGCAGAATCCATGTTGACTGGATGTCACTTGCTGAACTAGGAGTTGAGGAGACCGTCTTGAGTTTTCTTTGGGTTTTCCTAGTCGGAGTTCGGAATTTTCAAGTTTGTGTTTTAGTTAAATGCAGCGACACACACACACACACACGGGGAATGGGATGGGACTGGACTGGACTGTATGAGCCCTCAGGCGCTGTGAGTCTGTTCTTTCTAAATATACAGCGACATTCTCTGGTGAGTCGACACGCAAGCACACGACCTCAGGCACACAGAGGTCCCCTGTTCAGACGGATACACGGTCTCCATATCGGTCTAATCTTACAGTGTGGCCACCTGAAAAAAAATGAACACACACACAAACACAAACACTATGTATTTAAAAATTACTTCCTGGGTGTGTGTTTGTTTTTCTATCTTGGTAGGGACCAAATTTCCACATAGATTTGACCTTCTCTGGACAATTGGATGATTTGTTCTTGTTTGTTTTTTTGCTTTTATTTTAAAGGGTTATTCTGAGGTTGAGGTTAGATTTAAGTGCAGCATAGCATTAATTAGCTGTTATAATGGTGTGTGTGTGTGTGTGTGTGTGTGTTTTCAGTCTTCAGTCTTTTGCAGAGAGATAGACAGAAAGAAGGAGACTAAAAAGAGGTACACGCTATTCTCCCACTCAGATATGTGCACTGGCCGTCTGGATTCCTTCTGTGTATGTGTGTGTGTGTGTGTGTGTGTGTGTGTGTGTGTGTGTGTGTAAAGGAAGCCTGGAGGAATTTTTTTTTTTTATCTCATTCTGATCTGCCCTACTGGCGTTGCAGCTGGGTACATGCGCACACACACACGCACGCACACACACACACACGCACACACACGCACACACACACACACTTACACACATGCACACACACGCACACACACGCACACACACACACACACTAAATTAAAGCGTTCTCTCAGCATTTAGAAGATTATCAGGCTGGACACTGTGTGTGTGTGTCTGTGTGAGTGTGTGTGCATGCCAATTAAGACTTAAACGCCAGTGCAGTTTTATTCGGTTCAATAAACACTGTCTGATTAAAATCAAGCAAATGTGTGTGTGTGTGTGTGTGTGTGTAGGGTGGGTGGTCATCGGA
Source organism: Ameiurus melas (assembly GCA_012411365.1). NCBI lineage: Eukaryota > Metazoa > Chordata > Actinopteri > Siluriformes > Ictaluridae > Ameiurus > Ameiurus melas. The sequence goes on along the minus strand of CM022759.1, from coordinate 10,617,921 downwards.
ACTGGCCTTGGTCACCATGGAGAAGTTAAAGGATGAAGAGAGGCTTATTCCCAAACCCAGAAAATTACCCACAATGCCACACAGCACGCCTGAGGGACACCCTGCGAAACGGCAATCAATTATTCATCCGTTCTTCCTCCCTTCTTCCTCCACACACTCCACGAGCTTGGGCTCATCATGCATAGTTAACAGTGCAGAGTGTGTGTGTGTGAGAGAGAGAGAGAGAGAGAGAGAGAACCAAAAAAGCACAATACACAAAGAAACAACTGGCATTAATCAAGGAGTCGAACAACACACATAAAATCTTGGACAACTGGAACAAACAAAAAACAAAATAAAACATGTAGAACTTAAAAACATAGAATCTGAAACTAATCCAAAGCCAAATCACATAAACAGAAAGCTTGACGTACTAGACTTGGCCATTAAAGATAACCAAAACCCTTTAGATTCCTTCATTACTGAGCAGGATCTTAAAAATAACGTTAACACACTGAAAGCAAAGAAAGCATCAGGACCTGATGGAACACACCAGCTCTAAATTTAAATACGCCATCTTATACCCCTCTTAAAACTCTTCAGTTTGTGTATCTTTATTTATTTGTAAGTATACAGATAGACAGATGTATAGGTATGTTTCTTTCTTTCCTCTCTTTCATTTTTATTTGATTTTTTCCCCTCACTAGTTACTAGTGTTTGGGTCTGAACGTATTGTTGAACGTATATACATCTCATCTGTTTCTACTTATTTAATTCTTTAGCTGTTATCTAATTTGTCTGCACCTCAAGCTTTAGCAATACTAATGTTAATACGTGTCATGCGAATAAAGCACAGAGAGAGAGAGAGAGATTTTAATGGTGAGATGTAGTTATATATAGAGAGAGATAGAGTTGTACAGAGAGACTGAGTGATGGAGAGAGAAAGCCACAGTAAAAGTGAGAGAGAGTAATAGAGAGACAGAATGATAGAGATAGAGACATAATTGAATTGATTTTTAATTGAATTTTGAGAGAGAGAGAGAGAGAGAGAGAGAGAGAGAGAGACTGTAATAGTGAGATGTGGTTATATATATATATATAGAGAGAGAGAGAGAGAGAGATTGTAATGTGAGATGTAGTTATATATAGAGTGAGAGACAGAGTTGGACAGAGAGACTGAGTGATAGAGAGAGAAAGACACAGTAAAAGTGAGAGAGAGTAATAGAGAGACAGAATGATAGAGATAGAGACATAATTGAATTGATTTTTAATTGAATTTTGAGAGAGAGAGAGAGAGAGAGAGAGAGAGAGAGACTGTAATAGTGAGATGTGGTTATATATATATATATATATATATATATAGAGAGAGAGAGAGAGAGAGAGATTGTAATGTGAGATGTAGTTATATATAGAGTGAGAGACAGAGTTGGACAGAGAGACTGAGTGATAGAGAGAGAAAGACACAGTAAAAGTGAGAGAGAGAGTAATAGAGGGACAGAATGATAGAGCGAGAGACAGGATGATAGAGATAGAGACATAATTGAATTGATTTTAATTGAATTTAGAGAGAGAGAGAGAGAGAGAGAGAGAGAGAGAAAACCTAAGGCTGCATTCAGAAGGACTTTTCTGTGTTCGGTGAGAATGACGGGTTGACAGGCAGCTCACAATAACACATGCTGATGAGTCAAAATTACGCTCCATAGCCCGTTTGAAGCGCCAAACTTTTGACAGTACGCACAATGATGTTTATGTGCATCGGTCAATAGGAGACTGTCTTACTGACGCGTCACTCGTTCACACTGCTTTTAAGGACAAATGAAACAGAAGCTAACTGCATTCAATGAGGCTGCATTCTAAAAATGCATGAGTCGGTGCTAAAAAATTTCACTTCACTTCATTCTTACATACGAGCAGTGCATGGATATGTGTGGTGTTGTTGTTTTTTTTTGACAGATCCCAAAATTGGGAGCAAACTGGGAAAGAGAGTAAAAGACGACAAGACGGAAAAAGATCAACACAGACAACAACGTGGAGTTTGAGTTGGACAAAAACAGAGACAGAGAAGGAATGTATAGTACACACACACACATACACACACACGCCACACACACGTGTCTTTAAACACTGGGTCAGTCTCTCTAGTCTCTCTAGTCATTTGAATATTCATGAGCACCTGGATGAACTCAGCCGAGAGCTTAGCTCAGCAAAGACTCACCCTCAAGATAGACACAAACACAGTTAAGCAATTAACCATTAAACAGTTCTACACATATGACCACAATTGATTCTGTGTGTCTCTAACCTGATTTTACAATACCTTACAGAGTCACTGTATCGCTGCAATACTTCTCTGAGTCATTCAAATAACTCAATGGGTCACTGCAATAAATGAATGAATCACTGAGTCACTGCAGAATCTGTATAGTTACTATAACACCTTATTGAGTCACTTCAATAAATCAATGAGTCACTGAATCGCTGTAATACTGCACTGAGTCAATAAAATAACTCAGTGAGACTGCAATAAATGAGTAAATCACTGAGTCACTGCAATCTCGCAGTGAGTTACTATAACACCTCAATGTGTCACTGGAATAAATCAACGAATCACTGAGTCACTGCAAAATCTGTATAGTTACTATAACACCTCACTGAGTCACTTGTTGTATCAAAATTTGCCTATTACCCAAAGACAATTAATATTTAACATAGAAACAGATACTCACATACATTAACCAGTTGAAGGACGAAAGTAAGACACCGGGACCGTGAGTTAGGAGAGGCAAGGATCCAAATTTATTGTTGCATGAGATCACACAGTTAAGACGTTCCCAAGGATGATCTAAAAAAAAAAAACAGAGATGAATCTCTTCTGTTTATACAGTTTTCTTAGGATCAGGATGACCCAGACATCAATATGTTTTAGAAAGAGCCCTCCCACAATACCATTATGTTTTAGAAAGAGCCTTCCCATAATACCAATAGGTACGAGACTCAACATTTCTGAGAGACCTTGGTCTCACGGGGTCTGCTGTTCCCATCGACGGTTATCATATTTGCTATATATTTCTGTTTTATATCTGGTTATACTGGTTATACTGCTTGCAAGTGTTTTACCCCCTTTTCTGTAATCCATACTTCATAATATCATTATATTATCCTTATAATATTGTAATACTCGTTTTATTATTCTCATAATGTTCTGTTTTCCTTCTGTATGTGTGTACGTGGTGGCATAGGCCTCTGTGTTTGTGTGTGTCTCTTAGTTGACTGTCCACCTATGCTCTGAGGCTTGCCGCACTAATCAAATACATGTATGGTTTGTGCCTTGCTTATCTGTGTGTGTTGTGTCTTAGGTGAACGTCAGCCCAGTGAATTTTCAATAAAATTACATACTACTCATACTAGGTCTCCCTCGTGTTTATTTCATGTATATTTTATATACAATACACTGTAATAAATGAATGAATCACTGAGTTACTGCAAAATCTGTATAGTTACTATAACACCTCACTGAGTCACTGCAATCTCGTAGTGAGTTACTATAACACCTCAATGAGTCACTGGAATAAATCAACAAATCACTGAGTCACTGCAAAATCTTTATAGTTACTATAACACCTCACTGAGCCACTGCAATCTCGTAGTGAGTTACTATAACACCTATGGTGTGCTGTGGTGTGGTGTGGTATGGTGTGGTCTGGTGTGGTATGGTATGCTGTAGTGTGGTATGGTATGGTGTCCTGTGGTGTGTTATGGTATGGTGTGGTGTGGTGTGATGTGGTATGGTGTGCTTTAGTGTGGTGTGTTAAGATGTGGTGTGTTATGGTTTGGTGTGGTATGGTGTGCTGTGGTATGGTATGGTATGGTATGGTGTCCTGTGGTATGGTGTGGTGTGTTATGGTATGGTGTGGTGTGGTGTGATGTGGTATGGTGTGCTGTATTGTGGTGTGTTATGGTGTGGTGTGGTTTGGTGTGCTGTGGTGTGTTATGGTTTGGTGTGGTATGGTATGGTATGGTATGGTATGGTATGGTTTGGTGTGGTGTGCTGTGTCTTATGGTTTGGTGTGGTGTGGTGTGGTCTATGGTTTGGTGTGGTGTGGTATGGTGTGCTGTGGTGTGTTATGGTTTGGTGTGGTGTGGTATGGTATGGTATGGTATGGTTTGGTGTGGTGTGCTGTGTCTTATGGTTTGGTGTGGTGTGGTATGGTGTGCTGTGGTGTGGTATGGTATGGTATGGTTTGGTGTGCTGTGTCTTATGGTTTGGTGTGGTGTGGTGTGGTATGGTATGGTGTGCTGTGCTGTGGTGTGGTATGGTATGGTATGGTATGGTATTGTTTGGTGTGGTATGGTATGGTTTGGTGTGGTGTGCTGTGGTGTGGTGTTATGGTTTGGTGTGGTGTGGTGTGATGTGATGTGGTATGGTGTGCTGTAGTGTGGTGTGTTGTGGTGTGGTGTGGTGTAGTTTGGTGTGGTGTGCTGTGGTGTGTTATGGTTTGGTGTGGTGTGGTATGGTATGGTATGGTATGGAATGGTTTGGTGTGGTGTGCTGTGGTGTGTTTTGGTTTCGTGTGGTGTGGTGTGCTGTGGTGTGTTATGGTTTGGTGTGGTGTGGTGTGTTATGGTTTGGTGTGGTGTGGTGTGATGTGATGTGGTATGGTGTGCTGTAGTGTGGTGTGTTATGGTGTGGTGTGGTGTAGTTTGGTGTGGTGTGCTGTGGTGTGTTATGGTTTGGTTTGGTGTGGTATGGTATGGTATGGTATGGTATGGTATGGTATGGTATGGTATGGAATGGTGTGGTGTGCTGTGGTGTGTTTTGGTTTCGTGTGGTGTGGTGTGGTGTGCTGTGGTGTGTTATGGTTTGGTGTGGTGTGGTGTGCTGTGGTGTGTTATGGTTTGGTGTGGTGTGGTGTGCTGTGGTGTGTTATGGTTTGGTGTGGTGTGGTGTGATGTAATGTGGTATGGTGTGCTGTAGTGTGGTGTGGTGTGCTGTGGTGTGTTATGGTTTGGTTTGGTATGGTATGGTATGGTATGGTATGGAATGGTTTGATGTGTTTGGGTGTTATGGTTGTGGTGTGGTGTGGTATGGTATGGTATGGTGTGGTGTGGTGTGGTGTGTGTGTTTTGGTTTGTGTGGTGTGGTGTGGTTGGTGTTTTATGTGTGTTATGGTTTTTGTAATGTTGTTGTGTATGTGTTGTGGTTGGTGTATTTGGTGTGGTGTGCTGTGGTGTGTTATGGTTTGGTTTGGTTTGGTGTGGTATGGTATGGTATGGAATGGTTTGGTGTGGTGTGCTGTGGTGTGTTATGGTTTGGTGTGGTGTGGTGTAATGTGATGTGGTATGGTGTGCTGTAGTGTGGTGTGTTATGGTGTGGTGTGGTGTAGTTTGGTGTGGTGTGCTGTGGTGTGTTATGGTTTGGTTTGGTGTGGTATGGTATGGTATGGTATGGTATGGAATGGTTTGGTGTGGTGTGCTGTGGTGTGTTATGGTTTGGTGTGGTGTGGTGTGCTGTGGTGTGTTATGGTTTGGTGTGGTGTGGTGTGCTGTGGTGTGTTATGGTTTGGTGTGGTGTGGTGTAATGTGATGTGGTATGGTGTGCTGTAGTGTGATGTGGTGTGGTGTGGTCTGATGTGATGTTCTACATCTGCATTCTGTTCTAGAACCATAATCTGATCTGTGGTTTTGCTCTATCACTGCAGTTTGAACAGAAACGCAGACGCCCTATCATCTGGATATCACAAATTCAAATCCCGATGATGCCGCTGCCATCCGTGGCCGTGAGCTCAAGAGAGCACAATTGGCCGTGCTTTCAGGGAGGGAGGGGTGGTGTACTCTCTCTCCTGTCAATCACAGTGACACTAGCCAATCATGGGCATCTGTGGGCTTTCTTCAGAGTGTGTTATGGCGCCCCCTGGAGTTACATGAGCAGCAGTTTGAAAGGATGGGGTCGGCTGGCTTCACTTACATTGGTGGGAAACACGTGATATCCTTCGCCCTTCCTGGTTGGTAGCTATCGTGTGACAGGGGAGAGCTCCATGATGGTTGGGAATTGGCCATGACTAAATTAGGGAGAAAATTGGAGTAGAATAATAAAGAAAAAGTACTGCAGTTTGTGGCGTGACTCTGTTATAGACCTTCAGTCTAATGTGTTGTAGTTTTGTTCCATAACTGCAGCGTGATGTGTAGTGTTACTCTAGAATTGCAGTCAGTTTGTGGTTGGATTAGTATGATCTACTGATTCTCTGGAACTATTTTAGGATTTTTCCCCAGAGCTGCAGTGTGATGTGTCGTTTTAACTCTAGAACCGCAGTGTGATGGGTGGTTTTGCTCAAGATTTGCTGATCTGACATGCTTAAGACTTGTTCAGTTGTGTGTGATATAGCAAATGCGTTTGTTGTGTGTGAGGCAAACACAGAAGGGCTAGCATCATTAACCAGGGTTGGCAGTAAAATTTCCAGCCCAGCTACATCTCATGAACCACACGAAGGACCTGAAACTAGCCGAGAACATTTGAAACAAGACAGTTGCTCCTCCTCCTCCTCCTCCTCCTCCTTCCTGAAACCGTTCATATAGTGAGAACGGGGCAGCGGGACTCTTGCCCCAAATGGGCTACTATTAGCCCTTGTTGCAGTTTCCATTTTTGACCACTAGGTACAAAAATTACTCTATCGCACTAAAAGACAAGCAAATCAATGGAACATTAGTTTATATCTGTCAAATAAGAACATTTTTAGAGATTAATTTAGTGTGGTTTATAGAAATAAAGGGTGTGGTGAAGGGATGATAATCAGGTGGATAGGGGGCGTGGCTTATAAAAACAAGTGGCACTCATATTCATAAATCATTATAAGAAACCTTTCATTCACGTTCACTCAGTGATGACATTTTAAAAGTTTAGCATTTTTAAGTAGAATTATGAATAAATTATACTCGCTTTATAATTACGCACAGGTTATTATTAGTTCTAAAGATCATTTACAGTACATTATTAGTGCTTTGTGAAACATTATTAGAGTTTATAAAAGCGCTTACGAGGCATGGGTACCAACTTCTAAATGATTCCAAGCACAGATGAAGTCAATTAGATTGAAGAAGTCAAAAATAAAGAGGTAGAAACGAGAGAGAGAGAGAGAGAGAGAGAGAGAGAGAGAGATGATGGAGAGTTTAAAGAGGAAGATGAGTGAGCAAGAGCGCGCATGTCTAATCTTCCTATGCAACCTCTAGAGTACACACTCCTTAACCGTCTCTCTCTCTCTCTCTCTCTCTCTCTCTCTCTCTCTCTCTCTTGTTCAGTGCTCGTGTCTCCGCGGATGTGGACAGTGCGGGCGCGAGCGTTTCTTTCCCAGCTTCTTCGTTAAAACTCTTTTATTTCTTAATTTCTTTGTTCTTGCGTTATTATTAAATAATATCAATCTATCTATTGTTTTCTTTTCTCTTTTTCTTTTCTTTTATTATAGCATTTTGCTCTCTCTCTCTCTCTCTCTCTCTCTCTCTCTCTCTCTTTCTCTCTTCTGCTTCTCCATGTGACGGGTTTATTTGATATGTTTTCTATGTGAATCTCTGCATGATGCGGATGGTCGAACCGGCGCTGCTCTTCGGGCTGTGGGCGCTCGCGCACGGGGCTTTTCCCAGCAGCGTGCAGATCGGTGAGTCAATCAAACACGCACACACACACACACACACAAACACACACATATGCACACACATATGCACAGACGCACATGCAGGGGCGCGCGTTTTAATTTTATTCCGCATATGAGCGTTAATTTGTACTCGCGCGCGCAAAGAAACTGCTTCGTTTCCTTCATTCAGTTTCACTGCAGTGTTTCTCTCTCTCTCTCCCTCTCTTCATTTCTTTCCTCTCATCTGTCCCTCAATCTCTCTCCTCTTCTTCCCTTCTTTCTTCTATCCCCTCTTTCTCTTCTGTCCTCTATTCTGTCTCCCTCCATCCTTTATCTCTCAATATTTCTTTCCTCTCTCCTGTCACTCTATCTGTTTTTAAAGTCTTCCCTTCTTCTATTATCTGTCCCTCTATCTATCTATCTATCTATCTATCTATCTATCTATCTATCTATCTATCTATCTATCTATCTATCTATCTATCTTCTTTTCTCATCTGTCCTCTCTTGTCTGTCTCTCTATCAGTCCCTCTACCTCTCCATCTTTCTCTCCTTCTTTCATCTGTCCCTCTATTTCTCTCCTTCTTTCTTTCCTGTCCTCTCTCTCTTATCTCTCTCCCTCATTCTTTCTTCTCATCTGTCCCTCTTTCTCTCTTCCTCTTTAACCTTCTTCTGTTATCTCTCCTTCTCTTTCTCTTCTTTCCTTCCTTCTCTCGTTTGTCCCTCTGTCTCTTTCCTTCTTTCTCTCCTTCTCTCACATGCCCCTCTAGTTATCTCCTTTCTTTCCTCTCATTTGTCTGTCTATCTCTTCTTCTTTCCATCTTTCTCTCATCTGTCCTTAATCTGTCTCTCTTACATTTTTTGTCCTTCTCTCATCTGTCCATCTAGTTTCTCCTTCTTTCTCTCCTTCCCTTGTTTGTCCCTCTCGTTCATCTCCTCTGTCTCGTTCCTTATTTCATTCCTCTTATTTGTCCGTGAATTTCCCTTTCACTCTCTCTTTCCTCTCATTTGTCCCCATATCTCTCTCTTCTCACATGCCCCTTTATTTCTTTCTCTCCCTCTTATCTCTCCCGCTATCTCTCTCCCTTTTTCCTGCCAACTAATTTCTCGCCAACTCATTTCAACTCACTTGTCCCTCTTTCTTTCCTTTTCTAATCTGTCCCCTATCTCTTTTACCTCTTTCCATCTTTCTCTCATTTGTCCCTCTGTCTCTCCCCCCTTTCTCTCCTTCTCTCACATGTCCCTCTGTCTCTTTCTCTCATCTGTCCTTCTGTCTCTTTTATTCTTTCTCTCCTTCTTTGATCTGACCCTCTCTTTCTTTCCCTGTCTTTCATCTCTTCATCTCCAATTCCAATTATGCATCTCTCTTTCTCCCTCTTTCTCTCGGTCACGCCGCTACTGGATCCTGATCAAACTTTGGCATCTTGCAAGATCTGCAGCTTTACATTCCATTGATTTTAGAGTGCAAACACACACGCACACGCACACACACACACACACACGCACGCACATAAACACACACACACACACACACACAAATAGCTTTCTCTGTTCAGCCGACTCATTGAGATGGAGCGAGAAAGTAAGAGTTATAAAAATTAACAAGCTAAGTAGAAGACAGCAGACACACACACACACACACACACACACACACACACACACACACACATATTACTATGTGGCAGATATATAGATCTGAGTGGAGTGTGTACAGTGATAATATTATACTGATGTGTGTGTGTGTGTGTGTGTACAGGCGGCTTGTTCATCAGGAACACGGATCAGGAGTACACTGCGTTCCGATTGGCTGTGTTCCTCCACAACACGAGCCCCAATGCCACCGAAGCTCCATTTAACCTCGTCCCGCACGTGGACAACATCGAGAGTGCAAACAGCTTCGCTGTCACCAATGCTTGTAAGTGACAGCTGTCAATCATCTCACATGACCTCCTAGCTAGGGGCAAGGTGGGGGCAGGGCATGCATATGAGGACTGGCTTTAAAAACATGTTCAGCTTGTGAAGATCATGATTGTGGTTAATAAAGATTGTGGGCGTGGCTTATGCAATTATGGCTGTGATTCATGATCATGTGGGCGTGGCTTGAAATGATCACAGGTATGTTTGGAAAGATGTGGGCATAATTTATAAAAAGTGGTGAGTATCATAAGATGACAAAAGTGCATGCTTTACAATGATTAATGGGTATGGCTTATAGCAATTATAAGTGTTTTAAGAGCTAGAAGGTAAGGGGCGTGGTCTATAGCAGTTATACAATTTTGTATGCACTGTAGAAGGTAAGGGGCGTGGTCTATAGCAGTTATACAATATTGTATGCACTGTAGAAGGTAATGGGCGTGGTCTATAGCAGTTATACAATTTTGTATGCACTGTAGAAGGTAAGGGGCGTGGTCTATAGCAGTTATACAATATTGTATGCACTGTAGAAGGTAATGGGCGTGGTCTATAGCAGTTATACAATTTTGTATGCACTGTAGAAGGTAAGGGATGGTGTTTACAGCGTGTATAAGTGTTTCCAAGAGCTTTAGAAGGTAAGGGGTGTGGTTTATAGCAGTTATAAGTATTTCTTAAGAGATGTCGAAGGTGAGGGATGAGCTTTATACCAATGATAAGGGTTTTTAAGCACTGTAGAAAGTAAGAGGTGTTGCTTGTAGACAGTATAAGTGTTTTTAAGCACTGTAGAAGGTAAGGGGTGTGGTTTATACCAATGATAAAGGTTTTTAAGCAATGTAGAATGTAAGGGGTATGGCATATAGCAGGTATAAGTATTTTAAAGCACTGTAGAAGGTAAGGGGTGTGGCTTACAGCAGGTATAGGTGTTTTTAAGCACTGTAGTAGGCAAGGGGTGTGGCTTGTAGCAGGTATAAGTGTTTTTAAGCACTGTAGTAGGTAAGGGGTGTGGCTTACAGCAGGCATAAGTGTTTTTAAGCACTGTAGTAGGTAAGGGGTGTGGCTTACAGCAGGTATAAGTGTTTTTAAGCACTGTAGTAGGTAAGGGGTGTGGTTTATAGGAGGTATAAGTGTTTTTAAGTGCTGTACAAGGTAAGGGGTGTGGTTTATAGGAGGTATAAGTGTTTTTAAGTGCTGTACAAGGTAAGGGGTGTGGTTTATAGGAGGTATAAGTGTTTTTAAGTGCTGTAGAACGTAAGGGGTGTGGTTTGTGAAGACAATAGCTGTGTTTGACTTGATGCAGTCCCATCGGCGGTTGACTTGAAGCAGTGCGTGCCGGTTAGGATTTTTTTTTTCTGCGCCGACGCCACGTCACTGTGACATACGCAAAATGCAAAGCGGTCGGTTCCCTCAGCCAGCGCAGCTTCAACACAGCTATTTCACGATTAGCCAGACTCACCGACGCACAACGCATGACGCTTGTTTCTTGTTTATCAACATAAAACTGATTTTTTTTAAAAGTCCCCACTTTATTGGTTTTTAAATAATAACAGGCTTATGAACTTTCTTCTTTCTTCACTGAAAAGCGCTTTTGATTGCTACGTGTAAAGCACAGATATCTGTTTATCTGAGAAATATGACATCTAATCCACTTGGTCTGACATGAAGAAAGCAAACGACAGAACGTGTCGTCGCTAGGGGAAGTAGAAAGTGTCCGACTTTCAGCTCCTCCCCCGACTACAAGCAGCAACTCTTGCATATCGGTTACATCCACCTGAAGTCGAACACACTGGAAAGTTGTGGGTTCCAAAGACAAGGTGTTGAGTAGATTCCCACGTAAATTTTGTTTTAAAAATGAAGGGTGGGGGATGGGTAGGGTATAGCTTATAAACGTATTAAGTGTGGCTTTTACAAAGCTAGAGGAGGGGCGTGGTTTATAAAGCTGTAACAAAGTTTATGGGAGTAGTGAATATAAAGGTGCGTTTTTAATCGTAATTTCGTACTCATTTTTTATTTCTTTGGCTTCATGGTTTGTCAGTTTATTCGGGGACAGTTTCAGGCACGACGGCTCGGACACATTCACGCATGCTGCACTTTTCTAAACACCCCCCCTTTATAATTTTTGAATGGATAAAAAGGTCAGTCAGATTTATAGCTGAGTTTGTGCTGAAATCAACAAAACCATGCCGGGTAAAGACTGCTCTTTTGTGTTAAATAAGCTACAAATGGAACATACAGCAGAGTTCATGTACATCGGTCTGCGTCAGCTTGTACGGCTGACATTATTTTAAACGGTGCAAGGAAGTCAAGAGACATTTTCATGAACCTTGTTAAACAAGAACGCGCCACTGTGTCATTTTAAAGCGATTAGGCTGGCAGATTCATAGAGTATTACTACTACAGATAATCCAGATCGACACGTAACGATGCAGAGGTGCTTTAGCGTTAGTGAACAGGCACGACTCAGATTAACAGTAAAACCGCCACGCACGACAGTGTCTTTTTTTTGTCTTCTTCTTTTTTTTCTGTTTAATTCTAGACTAACTGCCTTTTAGCAATACTTCCACGCTTACCGTATTAGTCTGTTCGTTTTATCCGAGTCTGAATCACAGCGATGTTAATACTTTTCATTTGTTTGCGATTAGATTTGGCTTGCTTTTACACATCACTTAATTAAAATATACAAAAAAAAAATAGCACAAAACAAACTTTGGCGTGTAGAGCTGAAAATAAATGTTCAGAAACACACACACACACACACACACACAGATTTAGAGCATTATCTAGTAGTCTGTAAACCGTAACGTGCCTTGAAACTGGCATGTGTGTTCATGTGTGTGTGTGTATGAGTGTGTGGGACATTATCATTTGAGTTGTGGAACGAATAAAATAATGGAACTGCCCATAATTTGAAGGATAAGCTGACCAAGCACTCATCTTCCATGCTTGCGGCTCACTCTGAATGCTGTTCAGTCCCCCAAGAATACGCATCATTTTGTGTGGAGAAAAAAAATTCTTCTGGTGCACTTTAAATGGACAATTTACACACTAATTACACACTTCTGTAGTTATTATTGCTCTCAAATGGCTTTTTAAATGGATTTTTAGTGTATTTAGAGTTCAAAACACAAAATTCAGTGTCAAACAGTGTTGCCGGATTTACTCCTGCTCCTTGTTCAAACCGATCATGGAGCAGAATTGCTTGTTGACTAAGACATGCCCGTTTTTACTTCGACTCCGCCGTGTGTATGTATTTATCGCACGACGTTTGAGGTCTGAATAAAATAAAAACCGGTGTGCACTGTATTAAATCCTCACTGTGCGTGCTTTAACTCGTATTAATTAAAGCGTATTCCTCCGCTGGAGAGATAGTTCGGCTCGCCGTGCTCGACGGAATGCTTCTGGTGCTGCGAAGAGAGAAATATGATCTTGCCCGTGCTGAAAAGGACACAAGCAGCTGAGAAGGATTGAACGGAGCTCAGAGCTCAGAACAAGAACGAGACAAGCATTACAGTATATCTAGATCATAATACCACCCCAAATTCCTTTTGATTAGACCATAGATTTAGTGTACTTATAACACACTTCAATATGTGCTGTTATTGTAAAAAAAAAAAAAAAAAAAACATAATAATCTAGCACGTCATATAACCACACTGTTTCGTTGTGTTCGAACCCTGTCCTTTGTGGATTATTTCTTACTCTGCCTGGAAGATCTACTGATCTACTACTGAAACTTAAAGCTGTGGAATTTAACGATGTCTGAATTGCATTGTCATGGCAGTGAGGCTCATGAATACGTCATAATGATGCACAGAATTGAGAATAGATGTTCTTGAAGCAGTCTGATGCAGTATTGCTGATATCAGTATTGCTGATATCACTTGAAGCAGTCTGATATCAGTCTTAGCATTGCTACGACACTGATACCTTTCCAGTACCGGTACCTGCAGTGTAACTCTAGTGTGTGCTGGTACATCTACATGTCTGTAAGTGTTAAGGTGAAGCTTGTATTAAGCTTATTGTGGGCTAAATGTGGGCTAAGTGTAAATGATATTTGCATTTAAAAATAAATAATTAATCTTTTAGATGAAAATCTAAAAGAGTTAAAAGGTTAGTGGCAGAGTTTAATACCACACAAGATTGTAGTGTGTGTGTGTGTGTGTGTGTGTGTGTGTGTCTGTGTGTGTTACTCGTTTCTCCGTGTTTCCTCAGGCTGCAGACGAGGAGGAGAAGGTGAAGATATTTTTCCCTCCATTTGCGCTTTTAATCTGAGCGAACAGAATCGATCTGAAAATGAGACGGAGAGAGAGAGAGAGAGAGATGGAGAGAGAGGACCAGAGAGAGTGTGAGAGAGAGAGAGAGAGAGAGAGAGAGAGAGATGGAGAGAGAGGACGAGAGAGAGTGTGTGTGTGTGTGTGAGAGAGAGAGAGAGAGAGGACCAGAGAGAGAGAACAGAGAGAGAGAGAGAGAGAGAGAGAGAGAGAGAGAGAGAGAGAGAGAGAGAGATGGAGAGAGAGGACCAGAGAGAGTGAGAGAGAGAGAGACAGGACCAGAGAGAGAGAGAGAGAGAGAGATGGACAGAGAGACAGACAGAGAGAGAGAGAGATGGACAGAGAGACAGACAGAGAGAGAGAGACAGAGAGAGAGAGAGATGGACAGAGGGAGAGAGTGAGAAAGAGATGGACACAGAGAGAGAGACAGAGAGTGAGAGAGAGATGGACAGAGAGGACCAGAGAGAGAGATAGAGAGAGATGGAGAGAGAGAGGACCAGAGAGAGATGGACAGAGAGACAGACATAGAGAGAGAGATGGACAGAGAGAGACAGAGAGAGAGTGAGAAAGAGATGGACAGAGAGACAGAGAGAGAGTGAGGACCAGAAAGAGAGAAAGAAGGGGGGGGCATCGGTCGACAGAGACATCTGTATCTCTGCCTCAGAGGAGAAACAGTGACAGAAAGAAAGAAAAATATATTGAGGGTGAGACAGAGAAATGAGAGTGACAGAAGGATATAGCGTGTGTGTGTGTGTGTGTGTGTGTGTGAGAGAGAGAGAGAGAGAGAAGAGAGAGAGAGAGAGAGAGAGAGAGAGAGATTGAATTGGCCCAGAGTGACCTTCAATCTGCTTAAAAGATGGCAAGCTGCTGTCCATACACACACACACACACACACACACACACACAGGTCTACACAGTGGATAGAGATAGAGGACGGACAGAGAGACAGACAGATAATGAGACAGACGGAGAAACACCAAAAGAGACCAACGTGCTGACAAACAGATTTTCACCCGTTCCCCAGCGTCTACGTTTTCCCATGATTCCCACCCGAAGCCGCTTTTATACATCGCTTGTAGAAAGCTGTTGGAATCGTTGAGCTTTTAAAACTCACCAAACTTACTCTATAAAAACATGTCTATTTGCATGTATTAAATCTTTTTTTAAGGGTATATTATATCCACATTTCCAGGTGAAAGATACAACACTACAACAACAACAATAACAACAACAACAAAAATCTTTATCTTTATCTTAGCAAGTTTAAATAGCAAGTATTTTGCTTGTACTTCCTCATTAGTAAATCGCTTTGGATAAAAGCATCTGCTAAATGAATAAATGTAAATGTAAGTATTTCCTAGTATAAGACGACAATAAACCAAATCTAAGATCACTACCCCGCATTTCTAGACATTTTTTACTCATTTCACGCTTTAAATGTTCTTTCCTCATCTTACTGGCAGATAATTCCGCTTCTTTCTAGAAATACGACTCTTTCAAGCTTGAAGTTAGTAGCGAACGTGTAGAAATACATATGTTTAATAAAGATAATCATTCTTGTCATTTAATAATAGGAAATATTTGACTACGTTCAAGATTTTTGAACGTGCGAATGTTATTTTGTTTGCAGTGTGTAGGTAAGTGTATCACCTCCGCCGCAGGAAAAAGCTACGGTTCGGTCTTTATAAAAAATGCAATTTGACATAAATTGTGTCATAAATCGTAAAATGAATCATAAATTGCACGTACCGGTCTTGTGTTAAATATTTAAACACACGTGGAGTCCAAGGCACAAGAGTGGAACCTACACAATAATTAGGGCAGGTGTTTTTAATGTTATGGCTGATCTGTGTACGTAAGTGTGTTCGTGTGCTGGATTTAAATAAAGCTCTGGTGTTTTGGCAGGTGATTAATCAGTTCACACTGTGAGGTGTTTGACTACACTGACACGTGCGAAGCTTGTCATCACGTCTTGTGTGATGTGCGTGTCACTATAATGACGTATCCACAAGAGTAGGAAGTTGAATCCTAACTCGTTCCTTCATCAGCACTTGTACTGCAGAACGTGCGCTGTGAGCCGTATTCATGCCGTGAGCTAGCGACCTCAGGCCAAAAATCGACGTTTACATTCAAGTACTTATGTGAGCAGAGTTCCTTTCCGTTTCCCAGCAGGTACACCTGAGATACCAACGTGCACAACGACTACGTTTACATGGACAGCAGTAATCTAATTATTGACCTTACTCTGATTAAGACAATATTCTGATTAAGGTGTTTACATGAGTCGCTTTTAGAATACTCCTTTCATGTACCTGTTTTATGTGTTATAGAACATAGAGCGATTAACAGCACACGTTATTACGTCCTCATGACACGCCGTCCGATTTCCCTCAAGAATTTCATGTATCGACATACAGTTGGTCTGCGCTATGATACCGTATACAGTTTTGGGTGTTTTATTTATAATTTTATGAACGATTCGAGTGCAGTTAATTATTTATCATGCTGTACGTGCAAATAGACGACTGCTTGAAGCCGTGGGCTGCGTCCCAAACCGCGTATTTACCGTCTATATAGTAGCTGAGATACATGTATCAACTACTATATAGTAGGTAAGTACGCAGTTTCGGACGCAGCCGTGCTCTCGTGTTTGCCGTCAAATGGTTGAGCACTGCCACGTGTGTACGTGTTCTATAACACAATGCGTTGATAACTCCCACACGACGTTAATAGTGTGATTAAAGTGTGTACATGTCTGTAACGCACGTTGATAATGCGACTAAAACAGGAATACTCGTCTTAATTCCATTTGTGTTTACTTCGAGTGTGCCTTTAGTCGGATTAAGGTCATCAATAATAGCTGTTTACACACCAGTTTCTTAATCAGAGTATAGTCTTAATCTGGTAAATATCGGATTATTGTTGTCCATGTAAACGTACTGTGTCAATGTCAGTAATTAAGATCTATTAGACGTTCAATCGTGAGTCTCACGAGTCGCTGAAAAACAAACCGGGTCTCAATATTGTACAGTATGATGTTGTTGACACGTCTAACTGACTCAGCTAGAACCTGGACGTTTGTATCGCAGTAATGTCTCAAATCCAACGCTGAAGAAATGCCGGGTGCTCACATACCTCACGCCGTGCCCTCTCGTTTTATAAACCTTGGGTTTCTAATACATTTTTTTTAACCAAATTTGGTATTTTTCCAACCCTGCCTCGGCGAAGATTGTGTCGAAATGCTCGCTGAACCGCACTTACACACTCTTTACAGAAATCAGTGGAGGAACTTTTTACCTCAGTTGATGAGACTATAGTGGATAATGAACTCATTTTGTATTGTAAACGTATCATTCTTTACATTTTGTTATTAATGCTGTTTTTGTATAAGTAGATTAGGTTAAAAACGTTGAGGCGGGCACAATGTCCTTCGGTGGGATTTCGACCATGTTTTTGAAACGCTAGAAATGTACTTTGTTATTGAGATATATTTAAAAAAAGAAATAAAATAAAGACTTCAGTCTATAGTTTGTAGAGCTACTGTATATATCTAATTAAAACAAATGTAGAGAAATGTCTACGGGGGACTAGAATTTTCCCTTTGAAAGACACCGACGGTCAGAGTGATAGCCGGCAGCTGATGATGTCATAGCGCGCTAAGGAACTGACCATTCAGCGTCTTCGCTTCGACTTGTACTCAGTGGAACTGAAAACAGTCCGTTCACGGCTTGTATGAATTCAAATGCTTTTTGTGTGTGATTAAATATGAGGATCGATTTCAGTGTTAGGCTCATTTATCACACACACACACACACACACACACACACACACACACAAAGAAAAGCAGATATGAAAAATTGAATTAGACTCAGGTGTCTGAAGGAGGGACAGAGAGAAAGAGACAGAAATCACATTTGTTTGGAACATTTTGATATTTGCCTGTCATACACATCTGTTCATGCACACACACACACACACACACACACACACACCACACACTTTGATTATGTTGAGCAATCTCAAGATGCACATTTACCGGATGGTCCAAGCACCTCATCTGGCTGAATACTGGTGTATGTGTGTGTGTGTGTGTGTGTGTGTGTGTGTGTGTGTGTGTGTGTGTGTGTGTGTGTGCAAATGCTGTGTGTACAAGGTTTCCTAGGCGACACATAAATGAGCACTTTGCCTGAACAGAAATAGTCGGGTGATTCATCCAACTGAGAAGAGGAGTGTCACTTCGACACACTTCTACACACACACACACACACACACACACACACACACACACACACACACACAGATAAGATGTTTTGTAAGGTCATCTATAATATGATAATTTATTTACCAGCTGTGTATATATATATATATATATATATATATACTAGGTGATATAATACTGAGTTGATCTGGAAAGAATCTGGAAAAGATCTCCACACCACGGTGCCATAATAAATGAAGTCTTGTCTGCGTGACCAGACAGGCGTAGAATAAAGCGTGGATTTAAGGCCGCGGTTCTCACAGCGCCGTCTGTGATGTACAGCCAGCGGGGTTCTCCGTTTTCTCGTTATGATTTTAATAACTTTACACCATGACTATATGTCACGAACTCGCAGATCTTTGGGAACTCCAGCTCCCAGGATCATTGGCTGGAGACCACACCCATGCTCTGCCTTCCGTCACATTCTTTTTAATGACTCACACCTGTAGCCATTTTATGTGAATTGTGTAGTTTCAGCACTACTCATGCCTTGTGTTATTATCCTTTTTTAATCTCTGTGTTTTGACTCAGTACCTGTAGGTATTAGTGATGGGAAATTCAGATCATTTTACTGACTCAGATCTTTGAATCTCGTTCAGCAAAATGAACGAATCTTTTTTCAAGTCATTTTGTTCATTTTAGCAGAATATAATTAAAATCTCTCTCTCTATTTCTCTCTCTCTGTCTGTGTATGTGTGTGTGTGTGTGTGTGTGTCTGGAAACTAATTGCTCTCTGAGACAAATCGTTGTTGCCGAGTCGTAGTAAAGATTCGTTCAAAATGAACGAATAATTCATAAATGACACATCACTATTAGGTAGTTCTTGACTGTGTTTATTAATGAAATGTAACAGATTCTAGACCAGTGGTCACCAACCATCTTCCTTGAGAATCTTCCTGCAGGTTTGATCTCCAAGCAAAATCTAACATGCCTGTTTTAGTTGATCAAGAACTTCTTAAGACACTGATAAGATGGTCAGGTGGGCCTGACCATGAGAGCTAAAGGCGACATATAAAATGTTGCTAAAGTCTTCAGGAAGGTAGAGCTCTTGAGAAATGTCTTGGAGCTAAGGGCTTCAGGAAGGTAGAGCTCTTGAGAAACATCTTGGAGCTAAGGGCTTCAGGAAGGTAGAGCTCTTGAGGAAAGTCTTGGAGCTAAAGACTTCAGGAAGGTAGAGCACTTGAGAAACGTCTTGGAGCTAAGGGCTTCAGGAAGGTAGAGCTCTTGAGGAAAGTCTTGGAGATAAAGACTTCAGGAAGGTAGAGCTCTTGAGAAATGTCTTGGAGCTAAGGGCTTCAGGAAGGTAGAGCTCTTGAGAAACGTCTTGGAGCTAAGGGCTTCAGGAAGGTAGAGCTCTTGAGAAACATCTTGGAGCTAAGGGCTTCAGGAAGGTAGAGCTCTTGAGGAAAGTCTTGGAGCTAAAGACTTCAGGAAGGTAGAGCACTTGAGAAACGTCTTGGAGCTAAGGGCTTCAGGAAGGTAGAGCTCTTGAGGAAAGTCTTGGAGATAAAGACTTCAGGAAGGTAGAGCTCTTGAGAAATGTCTTGGAGCTAAGGGCTTCAGGAAGGTAGAGCTCTTGAGAAATGTCTTGGAGCTAAGGGCTTCAGGAAGGTAGAGCTCTTGAGGAAAGTCTTGGAGCTAAAGTCTTCAGGAATTTAGAGTTCTTGACGAAGGTCTTGGAGCTGAAGACTTCAGGAAGGTAGAGCTCTTGAGGAAGGTCTTGAAGCTAAAGACTTCAGGAAGGTAGAGCTCTTGAGGAAGGTCTTGGAGCTACAGTCTTCAGGAAGCTAGTGCTCTTGAGGAAGGTATTGGAACTACAGTCTTCAAGAAGGTAGATCCAGGAACATCGTTGGTAATCACTGGTCTAGGAGGTCTGGCTTGAGAAAAATCCTCGGATCTGTGATTCCAAATGGGTGTGGTTTCCAGCCAGGGATTCTGGGAGTTGGAGTTTCCAAAGATCTGCGAGTTTGTGACATATAGTCATGGACACACAAAGCCAGTGACCCTGCTGAGATTATTCCTGTTGGTGGACGAACCTGTGGGTTTGTTTATACTTGTGTACTTGGCATGAGTACTGGATAAATATTGGCAAATATTGGCAAACATTTCAAACAGTTCAAAAAAATTGGTCATTCTGTTCCAAATCTTCTCCATCTCCATTGGTCCAATGTCGAGCACACGTCATTGTGTAAACACAGACATTCATCTAGAAAATGAGATTGTACATATCTGGTAAGAGAGTTTGTGATAGTTGTGTCTGTGAGGTGAAAGCTGTTATGGATAATGATCAGCAGACTATCGTGGGACTATTAAGTTGGAGTGCTGGTAGTACTCCAGAAAAGAAAAGAAAAGAAAAGCTCTACAGTTTGGAGATTGTGGGTTTGACTCCTGAAGCTGCCACAGCCATCAACAGCCGGGAGTCCCAATGGCTCCAGAAACCCAGTTCAGAATCCAGAGGGTTCAGAATTCTCTTTGTATGGAGTTCCATCAGGTTACCTCTCACCTTCCAGTGCACATGCCAGTGCATTGGTGGTGGATCGGTGGGGGTCAGTGGTGCGTCGGTGGTGGGTAGGTGTGAGGGTCGGTGGTGCGTTGGTGGTGGGTCGGTGGGGCATCGGTGGGGGTCGGTGGTGCGTCTGTGGTGGGTTGGTGGTGGGTCGATGGTGCGTCGGTGTGGGTTGGTGGTGGGTTGGTAGTGCGTTGGTGGTAGGTTGGTGTGAGTTCGTGGTGTGTTGGTGGTGCATTGGGGTGGGTTGGTGTGAGTTTGTGGTGCATTGGTGATGGGTTGGTGGCGGGTTGGTGGTGCGTTGGTGATGGGTGTGTTGGGGTAGGTTGGTGTGGGTTGGTGGTGGGATGGTGGTGGGTTGGCTATGCTCAATTGCTCCTAGGTGTGAATGAGAGAATTTGATCTGAAGGTCTGGTCCTAAGCGGCATTGCACCAGGTCGTCTTGTAGTCTCACGGCTCCAGCGTTCGGTTCGATCCTGAGCTCTGATAATGTCTTACCCAGGATAAAGCGCTTGCTGAAAACGAATAATGAATTAATCAAATGAGTCAGTGAATGCTGACTCAGGTATCTGGTTCAGTACTGATCTTAGAGAACCCTCGATCTATTTAATCCCTTAGTTCTTCCTTTTCTTTACATATGAATTTTAATGACTGCCTGATTTCTCAGACTCTCTTGCCAACATTTACTAATAAATTCATCCGTATCCAACTCGATAAACGAGACGCGTTGCTGGGTTCTTCATTAACTCGGTGTACTGTGTGGTCGCTAATGATGTCGGTGCTACTGAGCATGCTCTATGACGGCCATGGTAACAGTGGAGAACATACACACACACACACACACAGAAGGACAGTGAAGTTGCTCTAACCACACTGATCCTCCACCAGAGGGAAATTCATACTAAGACAGAGGCAAAGTGTGTGTGTGTGTGTGTGTGTGTGTGTAATCAGATTTCTCTCTAGCTAGAAGGGAAAATGAGAATTTAGAGTAAGGACAAAGATGAATACAGGAATGGTGTATTCTCTCTCTCTCTTTCTCTCTCTCTCTTTCTTTGATAAGTATTTCATTTTATAACACTGTATTAGTGCAAGTGATACAATTTTGACAAGAACTGCTTGTGAATGTAATAAAAAAAAATTACAGATATATTAATATGTGTGTACTGATGAGTAATAGAACAGAAGAATGAAAGAAAAGGGGAAACGTACAGTAGGTTACAAATAAATCTGGAAAAATAGAGAGAGACAAAAAACGAGATTATGGGAAAATAATTAGCAGGTGAAATTCATCTACTCCCTGACTCCACTTTCCAGAGCACGAGACACGCTCTGTTCTGACTGCACAGGAAGAAAGAAATCAACAAAAGAAAGATAGAAACGCAAGAGTATTATTATTATTATTATTATTATTATTATTGTTATTATTATTATTATTATTAAGGTTGATTCCCGTCGGCTTCATCTGATCCGTTTTCCCCCACTGTCTTTATTTCTAACTGCCAGCGTGAGGGGAAAACCATCTCACTCCCACAACTTTTCATTCCAATGCAAATGTTTAGCGCAGAAGGAAATCATTTATTGCAGAGACAATAAGTCAAAGAATGCAAAACATTCAAAAAGTCGTGGGAGGTGTTTTCACCTCAAAAAAAAAAAGAAAGTACAAGCGTGATGCACTGCAGTATAAGCAAAGCGGAGGTGCTCTTCATAGCATATGATGCATGAACCTTTCAAACAAAACAAAGCACCTGCACCACAGCTGGTCCACAACTTCTGCTTAATAAGTGAAATAGACTCCCAGGTTCTGTTTCTTCATATTTAACCAACGTTACGGCCAAAGTATTCAAACATGTGGAATAGTGAATCGTGAGTGTTTCTGTAAATATCACAGTTTGTTCCGTTCCTTTATTCCTCGCTTCAATTTTCTTGATACTTTACTCCTAAGCTAGCTCTGGTGCAATCAGTTGCCATCAGTATGGAGTTGTGTACCTATAGCCATGGCGACTGGGGAGGCCTGTTTGGTTTTGGTTGCGTTAGGCGTGTTGGCAAGGCTCAAGGACGAGCGAGGTAATCCTATGGGTAGTAATTCCACAGCAGGTCGACATCTACCTATGCGATTAATCTGTCAGGAGATTCTCAAAATAAAATATACCTGTTCCTGGAAAGCCCCAGGGTGTGTTAGAGGACATATCTAAACACACAGCTTCATGAAGACCAAGATCACCTTCATGATGCAAGCTCTGGAAAAGTAGTAATCAGGGTATGGTTATTTAAAAAAAGTGAAAAAATCCTGAAATTTGAACAGTCCACAGAGCTAAATTAAATATGGCACAGCTGTAACTCTGCCTAGAGGAAGCCAGCCTCTAAGTCAGGTCAGGAGGGCATTAGTCAGAGAAGCAACCAAGAGCCCAAGGATGACTCTGAAGGAGCCGCAGATCCAATTGGAGAAGCTGGACAACCAAACCCGAGACTGGAAAAAATGAAGCCATGTAAAATCCCATTTGGAGAGTTAGGAGCAAATATATGTTTCTCCAGTTTGATGAGATTAAAATAGACACTACTTTTGGGAGAAACTTCAACCTGCTCATCACCCTGAAAACACCATCTTCACAGCGAAGCATGGGGCTGGTATCATCATGTTCTGGGGATAGTTATCATCAGCATGATCGAGAAATGTCTCCTTCACTGTCACCAGTGGGATCCATAATAATACGAAGAGGAAAAAGATGGATAAATAGACCTACAGACAGACCTGATAATGTCTCTGGCTATTAGGGGCAGGTTGGCATGACGGGCAGGTGTGGCAGAGCCCCATCACATAAATCAGCCATTCAAGAAATGTTAATGTTCCTAAAGTCTCCATGCATTGTGTTGCTATTTGACAGATGTACTTTTATCCCATTCAGCTCCATAGCGTTATTATTGTGGCCAAATCACATGACTTTAATAGTACTCCGTGGTCGCCAAGATCTCGTTTCATAGCAAATATCTGGAATTAAATTGAATGCATTTCCACAAACAAATGCAAAGTGTAAGTGCAGATAGCTATATATATATATATATATATATATATATATATATATATATATATATATATATATATATATATATATATATATATATATATATATATATATATATATATTTATTTTTCTATCATAACATTTCTATTGTATATTGCGAAAGATTATGAGAAGATTATGACAGGGAAAGGCAAATTACGGAGTGGTTGAGTACAACAGAAATCTCTGTGCGCTATGGTGACCTTGTTTCCCAGGCAAATGCTGAGAAAACAAGAAAAAACCTGTCTCCGTTTTCCAACTTTTTTGGTGCATGATAGCCTCTGGATGTAATTTCAATCCAAACCAAAAATCCATGGTCACGAGTCGCTGCTCTTGGCTATAAACACTTTTCCACTGGTCACTGGCACAACACTCATCGCCACTCATCACCATCAGACACGTGTCCCTACGATTTAATATTTGTGCTGACCGTTTACATTCTGGTCAACAGAAGAGACTGTCATTCTCTCTCTCTCTCTCTCTCTCTCTCTCTCTCTCTATCACTCACTCAGTCCTTGCACTGAAATAAGCACACTTTAGTGAGTATACACGTACCTGACTTCCAAGGGTTGATCGGTGTCAAAGTGCGTACAAGTTGATGGATGATGTCATTGGCATGTACGGTAAAACCATTTTTAGAGTGAGAATTTTAGCAAGATCCACACACACACACACACACACACACACACATAGCTTAAGGCAGTGTTAAAAGTGTTAAAACCCTTTTAACACTGCCTTAAGCTATGTGTGCGTGTGTGTGTCACCTCACGCTCCCTGTAGGAAGAAACAGTGTTAACTGTGTTAAGACAGAACAGAAAGACAGACAGGAGGAGAAAGAAACGAAGCGAGAGAGACAGTGTGTGAGAGATATATTTATACTCAGGTGCATTTTACTGTCCTTCATCTGTTGCCGCCATATGACCACGGCTTCGAGTGGCAGATTTTTCTCCACGTTCCAGCGACATGGACATGATTTAGCGTACATGATTCTCTAGTGTAGTGAGTACTGAGTAATCAGATTTCCTCAAAGCAGCAATGACGTGTCACCATGCTTTACTGTGGCTTTTGGAGGCTTTCATATGATTCCAATTATAGTTCGGAGGGAAAATCTCTTCCAAACCACTTACTGGCATGGGCGATGCGTTTCAGTACGGAATAAAAAGACTTTATTTAGGAGGATGCTGTTATAGAAAAATTATCAACAACGGAGCAACGGTGTTCGAATGAAAAGTGTGTCCCGTGCAATTTTGCTGGGATCCTACTGTCTCTAATGGTGCCAATAGTTCTGAAATTGTCTGTATGTCTTATGTTGTTATCTCTCTCTCTCTCTCTCTATCTCTCTCTCTCTCTGTCTCTCTTGGCAGTCTGCTCTCAGTACTCGCGAGGTGTGTTCGCGATATTCGGTGTGTATGACAAGCGCTCCGTCCACACGCTCTCGTCGTTCTGTGCCTCGCTGCACATCTCGCTCGTCTCGCCGAGCTTTCCGGCTGACGGAGACACTCAGTTCCTGATTCAGCTCCGCCCCTCGGTCCGTGGTGCCTTACTCAGCATCATCGACCACTACGAATGGACTCGATTCGTCTTCCTGTATGACACGGACCGAGGTGAGACACAAACATACATTTAAATAGTATACCAATAATATTAGCACCCTGTTATCATTGCTATGTCCATGACGTGTTCTCACGCTACTGTAAATGACTGATATTCATCCCCAATAAACACATTTTTGAGGCGTTCTGAATACTTAACTCGTGAGCAGGTCTTGATGGCCAAAAACTAAGAACATGGAGTCTCTTTGCGTTGTAAGGCTGAGTGTGTTTAGTAATTGTCTCAGATTTAACACAGTGGCTCGCTGTAATCCATGGTGGGCGTGGCCTTGTTGTGTGTCGCTGGGGAGTCAACAAGCACTGTTTTATCATCAAGCACAAATGCTGCTCTGTTGGACCCTGCCTACCAGATTTGTAAACCAGTGTGACAACACACACACACACACACACACACACACGCACAGAGTCTCGTTAGCAAAGGCGCACAGCAGGAAGGTGATATTCATGCCGCATCAAGTCTAATCGCAGCTGCTCATCATTCATCCTGATCTAGCGTTCGTTAATGAAGCAGACTACACACACACACACACACACACACACACACATACAGCTATACATTCACCAAGAAGGACGCAGACAGAAGGACGCTGCTAAAGCTGTCATTAATGATGGAGATTAACAGTGTTACAGCCCCGATTTCAATGAGATAGGTTCCAGGCTTCCTGTAACCCTGTGTAGGATAAGCGGTATGGAAATTGGATGGATGGATGGATGGATGGACGCAGAGTACAAATCGGTCATGTTCTAAGAGTACTATCAAGATAAGATGGTACAGCATTGATGGTTTCTTGAGTGCAGAGGTGGGTTTGAAGACGCCTGGCGACTGAGTCCATTCCACCACCTGGACAGAGGAGCATCTCGATGCGTGTCTTCCTTATTTCTTGAGAGATGGATCAAGCTTGAAGGACTCAAGCTTAAAGCTTGAACATGTTGCAGAACGGGGTTTCAGTATGCGGAGACCGTTTTTGATTAGCAGGTAGCCAGTGTTTTAAATCTGATGCAAGCAAGCAGCTTCAGGACGCTAGTACGGAAGGAGCACAGCAAAAGGCGGGACTTGAAAGAATGAAAACGAGTCATGCAGCTGCATTGCAGGGGTCTGATGGCGCGCAGGAGAAGAACGTGCCAGGAGCAAGGCGCAGTAGAGCATTCTCAGAATGACTAGAGCCTGAACAAGCATCTGCATGGTGTCTGTGGAGAGAAACGATTGGAAACTGAGGCAGGTTAGTGATATGAGGAGAGAAGAATAGTTGGTGGTCAAGAACTAGCTCAAGGTCGAGCGTGGATCCAAGGGTTCTCCAAGGAGATCACAAGATCTGGATGTATTTCCAGGGAATATACAGCGACTCCGCCTTGCTGGGATATAGTTTCAGGCGTGAGCCGTCTATGGCGAGATGTATGCTAGAGATGTATGAGCCATGTGGGACATACATGGAAGGTCTACATGGAGCAGATGTGGAGCCCTTCCTGATTTGACCTACTATGACCATCCGTCCAGATCTGATGAAGTCTACTGGCATGCTCTGCCACTAATTCCAAGGCTTGTGAGATTAGACATGAGGTTCTGTGTGGATGAAGGCATACTAACAACTTGTTCTTTTTCAATATTCTTTCTGTACACACACACAGATTGGAGTGTGTGTGTGGAGTGTGTATGCCTCTGTTTGCTGAAGGGACATCTGGTGGTCTTATGAAGCTAGGTTAAACCAGGATCAGTCAGTAGAAGGTGTAAGACAGTGTCTGATTCTGGCATCACATGTGTCGATTTGGGATGAGTACAGAGTATAGATTAGATAATCAACTAATGGACACACACATAGACACACACACACACACAGAGACACACACCCTTTGATGATGACAGATTGCTCCAGCAGCGTAACAATGAGACAATTTAGTGGCCATCTGTTGTTTCTGGCATGCATAACACACACACACACACACATACGTTGGATTTGAGATAACAGAGAGAACAGTCTAAAGGTGTTCATAAGTTCAAAACAGGTATGACAAGTACAGAGATATCTAGACCAGGCATAAGGATTTCGGAGATATTTAGAACATGCACGATGATTTCGGAGATATTTAGAACATGCACAATGATTTCGGAGATATTTAGAACCAGTGCAAGGAGTTTGGTACCTTGAAGGCGTACGTGGAGTGCTGCTATGTAAATGTAATATGGGTAGAATAAGTTTGAAGGTATCTAAAAAAGTAACAAGGATGTCTTCAGAGATATCTTGAAAAGGTATGTGAAGGTCAGAGGTAGCTTCCAGAGCCAGTACTTTAAACAGACCTAGAAAAGCACCAGGAGTCAAGCGCGAGGGGTTCAAAGACACATTCTGCCAGGTTTTGTCCAGAGAGTTCTGTCACTTAAACTCCATTCCATCATTCTTCAATAAATTCAGTATGTATGCATAACCAGGAATTGCTGTGTGTGCGTGTGCGAATGCGTGTGCATTTGTGTGTTACCAGGATACACCATCCTTCAGGCCATTATGGAGAGGGCTGGTCAAAATGGATGGCTGGTGAGCGCAATCTGTGTGGAGAACTTTGGTGATGCTGCTTATCGACGCCTCCTTGAAGACCTGGAGCGTCGCAACGAGAAGAAGTTTGTCATTGATTTAGAGGCAGAACGACTCCAGAACTTTCTAGAGCAGGTACGAGACATTTTGGAGGCATCTAGAAATAGCACAAGGACATTTAGAGCAGGCACAAGGCGTTTGCCAATGTATAGAACTGTGGAGATATCTAGAATAGGTTTGAGAAGGTAAAAGATATCTTAGGGCAGCTACAAGGAGGAGTTAGCACAAGAATTTTCGAGACATCTAGAGGATGCACAAAGGATCTGTCAATGTATAGAACTAGTATAACATTTGGAGAGATCTAGAACAGGGATGAGAAGCTCAGGGATGTCTTGAACATGCATTGGACGCTCAGGAATGTCTCGAACATGCATGAGAAGCTCAGGGATGTCTAGAACATGCATGAGAAGCTCAGGGATTTCTAGAACATGTATGAGAAGCTCAGGGATGTCTAGAACATGGATGAGAAGCTCAGGGATGTCTAGAACAGGCATTTGGATTTTGGAGATGTTTAGTCCATGTATGAGGAGTTTGCAGCTATCTAGAACATAAGGAGCTAAACACTGTTGGAGTTTGAAAAGGTCTAGAGCATGTATGAGGTGATTGTGGATATCAAGACCAGACCCAGCATGTTCTAGCATTTATAAAGAGATATAATATATCTAGAAGAGGCAGTAGAAACTCAGAGATATCTTGAACATGTATGAGGAGTTTGGACATGCTCTTTCTACCCATTCTCTCTCTCTGCCCCCCTCTCTCTCTCCCCCTTTCCTATTTTATCTTGGGTTTTTTGTTACTGTTCGACATGAATACTGTCTCACTTTCTGTCTCACTCTCTCTGTGTATTTGTCTTACATCCCTTTTGCAGGCAGTGAGTGTAGGAAAGCATGTGAAGGGTTATCATTACATCATCGGCAACCTGGTGAGTGTCTGGCTAGTTTCCGTGTGTGTGTGTGTGTGTGTGTGTGTGTGTGTGTGTGTAGGACAGAGTGTCCTCATAAAATGTGTGTGTGAAGCAGAGGGATATGTATAATGCATAGCTATATGTAGGAGCTGCATATATGAGACAGAGTCGCTTAAGTAATCACATTCCTCTGTCTCTCACTCTGTCTCTCTCTGTCTCTCTTTGTCTTTCTGGGTGTCTCTCTCAGGGCTTTAAGGACGTGTCTCTCGAGCGCTTCATGCATGGAGGAGCAAATGTTACTGGTTTCCAGTTGGTGGATTTCAGTAAACCGATGGTGATCAAACTCATGCAGCGCTGGAACAAACTCGATCAGAGAGAATACCCAGGCTCTGAAACCCCACCCAAGGTACACGCACTGTCCAACCAGGCACAGCCTTCTGAGTTCACAGTGTGTTTTGGACCAAAAGGGAAATTCAGGAAGCAGGAGTCACTAGAAAAGACCACAATACTTTGTTGTAGCCATTAGACTCTTTAATCCAGGAACTTTAACAGATTAAATTTGTCCAAGGAATTCAAACACAGGACATTTATCACAGATATACCTTGAAACTTTTACCCAGGAACCATAGCCCTGAATCATCAGCCAAGGTACTTTAGCAGAAGAACCTAAGCGCATTAACTTTACACGGGGAAATTTAACAAAGGAAGTCAAACACAAGTATTACGCCTAGGAACTTCATCACATGAAACCCCCAGGACCCTAAGCCTGTGAACTTGAGCAGAGGAACATAAGCACAGGAACTTTAGTTCAGGAATTTACCCCCAGGACTTAATTCCTGGAACCTTAGTCTTGAAACTCCTTAGGAACTTTAGGTATTTAGGTATAATTTAGGTCTAGGTATTTTAGCCTAGCAAGTTTATGAGAGAAACATTAACCCAGAAAGTTTAGCCTAAGAGCTTTAGAAGTGGAAGTCTGTGGAAGGACCTTAAGCTGAGAAACCTTAGCCCTTAAAGTTCAACTCAAGGAACTTTAATCAAGGAACCTATGCAGAAGCACTTTAGCAGAGGAACTCAAGCACACCAAGATACTGTAAACCCAGGACCCTATGCCCAGAAACTATAGTAGAGGAACTTTGATCTAGTAACCTTAAACCTGAAACTTTCATTCAGGGACTGTGGCTCAGGAACCTTAACCTTGGAACTCAAGCACAAGAAATTTTACTTTTAGGAGAGGTATATAAGCACAGGAACTTTAGCCCAGGAACTTAATCTCAACAACCCAGGAACTTAAGCACGGGAACTTAATTCCAGGAACTTAAAACCCAGGACCCTATGTCCAGAAACATTAGTAGAAGAACACTCTATCTATCTATCTATCTATCTATCTATCTATCTATCTATCTATCTATCTATCTATCTATCTATCTATCTATCTATCTATCTATCTATCTATCTATCTATCTATCTATCTATCTATCTATCTATCTATCTATCTATCTATCTCTATCTGTCTATATATATATATATATATATATATATATATATATATATATAGAGAGAGAGAGAGAGAGAGAGAGAGAGAGAGAGAGAGAGAGATTAGCAAGTGCACATGGGCCTGCCTATAATCCAATAGAAACATTCAGGAGAATATTCAGAAGAACAGCTTGAAGATCAAAATGAGATATTTACTAAAACAGATCAAACAGGATGTCAGAGCTAGCACACTTCTTTAATACAGCTTTTAGCAACAGCATATAATATAGCACTTATGTGGTGTATAGTGTAGTACTTAGGTTGAAGTGAAAATGTTCTGAAGAAAAGGTTATGAGAGTCACTCAAGATGTAATCAGCTAGAATGGGAAATGTCACTCTCCTTATAATTCTCTTTCATACAGTAGGCATAATATCACCCCCCTCTCCCTCCCTCTCTCGATCTCTCTGTCTCTATTTATTTAATTCTGTCGAGTTGAGCTTTCACCTTTATTGCGCTGCCTGTTATGCAGCACGATCAATAGCCGGATAACCACAATGAAAACAACAATTTCATTTCCCTATCTGGCAGGCACACACACACCACACACACACGCATACTTGTCTTAATATGCTTCCAAAACCTCAGTATCCAAAGGAAACAATTTGTATTGGATGAAATGAAGCTAGTTTTCATTTCAGTAGTAGACTCAGGACTCAGAAGGGATTTATTGGTAATGCAGTTCTCTGATTATGTAGCTTTTCAGTTGAAGAGCCTCGAACATGCTGTTTTATGCTGTTGCTTGAATTGTGAGTAATGATGTCAGGGAAAGTGTCCTCGTTGATTTTGCGTCATTCACGTCCTTTGGTTTAATTTCCTCCTCGAATCTGAAGGGCCGTTCTTAAATTTGACGTTTCGTAACATAAATTTTATGTTCTGGTTTTGTTCCTCGGAATGTAGATGACGGCGTCACCCAAAAGCTTTAACTCGAGAACCTTTGCCGCAAAGGAACTTAAGCAGGAACTTAAACTGAGGTTTTATTAATCGGCTTAAAACAATATCGAATTAATTCCATTCGAATGTTTACGTTTCCAAAGAAATCAGTGAAGAGGTTTAAAACCCGCTTTAAAAGATATGGCTGGTTAGTGGTTAGCACTTTTGCCTCACACCTCCAGGGTCCGGGGTTCGATTCCTGCCGGGGCCATGTGTGTGCGGAGTTTGCATGTTCTCCCCGTGCTGTGGGTGTTTCTTCCGGGTACTCCGGTTTCCTCCCGGTTTCCTCCCCCAGTCCAAAGACTCCCCCAGTCCAAAGACATGCATGGTAGGCTGATTGGCGTGTCTAAAGTGTCCGTAGTGTATGAATGGGTGTGTGAGTGTGTATGTGACTTGTGCCTGATGATTCCTGGGATAGGCTCCAGGTTCCCCGTGACCCTGAAGAAGGAGTAAGCAGTAGAAGATGGATGGATGGATGGATGGTTAATGGAGAAGAAAGTGAAATCAAAGAGAGCTCATGATTGGTGTTTGTACACTTCTCAGTACACTTCCTCACTGACGTACGACGCCGTGCTGGTGATGGCCGAAGCCTTCCGGAACCTTCGGCGCCAGAAGATTGACATCACACGCCGCGGAAACGCCGGAGACTGTCTGGCCAATCCGGCAGCGCCATGGAACCAAGGCATAGACATGGAGCGCACCTTGAAACAGGTATGTCTTAACAGATATGTCTTAACTGTATGTGAGGCACCGTAGTTGACATATTGTTGATGTTAGTGTGTATGTGTGTGTGTGTGTGTGTGTGTGTGTGTGTGTGCGCCGTGTGCAGGTACAGATCCAGGGTCTAACAGGAAACATTCAGTTTGATCAGAACGGACGCAGAGTGAATTACACCATGGATGTGTTTGAAATGAGGAGCAACGGCCCCCAAAAGGTACACACACACACAGCACTTCAAATATACATACAAATATACAAACAGACATTTGCATATTCATTGTTTGTGTGTGTGTGTGTGTTTTCAGATCGGTTACTGGAACGACATGGATAAATTGGTGTTGGTGCAGAACGAGCTAGCAAACGGAAATGACTCAGCTGGGGAGAACAGAACAGTCATCGTCACCACCATCATGGTAATGCACGTGTATACACATGGACACACACACACACACACACACACACACCACAATTACTTTACAGAGAGAGGGAGAGAGATAAAAAGACTCGCTAATGCTGCCCTTTGCAGGTTAACGTTTCCTGTTACAGCATTAACAAGACGTTTCATGAGTCATTTTTTGTATTTATCAATTTTTGTTAAACACAGATAGCAGACATGTGCTCAATTTTTATCCACAAAGTGCTTTAGGGGGTTTGCGCTAATGCTAATCACAACTGGGTCTAAAAGTATGTGTGCACTGCCACAATGTTAGCTAAGAGGCTAATGGCGATTTTTATTTTTCCATTTATTTAATAATTGTTTGTTTACAGTGTATGGTAGTGAATGCCAACTGAAGTGTTGCAAGATGATGTCAAATACTAGCATGCTAATTATGCTAGCAGAAAGTAATACTTAGAAGCTAAGCTCTTCTAAGTGAAGGACGTACATGAACGTATCTTAGCAGGTTCCTCCTCTCTCTCTCTCTATCTTTTTCTCTTTCTTTTTTTTCCTGACATGTTTTTAAGGCGATGGAGAATTTTACTTCAGCAGCTGGTTCATCTCTGCCAACGCTGCTGAAGAATCCTATCTTCAGACATTGAGAGAAACACAAGATACAAGATGGCCACCAAAGTAGATGCTGACATGACTCAGTTACAACATGGACTGAAACACTGAATGGTTGCTAACTTTTTGTTGTTGTTGTTGCGTGTTCCAGGTCCTTTTGTTTACATGTGATTTGGACATCTTTTTGAGGCACATGCACAGAAATGCCTTTTTGTCTGTTTTCAGTAATCCGGTGTTGAAAGTCTTGTAGTAGACTGTCTTGGAAAATGGACTTGTGTTTAGTCGTGAAGACTTTTCACCACGAATCCGACAACCTTTATCTGGTCGTGTTTAAAGCAGGTATGGGTACAGTTCGTAACACACAACTAAAGATAGAAGGTATAGGTAGGTATAGTCTGTACCACCCTTTATCTGATCTTGTTTAAAGGAAGGTATAGTCTGTACCACCCTTTATCCGATCTAGTTAAAAAGGAAGGTATAGTCTGTACCACCCTTTATCCGATCTAGTTTAAAGGAAGGTATAGTCTGTACCACCCTTTATCCGATCTTGTTTAAAGGAAGGTATAGTCTGTACCACCCTTTATCCGATCTAGTTTAAAGGAAGGTATAGTCTGTACCACCCTTTATCCGATCTAGTTTAAAGGAAGGTATAGTCTGTACCACCCTTTATCCGATCTTGTTTAAAGGAAGGTATAGTCTGTACCACCCTTTATCCGATCTTGTTTAAAGGAAGGTATAGTCTGTACCACCCAACTATCAATGGAAGGTATTACTAATGGTGCTGCACAGGGATGTCTTGGACCCTATGGTTTTCTTGTTACTTTCTCAAACTCGATAGCAACAAAACTGAGGTTCGTCTTGTTTAATCTTGCCAAATCAAAAAGTTTTGCTCTGACCATTGACAATTCCACTGTCCTTCCCTGTTTGAAAGTTAAGATTCTGGGTGTCATTCTGCATAGCACTCTTTCTTCTGAAGCACATGTAAATAATATATTACCTGGTATGATTATTTCCACTTGCGCTACATAAATCTTCTTCGCCCCTCACTCTCAACTCTCTCACTGCCACTCTCGTTCATGCTCTGGTCACATCCCACTTGGATTATTGTAATTCCCTACTATTTGGTCTACCACAAAAACGTCAGCATAAATTAAAGCTGGTCCAAAATAAGCTGGTCCATATAACTCCTATTCTCCAACAGCTTCACTGGCACCCTGTTAAATTCCGTCAAGATATTGACCTTCAAAGCTCTTCATAGTCTAGCACCTTCCTATCTTTTTGATCTTCTTCATATATATATATATTCTCCTACCCGCAATCTTAGATCTTGTTCCCCTCTCCCTCTTTCTTGTGATACATTTGGTTCTTCTGACTTCTATGGGCTCCAGATCCTTTGGCAGCGCTGCTCCATGACTCTGGAATTCTTTACCACCAGATATCCATAATTGTGATCGTCTTTCCACTTTTAAGTCCCTCCTCAAAACACACCTGTTTAAACTAGCTTACTACAAATAATTTTTATTTATGAAGATATTTATTCCTATGATAATGCAAATTTTTTATTTGCGAGTTTAGATTTTTATTTATGTTTTATTGTAAACGTGATTATGTCTGTAAGGTGTCCTTGAGAGTCTAGAAAGGCGCCTATAAAATAAAATGTATTATTATAATTATTAATCCACAGGTGGATGTGAGCTGCTCAGATTTGTACTGTTGAGTGATCAGTTTATACAGTCAATTGTCAGGTGCCCTGTCACTTCTTTGCTCAGAAGATGCTGAATTGGTTATATTGTCCAGAGTAATGTCCTGGGGTGCAATTCCAATTTACACCTCCAATGAACTATTCCTCAGAGCAGAGGTTGTCGATCTTTTCCACAGTGGACATTCGTTCTAACTGACCTGGCTCCAGTTCATCTCTGAATGAAGGGTGAGGTTTCATTCGACACTTATATGGAATTCCTAAGATATAAAATGAATGAGCAGTATCAAATCTGTGACATCTATCATTGGCAAATACCTGGCTATCATCTTGTTCCCATTAGACCAAGGGTGTCGAATCTCAGTGTGGGTGCATGTTTTCATTTCAATCGAGCAGAAATTACACCTGAATCTATTGAAAGTCAAGATTAACTGATTAAACAGGTGGAATCAGATGTGTCCCACTTGATTGGAATGAAAACCTACACCCACACCGGCCCTTTGCAGATAAGATTCGACACCTCTGCCTTAGTGGGTAGCAAAGTGCTGAAACAAGGCAACTGTGAACATAGGGACAGGGCTTTACCTGGGAAGGGCCTCCAGACTTAGAAACCCCAATCAGACTGATTGTTATCAGTCTGCAATATCAACAAAATGATGATTTGGGGTGGAGAAAAGGGCATTGTGAACAAGGTAATAAAGATGGAAATGGATGAGGCTATGGTGGCTGTGGCTCAGGTGGTAGAGCCACTAATCGTAGGTTTGGCGATTCGATTCCTGGCCCACGTGACTCCACATGCCGAAGTGTCCTTGAGCAAGACACTGAACCACAAATTGCTCCCGGTGGGCAAGCTAGAACCTTGCTCTGCAGCTCTGTTTGGGCACAAGTACACTGGAGCTGTTCCAGTCTGTACCGTGTGACTCCTCCATCACTCCCAAGTCCAACATTCTCCCCACTTTTATCTTGTGCTCAGACATCTGATATGATTTGAGTATGTGTTTGTGTGTGCGTGCGCGCGTGTGTGTGTGTACAGCCATGCCAAGGGGATCCCAATGTTATGTTCAATGAGGCTTGTTTGACGTGACTACTCCAGACGAGGTTCCACTTAACTCCCCCAGCCCGTTCTGTCTGTCAAGCACGTCTTAGATTAGGATTCAGCTGTCTAAATCTGAAGGACAACGGACACTTGTTCACTGGACAGAGAGGACCAGAGAACACGTTTGACAGAGAAGTAAATGAGGCTATTTGTCAAACCCGTTTCATGGCTATTTATACCCCCACACTTTGGTGTCATGTCCGTCTCGTCATTTTAAAGTCAGGACATTTTTTTATACTTGCTTCCTCCTCACGTTTAGCCAGCTGTCACTTAAATTGGATTGGACAAAGAGGAACTTTCTATTTAAAAACTGGAATTGTGACAAAAACGACTGTACCTTTTTAAATAGCAGGCATTTTCACGCGCCATTTGACAGAACCGATGAAGAACCTCTGAAAAACATCTTCATGATGAAAACACAAGTCCACTCACCAGGACTCGCTGCTACTACTTCTCTGAATCACCAGATCTTCAGCTCAGATATGACGGAGATTCAAAAAAAGTCAGTTGCTTATACAAATTTGGAAAAAAGTTATATGCAAAGTTGTAGTATACAGTATATACTGTATGTCATTAGTTCAGTTAGAGGTTGTTCTACATCATTGTTTTAATGATAGTTTGGATTTTGTTTGTAAAATCTATATATATTCTAAAAATTGTCATTTTATAACTTTCACTTAATCAAAAAGATACTAAGTGAATTAATGAAGCAATGGAAAAATTGTCAAGTAAAAAAAACCCAAAACCATTTGCTCATTAAAACTTGAATTGAAATATTCGTTTCAATAAAAATATAGATAAACAAAGTAAATAAAAACAACCAAAGATCAGTTTAAAATTTTAACAATGTAGTTATCAATCACTCAATTATTACAGGGCATATGACCTTTATATAATAACCTTTATATGACCTTTTTTTTTTTTTAAAAATCAATTGAATAATGTAATTTTTATGTTCATTTATTTATTCTGTTTTTAATTGATTTATAATTTATTAATCTATTGTTTTATCGATGTGCACATTTCTTAATTGGGGAATGAATTGATTCTTAATTTGTTATGCTAATATGTTATTCTATCTGGGAAAAGTACACATTTTTTGCTGGAGAAAACACACACACACACACACACACACACATAAAACAGCTTTACTAAAGGAAATGTGAGACACAATTTTACTGCAGGAAATGTGAGCTACACACACACACACACACACACACACACACACACAAAAAAAAAAACAGCTTTACTAAAGGAAATGTGAGACACACACAGACACACACACTGTAGACTGCAGGAAATGTAAGAAGCACATGTATAAAATGTAAGGAGCTTAAATTAAATACACAACCGCCACAAATTCAGTATCGTATTTGTTTTGTTTTTCATGAAATGTCTTTGATTGAATAGTCTAAAGGACTTTATGTACTGCACAAAGTACCAGAACCTTTGGTCTCCAGAAAACTAGAACTGTGCTTTTCCCAGTGGTTGCCTCTGGAGGTTCCAGCTGTGTGGTAATTGGCCTCAAGAATCCTTGCTTCCAAATTTCAGTGGTCATTTGTCTCAAGTTTGGAGGCAAATCATTCAGAATTAGAACCTGAAGCTGAAGGTTTTGGTTAATGAAAGGTTTCATATTTGCTGAAACGCCCGATAACTCATCAGAACATAGCTAACTACCGTATATCTGAAAACTACTGCATGCTGAACCTGACATTAGGTGAAAAGTGTTTAAAATAAATACTGATTTTGTTTTTTCGCTCGATAATAAGGTTAGCAAAGTCTGTAATGTAAAAATCATTTCTGTTAGCCTACAACCATTCTGTTTAGACCATATCGTCCTTGTTAATCGTATGCAGGCACGAAAAGCAAGCTACAACATAGCACATAATATAAGTTAGTATGATATTTATGATAAATCATAAAATAACATCACAAAATTACCTTTGCTCTGGCCGATCACCGGATCCAGAGGTGTGCACAGGATCGTTTCTGAATGTAAACAAATAAATCATTATTGAGCCTGAGCAGGATTACCGCACATGAATAAATACGCACCCGATTCCAGGTCCTGGAGACGCACCTGCAACCTGATCGAACCAATCAGGATCGAACGTCTCGAGAAGTAAAACTTGTGTTTCCATTTCCATACCAAACCTAGTGAACACGCTGTAGAGGTTGTCATGGTGACATAGGAACAGAACTAGCTTTATTTTTATGCTTCACGCACACACTGTGTCATGACCTGCTAAAGAGAATAATCTGTCTTTCTTCTTTCTCTCTCTCTCTCTCACACACACACACACTCAGGCTCACATTTCACCCTTCATCTCACACAGAGAGACATTAGCTGCACGCTGCGAAGGTTCTCTCTCTGTGTGTGTGTGTGTGTGTGTGTGTGTGTGTGTCTATAATTACTGCACAGTTGGAAAGCAACACCTTAACCTTGTGTTTGCATTATTTTCTGTCCCAATCCCAGGTTTAATCACACACACACACACACACACACACACACACACACACACGGTTTATCTTACTTCCACTGACTTCATTACTAATGCGGCTAATTAATGCTGACATAAATCTGATGTAATCTAAAATAACCAAAAAATTTTATTAAAAAATAAATAAAACCTGCCGTTTATGTGGGGAAAACAAATAAACAAACAAACAAACAAAAACAACAATTTTCCTCATGGGAACCAGCCAACTGTTCCAACAAGTTCAAAACTGTCAGATGTTCCTATCCTTGGTCCCCATTGAATCCCCATGCGTGCACGCGCGCACACACACACAAATATATTGTGAACGTTATATATTTATAAACTGACTTGCTTCTCGCAGCCATTTCCCTGTTAATCCTGACCTTTTCTCGAGCATAATGGTGTGCTCAAATCGTGCTTTCAAAACAGGAAGGTGAACACGCAATATACACTCGCTGATTAAGCGGTAAAAGTCGTGAGAACAATGTTGCTAGGCAACTGGGAAACATGGACACGGAGCATAAGCTACAGAACATCTTCTCTAGCTAGCAGTGGTGTAAATAGCACCGTTAACCCATTAAGGCATGAAGCATAAAAGCACCGTTTCTTCAGATGACACTGTAATTACGCTAATAATTAACGACTAAACAACCTTCCATGGATTCAGCCATACTGAGGAACTCGGAGCCCATATGAGCGGGCCGTTTCATGTGAAATATTGTAGCGAATGCACCGAACACGCACGCACGACTGTGTTTATTCATATACAGCAAAAACACTTCATAAACAACCGATATGGTTCTGGATTTACAACGCTAACTAGATGTTCTGAAATGAATCCAATTAAAAGGATAAGGCACTGACCGATCAGATGTCCCGGACGTCTGTCAGAAAGAGTGGAATCGCCGCTCAATCCGTCACGTCGACGATGCACGTGTTGCTCCATGTCTCGGATAAACAGGCGACTAACCCGAGGCAGATTTTCCACGTGTTGGTAATTAGAGGACAGAAAGAAGCAAAGAGAGCGACGTGAACTCATCAGTATGATGAAATCACACTCTGTTACACACACAGACTCTGATGTTCTGAATCTTATGGTATACCACCCTTTGTGTCACTTTCTGACCTTTGTTCAATTTCCATGTTCTATGGCTTCCTGTCATTGTTAAAATCTCACTGTGTTCCAATCAGAAGGCAGCTCTATCACAAAGGTAACAGTCAGGGGGTTTTTAATTTTATTTATTTATTCTTTTTTTTTTTTGTGCTCGTACGTAGATAGTCAGAGGTCGGTAGGATAAGCAGTATGGAATATGGATGGATGGATTAGGTTATATATTTGAGGAGGTTCAGTTTATCCCTCCTGGCTCTCTAATCCATTATCATTGAGCAACAGAGTTTATTTTTCT
Source organism: Ameiurus melas (assembly GCA_012411365.1). Taxonomy (NCBI): domain Eukaryota; kingdom Metazoa; phylum Chordata; class Actinopteri; order Siluriformes; family Ictaluridae; genus Ameiurus; species Ameiurus melas. Next base: position 10,578,354 of record CM022759.1, on the reverse strand, counting down.
ATTCCAGTCTCTCTCTCTCTCTCTCTCTCTCTCTCTCTGTATCTCTCTGTCTGTCTCATTTGAGACACTTGATATGAAACAATCCCAGTATTTCATAACTAATGACTGATATAATGAAACAGTTTACAGTATTGTACTGACTTTGAGAACGTAGAAATGTCTATAAATGCAATTACACATCTAGACATAACCACTAGAGGGAGCTCACACACACACACACACACACATACACACACACACACACAGCAACTATAGTGAAGTTACTGCTAACGATTATCGAGTTGTATTTTCCCACCTTTCTCTTTCTCTTTGTGCGTGTGTGTGTGTGTGTGTGTGTGTGTTAGGAAGGACCGTACGTGATGCTGAAGAAAAACTGGGAGCTGTACGAAGGGAACGATCGTTATGAGGGATACTGTGTAGATCTGGCGTCTGAAATTGCCAAACACATCAGGATTAAATACAAAATCTCCATCGTTCCAGATGGGAAGTATGGCGCAAGGGATCCGGAGACCAAGATCTGGAATGGGATGGTGGGGGAGCTTGTGTACGGGGTACGACTGACTGTGCATGTGTGTGTGTGTGTGTGTGTGTGTGTGTGTGTGTATACTAGGCATGTACGGGATTCAGCATCGTTGCTTGACGTCACTTATAGCACACAGTGTGACCACTCACAATCACCAGCTTAACCACAAACTGCAGCCACATTCCAAATTCGCAGGGACACGTAAGACCTTGGAGTCTTCAGACTAGGGGAAACATTGGATCTTGTAAACTAGGGACTGGGAAACATAGCACGTCGGAAGCGTCACACGTTGGGAATGTAGGGCCTGGGACACATAGGATTGTGTTTTAAAATGACAAAAAAAAAGTCAATGTAGGTCCAGTGGGAGCATGGTTGAAATCCCCACTTATGTGCAACTATTTAGGCAAGATTATGCAGGGACCACCCTGAGCATTTGTGCTGTTGTGTGGCAATAATTATTCAGATGAAGACGCCTGAAATCAGCTGGAGGAAATACGGGTACAGATGTTGGAAAGTGGTTTTGGCAGTCTTCTGTCACTGAATGTGTGTCGTGTAGATCCCCACCTGTTATAACACACAAGTTCGAAGAACACCTGGTCTGTTAAGGTCTCCACAGCCTGCTGGGAAACTTTCTCTTTCTCTCTCTCTCTCTCTCTCTCTCTCTCTCGCTCAATGACAGCAGCTTGTCCATTATCCCTCTAGCAGGATCACACTTTTTTTCAGCAGCCAAGAAGAATTTGCGTTTTTACTTTCAATTTAATTCCATTCATTTACAACAAAAGGATGCTACACATGACCTTCAAACAAGGTCATGCTCACAACAGAAGATTGCATGGTTTTTCTCTGTCAAAGCTCAGAAAATGACTGTTTTGATGTTCTGTTTGGTTAGCAAAATGGTTCTTCTCAGAGTCCACACTCGCACACAGCGTGGTGTGTGTGTGTGTGTGCTTTACAACTATTTGAGACATGGCTAGAGATGTGGCTTCTATTAAACCTTTTTAACTGAATAAAGCAGTTACCGTACACTCGGTTGTAGTAATGTATATTTGCGATTATCCTTGTCTGATGTTTGTGTTTGTCATCTCAGAAAGCCGAGATCGCGGTGGCTCCTTTAACGATCACCCTAGTGCGGGAGGAAGTGATCGACTTCTCCAAACCCTTCATGAGTCTCGGAATCTCCATCATGATCAAAAAGCCGCAGAAGTCCAAGCCAGGCGTATTTTCGTTCCTCGACCCGTTGGCCTACGAGATCTGGATGTGTATCGTCCATGGGGTGTGTGCGTCTGGGGTAAAAAACTGCCCCTCCCCCCCCCCCGGGGGAGGGGGGGGGGGGGGGGGGGGGGGGGGGGGGGGGGCCCTTTTTCCTTTCGGGGGGGGGGCCCCGTTTGTTTGACACGTCCACAAAGGACCTATGATGGTCTTTACAGGCCCAATACAGTGGACATTGTGAGTCAAGTGTTCTACTCGACAGTGTAGAACCCTGTAGGTCTAAATGTTCTAGTGATTACCTGACGTAGGGAGCAGGAAAGGATTTAGGACAGAGTGACAAATCCACTTCCTCCTGTGTGCTGACCTAAAGGCTCCCCAGGAACTGAAGAACCCAGGTTTTGATCGCTATGTTATATTTAGAACATAAAAAAAGAGCAAAATATGTATTAGTTGCCACTTTATAGCTCGGTCTGATCACCAAACCCCAAAAACTAACACAGACAGCGCAACGTGCTCTGAACATTTGGAACAAAACTCAGTGAGGAGGAACAGTAAATCTGCAGGATGAGGTTTGGAACAAGTCTCACGCTGATCAGAACAGTCATGATGGAGCGAGGGAGAGAGGGAGGGAAACGAAGGGAAAGAAGAAAAATAAATGCAGAGGGAAAAAAAAGAGGAAGGATGAAATGTGAGGAGGAAATAAAAGACGAGGGTTAAAGTTCAGATAAGGAAGTGGGTAAGGAGTAAATAAGAAGATGAGGATGAAGAGAGCAAGAAGGATGGATGGATGGAAGGAAGGAAGGAAGGAAGGAAAGCACGAATTTTGGAACATATGGTGAAATCTGCATTAGTCTAGCATGCACATATATAACTTTACCACAGGATGTAGCTTTAACTTTAGAACTTCCCCCCAAAAATGCTAATATTAGCATTAGAATGAGCTTTATCAGCAGGTTCTGTTGACGCCACTCTGTGTGTGTGTGTGTGTGTGTGTGTGTGTGTGTGTGTGTGTGTGTGTGTGTGTGTGTGTAAGTGGAGATCTTGGCAGTGCTAAATTGACTTTCCATCATCAAGTCTAACTTGAGATGAAAGAGAAGAAAGATCGATCCACCCTGTTCTCTCTCTCTCTCTCTCTCTCTCTCTCTGTCACTGTCTCACTCACTCTCTTTCTCTCTCTCTCTCTCTGTCACTGTCTCACTCTCTCTCTTTCTCTCTCTCTCTCTTCTCTCTGTCACTCTTTATTCTCAACTTTCTGCTTATTTTAGCGACATTGGGTGTCAGTGCTTACTGCTGTTTGAGTTACACAGTCACTCACTGAATGAGAGCAAGAAAAGGAAAGAGACAGACAACAGCACCAGGGTTACACCATTACGACACAGTCCGCTGGTTGAAATATGAGCAGGACGCCATGGAAGCGCTGCCCTAGCTGGTACAGGCAGAAACCGGGGTTTAGGGGGTTGGGGGGGGGTGTGAGAGGTTGGGAAGATCTCACCTGTCAGATTCTGTTAGATTATATTTTCAGTGTATGAGTTCATTTTAGGGCAGTGCTCGCTAACAGACAGGCCTCATAACTCCTCATAAAAGACACATAATCTTTTAGTTTTATCTCCAGGCCAAAAGCAGCAACCGAACTTCACCACTCTTAACCTATCCACTGGATATGATGGAGATAATCCAGCAGAGTTAAGAGTTATTGTGGATTAACTACACCTAAGATCCATAATTTATAACATTAGCGCTATGGCTAGTATATTAGCGGATACATCTTTAGACCTGGGTGGCATGGTGGTGGGCTCACAGCTCCAGGGTCTCCATGACGATCCTGAGCTCGGGTTACTCTCTGTTCGGAGTTTCACATGTTCTCACTGTGTCCGAAGAGGTTTCCTCAGGGGTCTCCGGTTTCCTCCCACCGTAGGTAAACTGGTGACTATAGATCTGTGTGCGTATGTGAAGGTGAGTCATAAATGGCCTCCTGGCTTTTTATGAAGAAAAGCCTTCACTCTATCATCGAGAGATCGCGAGTCCAGACACCTAAAATGCTCTGGAGCCCAAGTGAGCGAAATTGGCTGTGTTGTCAGGATGGGAGGGACGGTGTTATTCTGTCCCTGTCAATCACAGCGACACTAGCCAATCATAGGCGGAAAGGCAAAGTGGCTGGACATGTCTCAGAGGAAGCATGTGCTAGTCCTCTTCCTCCCTGATTGGTAGAGGAGAGAGGGTGGGAATTGGCAAATGACCAAATTGGGAGAAAATGGTAGTAACCTTATCCCACTACCTTATGCAATGAGGGACAATGTCTATTGTTGACAATGTCTGCTCAAATAAAATTGAATTGCATGTATGTAGGAAGCAGGAAGACATTTGGATCTCGCTCGAACTTCTGATCTAACGATCACTGCTACCACAGAAATGGTATAAAGAAGGTTACTGTGGTCAAACCTTTGCACTCTGTGATACACAAAGACACAACAACCTGGGATATATGTGTTACCTCACCCATAGCTTACATGTTGTCGTTCTTTCACATCTGGACTGGGCTACCAGCTACGGTTCCCTCGTTTTTGGGGGGGGATGTTCCATCTAGCACCTTAATGGGTTCTTCGGTTTGTCTCTTGGGGAACTCCCTGATGTTTTATGGTTGTGTGTGTGTGTGTGTGTGTGTGTGTGTGTGGCCTGTAGCCATGTCCAAAGAAAAAAGACATGATTCTTCAAAGCAGAGATACTGAGAGAAAGACAAGATGAGAGAGAGAGAGAGAGAGAGAGAAAGAGAGAGTGATACTAAGTGTCCTCTAATTTTAGCCGCTGAAATCAATAGAGTTTGGCGGCAGGATGTTCCTCATTAGATTTTCACAGCTACAGAGTGTTGGAGAGAGAGAAGGAGAGAGATGTAGAGAGAGAGAGAGAGAGAGAGAGAGAGGGAGAGATAGAAAAAAAAACTAGTACAAATGAAATAACCAAGCAAGTAATGCAAAATAATAATAATTGAAAAACATAACAGGAAGAAGGAAAAAAGAAGGTAGGAGAAACTACGATGAGAGAAAATAAAGGAATAAAGGCGGAAAGCATGAGAAAGAAAGAAAAAAGAGGAAAGGAAGGAAATTAAAAAAGGTAAAATACTGACTAAAGGAATCATTAAGATAAACAAAAGATAGACAGACAAAGACAGAATGGAAAGAAAGAGTGAAAGACATGGATATAAGGGAAGACTTAGAGGGAGGACACAAGTGAGCAAAACAAACAAAAAAAGGAATGAGGAAAGAAAGAAAGAAACCAAGGGTAAAAGGAATAACATGAAAAATAAATGAAGACAATGAAGAAAAATATGAAACAGAAAGAAAAGGGGGAAAGGAAATGATGAAATCAAAGGAAAAGGTAACAAAACTATGCGGGAAGTATAAATAAAATGGAACGATTGAAAAAAGGGAAGTAGGCAAAAAAGGACGGGATGGAGGAAAGAAAGGAAGACAACGTCAACAGTCACACAGGTTTATGGAAGTAAGCAATTAAAAAAATAAAAAGGAAGGAGAGACGTGTGAAAGAAAAAAAATGAAAACACTAGTTAACTAGCTAGCTAACTAACCAAATTAGCCGTGGTGGCTAATAAAGCACTGGCTGATTATAATATAGACGACATATAGAGCTGCTTTCTGACTGGAACGTAATGCCTGTCTCTTCCCTGAAGGTCACTGTCGGGTCGTATAGTGGGTGGGGTTTGGTGGTTCTTCACTCTCATCATCATCTCGTCGTACACGGCCAACCTGGCGGCTTTCCTCACCGTGGAGAGAATGGTATCTCCCATCGAGAGTGCAGAGGATCTTGCCAAGCAGACTGAGATCGCCTACGGCACTCTCGATTCTGGCTCCACCAAGGAGTTCTTCAAGGTACACACACACACACACACACACACACACATAAATACTATTTAAAGATGATGGACTGGACAGTAATACCGCAAATTAGAGACAGACAAAGTAACAAAGAACGAATATGGATTGTTTATTTGTCTCCGTGTCTTACGTCATGTATTCCCAAGTATCTTCTTTTCCTAGCCTTTCTTAAACTGCTTGCCTCGTTTTTTCCTAGTTTCCTTTTTCTCCACAGTAAGGGCGTATTAAATACTATATTGGGGGACAGAAACATGGATGGTGATGTATGTAAATATGGTTCTACACCTAAGTAGAGGACCACCAGTGCATCAGTACCTTTGGTAGGAATGCTGGATTCGGCCACATCGTGACATGTTTGTACTCTGGTTTCTAACATAGACCAATAAAGCATGAAATTCGCCAACTTGTCCGGCCATAAAGTTTTAACAACCTCGTGCATGCCAAGCGGCAAATCTATCCCTTGTGTGGGCTAGATATAGCCAGCGCTGCAAAAAAAAAAAAAAACTCACAGCATTGTTGATGGATAAAGAGAAAGGGCTTATGCACAGTGTTTCACATTATTGCTAGAAAACCTTCCACATCAATAGGGTATACACACTGTGTCTGACCATTTGCAAACACACCAATATGCTGGGGTCACTCCCAGGGTCCAGAAACATGATGTCATGGCAGCTTGCTGTGTCATATGACCCGTTTATCTACTGTAGGATAGCAGATCCGGTCTGATCGTTAGTAGGCATGGAGGGTCTGGCAGTAACATCAACAACAGGCTGAACCAAGGTCTGTTCAGCCAGAAAGAGGCTATCATTGTTGTGTCATCCGTTATATAACAGCCTCATAACAATGCCAGCGGTGGAAAGGCATACAGCAGTAGATTTGACCAGTCATGCTCCAATACATCCTGGCTCGAAGTCTCTATCTCTGCCCTGTCACTGAGCCATATTGTAAGCTGTCTCAAACAGATCAAATTCCACTCTGTCATTGGTGTTCCAAATGAACTGAAACATACAGTCAGCGTATGCTCAATGAATTTCGTCAGCACGGTAGATTTAAACCTTTTTTAAATACAAAAGGTTTGCACCTGTCCATGTCCGGAGCTTGTTTGCCGAACTTTCACGTTGTCCATGTACATACCACACCGAAAACAAGTGAAAATGCGGCACGTCAGATTTAAGAGAAGCTATTACGTATAGTTTCTATCCATCCATCAATCCATTTTCTATACCGCTTATCCTACAGAGTCACGAGAAACCTGGAGCTTATCCCAGGAAGCATCGGGTACAGCCCCACAGACCCTGGTATTGTAGGGCCTCTTGGGTACTGTGGGCAACACACCGGTATATTACTGGCTCTTCTTATAAGGAAGTAGAGGAATTGTCTGTGCTCCAGAGCAGATAGAATGTAGAAATAGGCATCTTCAGATCTACGGTTACAAAACAATCGTGTTTGTTACCTGTTCTCATCACATCTGGGACGGATATCATATGGAATAGCAGTCGGATCGAAACTTGCTTCCTTTTTTAAAAAATAAAAAATCTTGTCTGTGTACTATTTGTATCGCTTGTTCCTCTGTTGAGCCTGTAAAACGTGCTCTGCTGCTCTGGTCCCAGACAATCTGAGGATTATTCATGCGCATCATCCGAATCCATCGGGGCCTGGCGGAACAAGCAGCTCACATCTTGGAATGAAATGCAAGAAGTTGAGAGAGTTGAGAAAGCTCAACCATTCACAGCAAGGACACGGTTGTCCTGACGTCATTGTCACAGGTTCGGAAGGAAACCGCTCCAGCAGTCTGGAATGAAAGAATTTAGAACGAACAAAAGTGAGACTAATAACTAGGCACAGGTGCTGACTAATGAGGGGTTGTGGTCAGTGTAGACCTGGAACCACAAGAACCCAGGAGGCAGGAAACAGCAAACGAACAGAAGGCCCCCATCACATGAGAACGAAGAGAGAAAAAGAAAGAGACAGAGTAATGAAGACCATGTAGAATACACACTCTGTCCAGTGTTAGTTGTGTGTGTGTGTGTGTGTGTGTGTGTGTGTGTGTGTGTGATATTTTATTTAAGGCCATTGCCGCAGAGCCGCAGCCTGGACGTGACTGACATGATTATGGGGTTTCTGCCCGTCACGGTCCACTACACACACACACAAACCCCCATTACACCGACCCCCCCCACACACACACACACTCACACACAAACACACAAACACACACACACACACACACATTGGCATGGTGTGCACAGCGGAGATGAAGAATGTGTTGTGTCTTATGGAGTGTGAAAAGACTGAAACTCAAAGACAGCAGGATAAATGACCTTCTGCCACACACCCATATACATGCGCATACAAACACACACACACACATACACACACACACACTCAAAGCTCTTAGAAATGTGCACGCTTCATGGCATACTCTACAATATACATCAATACATGCATCAACAATAGGGCAGTATGGGAAATCCACACACAAAGCATACCAATTGTGTTCATTGCGTTACGAAAAATAAAAATACACAAATGAACATGAAACACGCAAGAAAATAAACCATGGAAATGAACAACATGTTGTGTTAATATTACAAAGCATATTCTAGTATTCATGGACAGTACACACACACACACACATATGAATTCTGTAGAGGTTGTATTTATTTTTTTGTCAGATACTAGCCCAGTGTTATTTTGGTTTTGCTGGTCTCTGTTTTGTGTACTGTTACTAATATATTTTCAGTAGCTTTTTTCGTACTTGTACTTACTTACTTTGATGAATAATAACAGCTAGCTAACAAACACCAGCTCAGTCAGTCAGTGGTTCTGACAACGGTAAAAATCACTGAAACAAAATACGACTACAGGTTAGCATTATACATACCAATTAGTAACGCCGTACTAAACGCCACCTATAGTTAACCGATGCACCGTCTCAATGTCAGTACACACATTAGTGTCCATCACTGACTACCTTTACATGGACAGCAGTAATCTAATTATGACCTTATTCTGAATAAGACAATATTCTGATTAAGGTGTTTACATGAGTCGCTTTTAGAATACGCCTTTCATGTTCAGGTTTTACGTGTTATAGAATATAGATGGATTGACACCACACGTCATTACGTCCCCATGCCACGCCATCCGACGTCCCTCCAGAATTTCATGTACAGTTGGTCTTCATTATGATACCGTATACAGTTTTGGGTGTTTTTATTTTACATTTTTACGAAAGCTTCAAGTGCGGTTAATTATTTGTCATGGTGTACGTGCAAATAAACGACTGATTGAAGCCATGGGCTGCATCACAAACCGCGTACTTACAGTCTGTATAGCAGCTCAGATACATGTGGCTCGCCTACTATATAGTAGGTGTGTATAGTAGGACATAGCTGTGCTCTTTTGTTTGCCGTCAAAAGGTTGAGCGCTGCCTTGTGTGTACATGTCCTGTAGCAAATTGCAGCGAAAACTCCAACACGATGTTAATAGTGCGATTAAAGTGTGTACATGTCTGTAACGCACGTCGATAATGTGACTAAAACAGGAATACTCCACACGTCTTAATTCCATTTGTGTTTATTTCGAGTATGACTTAAGGTCATCAATAATCGCTGTTTACATGCTAGTTTCGTAATCAGAGTATCGTCTTAATCGTTAATATCGGATTATTGTTGTCCATGTAAACGTACAGAGTCATGTGGGCGGGCGAGAGGCAGACCCACGTCCCGATTGGCTGTATCTACTGCATGTGCTCCGGCTTCAATTTTCACAAGATGGTGACTGCCATTTCAACCCTTCCCTTTCTCGATGAGCTGCCTTCAGCTTAATAAATAAACTTGCATAAATGCATGTGATTGGTTGGAATAAGCCACAATATAGGATCTGAAATAGAATCTACGAACTGAAGTCGCTGAACTCCAGAAAGTTTCATCTCGCACGTTGCTGGGTTCTGCTACGGAGGTTTTTTTGTTAAATGAACCTCTTTGCTCCTGTTTGTCGTCCCTCTAGCGGTCTAAGATCGCGGTGTATGAGAAGATGTGGTCGTACATGAAGTCGGCCGAGCCGTCCGTGTTTACGAAGACGACTGCGGAGGGTGTGGCTCGAGTGCGCAGGTCGAAGGGGAAGTACGCGTTCCTGCTGGAGTCCACCATGAATGAGTACACGGAGCAAAGGAAACCGTGCGACACCATGAAGGTCGGAGGGAACCTTGACTCCAAAGGCTACGGCATCGCCACGCCCAAGGGCTCGCAGCTAAGGTGGGTGGAGTATTATAACATCCAGCCAATCACAGAGCTGTTATAGTATTCCACCCACCCTGGTGGCCCTGCCCACTTTCTATCTCTCTGTCTATCTATCTATCTCTCTCTCTCTCT
>CM022759.1:10540859-10565859 GCA_012411365.1 Ameiurus melas | reverse complement strand
CTTTCTCCTTCACTCTCTGTCTCCTCTTATAATCCTTCTCTTCTACTTTCTTCTTTCCCTGCCTTCTTTCATTCCTGCATCCCTTTCTCCTCTCTTCCTCTCATCTGTACATTCTCTATGCTCCCTATTCTTCCTTTTTTCCATCCTGTTTTCTCTTTTCTACTCTAATTTCGCTCATTTCTTTTCTCTCACTCTTTCCAATTTTTCTGACTTTCCTTTCCTTTTCCCTCCTCTTTCTCCTGTCTCGTGCCGTAAGCATCCCCTGAACCCCCCCTCCCTCACCGTTGTGTGTGTGTGTGTGTGTGTGTGTGGTTTGTTAATGTGTGTGTTGAACTGAAGAAACGCTGTGAACCTGGCTGTGCTAAAGCTGAATGAACAAGGCCTGTTGGACAAATTGAAAAATAAATGGTGGTACGACAAAGGCGAGTGTGGCAGCGGGGGCGGAGACGCTAAGGTTAGCCGCCGTTTTGCGCCTGGAAAGAGCGCTAACGGAATAAAACGTGATGTAAAAGAGACTTCTGCCATGACGACAACATAACACACACACATATACGGATACACATACAAACACACACAAAACCAGAGCAAGAACGTTGGTCGTTCTGCCTCCAGAATGAAGGGGGCGCTGATGAACAACTGAACCAGGTGAGTTTTGATAGAAATTTAGCAAATGTTACGCTAGTACGTGTTATAAATAAAAATAAAAACAGGACGCAGGATGTTGGCCGACAAAGCTAGCTAACCTTAGGTGAACGATAGAGGTCACATGACCAAGCTTCCCATTGGCTGATCAAATATACCAAAGCTTCACTTTGAGCTTCTAATGGTTTCATAGAATAACGCAAAGGGTTATAAAATGTGAGGAAACAATTTAACATGATGACGACTGATCTGTGTTTGTTTCTCTAACATGGCAGAATGTGCCTTTTACACAGTGACAGAGCGACATTACACACACACACACACACACACACACGTCTGTAGCACCTACAAACACACACACACACAAAAGCCACTAGAAACACACACAGCGTCTTATATGAGCCCTGTACACGTGTGTACTGTGTAACCGTCGCTCTGTCACTTCCTGTTTGTATGTCCTGTTGTGTCTAAATAACATAAGATAACATGGCGTGTGATGTTATTTATGTTATTCCCTCGGTGAAGAACCCCAGTAAACCTCGCAGTATTGAAACTGAGTGAAGCAGGAGTCTTAGACAAACTGAAAAACAAGTGGTGGTACGATAAGGGCGAGTGTGGACCCAAGGACTCGGGAAGTAAGGTCAGTCTCTACGACCACAGGAAACAAAAAAAAATATATATATATATATATATATATGTATATATCTTTTAAATAACTATATAATAATATCCTGAGGGATATAATGCACTTATGAGGAGAAAGATAGAAAGAAAGAAGGTAAAAAGATACAAAAATATTTTTTAAAGAAGAACAAGAAATATACGGATAATGATGAATAACGGGGAAAAAATGAAAGAGTGAAATAAATCAAAGAACAATACAGATAAGGAAATGAACAAAGAATGAAAGAAAGCAAGGCAAAAATTCTAATTAGATTTAAAAGAAAAACAGAATAACAGAAAGAGTAAAAGTGAAGCTGCTGATTGGTCGGCTGCTGTAATGCCCAGTATGACATCATAAGCTGGCAGTCTGAATAAATTTTTGTGTGTGGGGAGGGGGATATTCTTATAAAAACTATTATTTTCAGAGATAAAACATCCGAATAGCACATTAAAAATATATTTAATAAATAAATAAATCGCCCGTCCTGTACCGTACAAATAGAATTATTTCTATTTCTAAGCTACTTAAAACATGCAGCTCACAAACTTTATTAACATAGTATAACTTTTGCGTTATAGCGATTGTACTGTCAGGAATAATTAGATGCATGTACAGTAGAGGCAGCATGCTAATCAAAGTGTTCCTGACTAATTACATAATATCGTTCATATTTTATAGAATAATCAAAACAGATGAAAGCTGAATTTCAAACGATTCAGAAATCTATCAAATCTGTGTAGGAGATTAGATTAGATCCTTTATCTGTTGCATGGATTATGAACAGGTTTTCTGAAAGATCGACATACTGTCAATCATAGTTTATAAAAAAATTCAATATCCGATTATTAAATTTTCCCCGCCCCCTGCACTTAGCACGTATATTTAATTAGCTAATTAAAATGTTGACTGATGAACTGAAACACACAATATTGCACGGTATTGTGGCCCTTTGTACAATGTAAATGTCAGACTTCATTATACTATCTACTATCGATGTATTGAGGGTTATGGTTTTGTCATGTACTTTGTTACCCGACTAAAACTTTAATTCGTTAACCGACAGAACAGATGATACATGTTTAGATTTCTACATCGGATTAATATGAGATGAAAGTATTATTTGAATTATGAACTATTCAGAGCCTGTAATCAGTGAGTTCAAACAATTACAATAAAACAATGCTTAGTTAATCAGCTGATTGAAATGGTAATTACGGTAATGTAGTATAGACCTGATGTCATAAGTCTTTATGTAAAAAAAACTATAACTTTCACAACACGTCCCAGACACTCGTCTTTTTCCCTCTCTCCTTCCGTCTTCATGGGACACTCTCAGGATAAGAGCTCTCAGGCACTGAGCCTGAGCAACGTAGCGGGTGTGTTCTACATCCTGGTGGGCGGGCTCGGCCTCGCCATGCTGGTGGCGCTTGTCGAGTTCTGCTACAAATCGCGAGCCGAGGAGAAGAAACGGGTGGAAGAGTGGAAGCAGAAACAAGCCGAATCAGCCGAACTGAACTTTAGTCCGGTTCCGAGTCCGAGCCCGAGTGTACAGAACTTAGCTACCTATCGAGAAGGGTACAACGTTTACGGCTCAGATGGCATAAAGATTTAACGGGTAAGAATTAGCAATTCTCACAAACCGCTTCTTGTTCCGAATTGTGTGTTTATGACATCACAGTTCTGGTGCATTCTGACTCTGCCTCTCATCCCCCTATCCTCCTCTAGAGTTCGCCTTCACCGTAGAGACTCCTTAAGGCCCGGCTGTCAAGGGACCACCATTTATGGATTCCGGCCCCGCCCATGCCATGGAGTTCCCATAGCAACCAAAAAAATCTCACGCTGTGCCTTACTTACTGCTGACGCGTCGAGGAATACGCTTCCTGCTCAAACGGACTTCGAAAGAGCCTCTCACACGGATCGTAATAGGAGTACAAAAACATCAAACGCACAGTGCGTCTGCAGGAAAAGGGGTGGAGACGACGTATCTACGGGATTTCTTTGACGCCTTAATATGACGACATCATCACCAAAACCACACCCGCTGAGAAAATGACCAGAAGACCAGAAAACTGTCAGACTGTATACAGTTCCTGTTGTATTGACATGTTTCTTTCATTCAGTTATGACACGTAGTCTCCTGAGAACGCACACTCTGTCCCAAACACTAGCCTTCCTGACCAGAACGTCCGCCGTTTTAAGCTCCGTCTCAAACACTCGAACACACAGAGTTCTTGATGGCGGTTATTTTATGTTCCAAGTGTTCATATGGTGTGAGGGTGCATGAGTGAGTGTGTGTATTATCCATATGACCATATACATCAGGTTTAAAACTGAAATGCAGTGCTAGGTGTGCTAATCACGTACTCAAACCACTGACTAGCAGACTGTTAGCTAGCAGGAAATCAGCTAGCCGCTGTTTTATCGTTTTTGACGCAGTATGTACATACACACGTCCCTGCTCCCTCGGAACACTTTTATCAAACACTAGCGTTCGGGATCTAGCCAGATAACGTAGCTCAAATATGGTAGCATATTAGCCATTTATTTAAAGCAGAAAAACACCACGTAGTCCCATAATTTAATGTTTGGTAATTGATAAATAATGATATATTTGTAAAAAAAAAAAAAAGAGAGAGAAAAACGGGGGGCGGAGGGAAGTTATAACAGGAAATAGAAGAACACCATGTGCACATAAACATCTATGCTTTGACCCCGATGTAAATAAGTGTAGACACACAGATCCCACCTGTTTTTAGGTAATGACTCGTCGCAATAATGAATATAGGTCAACAGAAAATCTTTTATATGCACACTTGTAAAAAAAAATTAAATGAGTTCATAGAATTATAGAGACTTAAAAACTAAAAGAACACCACAGTGTGTGTGTGTGTGTGTGTGCGCGCGAGAGAGAGAGTTTCCATGGCGTCTCTTCTGTTAACACTAGACTTCCAATACGCTTTTTATCGCTTCCCCTCTTTGACACAACTTACCCAGAAGTCATTGCTGCAATCCAACGCCGCTTCCTTTTTCAAAATGACGGATTAAGGTAACCCTGTAGCCTGGATTCCAGAAATGTGAATCTTTCGCTCATTTACCTTCACCGCGGATCCAGAGACAAACCTAGGAACATTCAATAAAGTCTTAAATAAAGTCGTGTTTATTTGCTGGTAATTAGCTAGCTTAATCAGCTAACTAGCTGGTGAATGCTAGCACTACTAACGGCCGGTCGTACGCCCTCCAGCGTTTGCACTAAATTGGTTGTAGATATTTAGCAGCCAAGTTCCTGGAGATTGAAAAGTAAAACATTAGTTAGCAAACTAGCTAATTAGCCAGCTAATATGACTCCATATAGAAATACGCTGTAATTCCATTCGGCTACATTGGTCTAGCGACCGAGGTTTACGCTGTACATGCTCTTCCCCTTGTACTGCAAGTGTACACGTCAAGTGGCCTACTACATTCATCCTAGTGCTTTAGAATGAGGTGAAGGACCTGTAAGAAGCGTATTGGGACACTGTGTACATGTCCCTAAGGAAAAGTTAGGGGGGTTATTCTGTTTGTTTATGGGTTTTGTTGTTTTTTCCATTTTCCATTTGATTTTCTTTTATCGTTTGCTCTAGAGATATAAATAAAGATGAGTTTGAATAATTAAAGGCAATTTTTTGCTGTTGATGACCTGAAACGTTTTGTTATTGTGTGAAAATCTGTGGTAAAAATGTTGGCTCATGTGAAAGCAGGGTAAGTTAGCTAATTAGAATTAGGTTATTAAGTGAAAAATGTAAAAGGGCTAGCTTGATGGCTAGCTTGTTAGTTATTTGGGTCCAAATATACACAACAATAGGAAAGTCATAAAGGTATATTTTTTAAATACGATCACAGCTTAAATCCATAAGAACAGCACGTGGATTAAAATGTGTGAAATTCACGAAACGGTCGTAACGGTTTGGAAGACTGTCCCCTTGGCAACAAGGGTTCAAATCGCGTGCTATAGTGCTGTAATCCATAGACACATGGATACATAGATGCCGCTTTGGCCCGCTGCTGCGATACATACGTTGATGTGTTTCGCCATATAGATCCGGGTAAGACTGCGCTGTAAACAAACACAAGTACACATCGGAACTGCGGTTTTTCTGAATAAAAAGCACAAGAACGTTTACATTTCTCTCAAGAAAACTTAGATACTTAGACTTGGAAAAAGGAATTGTGGAAACACCGGCTCGTCAAGCATAGATACGGCTTGTTTATCCAGGTTAATAAACACTGAGACATCCCTAATGTAGTATAATTTAACGTTTTTTTTCATAGTGGAGATGGATTTTTCTCTCTTCAACCCCATCTCTTAGCTTTTTATTAGCAATGAAAGGATATACAGTATACTCCAAAACAGACAATTACAAATATAATTATAAGATGGATCCAGTCAAACTTTTACAGTCACAGTGCTAAAACATTTGTGTTCTAATAATAATAATAATAACAATAATAACAACAATAATAATAATAATAATAATAATAATAAATAGGTATGTATATATCTATGCTGTAGTCAGCACTGAGGGTTTAGATTGGAACGCACACAAGGTCCCACCTCTTCTTTTTTTTTTTTTTTTTTTTAGAGAAACGCTTCCGGGTTTGATTCTGCGCATGCGCTCACCGACACGCGCTGTGCAATTCTGGGTCAGTTTAACGAAGGATTTGTATTTTCAGGTAAATGTTACAGATATGTGTGTGCTGTAATGAGATCATAAGAGTCCGCTTTGTCCTTTAAAATGCGCAAAAAGGGGATTCAAAGCACACTTTAATGCTTGGGCGCGTGCAGAACCCGGTAATGAAGAACTGCTGTTGTGCTCCGGAAGACTGAACGCGCGAGCCGGCTCATGGAAGGCGCGCGCTGGGCATTCCGGTGCGGCGCGTGGAGCCCGAGCCGGGCGGAGTGGCTGCTGGCCGCGCGCTGTGTCCAACCGGAAGAGAGAGACCGGGTCGGTCAGTTCATGTTCGCCAAAGACGCCAAAGCAGCCATGGTGAGATCATAATAATAATATGTCACTGTCTCTCTCTCTTTGTCTGGGATGTCTATCCATCTGCATATATAGGGCAATCAGTAAGGTGGTATTGATTCGTGTGTGTGTGTGTGTGTTAAGGCTGGGCGTCTGCTGATCAGGAAGCTGGTGTGTGTGAAAATGGGTCTGCCATGGGACGAGTTCCGCCTGGACAGAACGCCCCGGGGGAAGCCGTACCTGGCCCACCCTTCCTCTGGCTCAGGCTCCGCCCCCTGGAGTTTCAACATCTCTCACCAGGGTGACTTTGCCGTGCTGGCGGCGGAACGCGGGAGACAGGTGGGAGTGGACGTGATGAAGACCACCAGACCAGGTAACCGTGAGAGCTGAGTTCCCGTGGCTGTGTGTGATTGGCTGCTGCTCTTTTATGACATCATAACGCTCTCTGCTCCACATCGGCAGAATAGTCATTACACACACAAAGTCAGATCTACGCATTGTTCCTAATGTGTGGTATAAAATGATTTATAGACCGGCCACAAAGATTTTCCTTTAAGTTTACGTTTGAACTACATTTACTTAAATAATTTAGTAATCGAATATAAACGTTCATATAATTGTTCTGCTCAATTACGGAAGTCACTCGTATTCCCCGTGTTCCTCACACTGCCATCTTTGCTCACTACCTAGTGTAGCAGGTAAGGGTGTATCCAAGTATAACACCATCTGAGATTCAGCTACAGAAAAAGAGCGACCCGGATAAGTGTCCGTCGGGATTCGGAACTAATTACGCAGACTGATCTCACTTTTTGGATGCATGCTTTTGTTCGTTTTTTTTTTAATGTATATATTTAATTAGAAAATTGTTAGATAATTACAAGCCTGTGGAAGGAAAGTAGATCGTAAACGATATGCATCTATTCGAGAATCCTTTTTTGTCACCGAGCGAGACGAGACAAAACGTTTAGGAAAAGCGTGTTTTGCCTCGTTTTCGGCGATTTAAAAGTTAGATGTTCGAGTATAGATTTTTTTTATTTAAAAATATATATTTTTTTTTAATCAGAACAGGAAAATGATTATGTTGGCTATAGAAATTCATAATCAAGATGATTCATTTTAATTGTAATTTAGAATTTATTCATGGCCATGGGAAACGCTGATCTTGTATTCTTGTAATTTAAAATGGAAGTAAATGAATATATAGTAAAAACATTGTCACTATTGTAAAAAGCTATACAAATAAAATTGAATTGAATTATTATGATTATTACTTTGACGTGCAGTTCCAGTAGCGGCCACTGAGTGTCAGTGTGAGTCCACGGTGTTACTTTGTAATCAATCAGGCCTTCCATTATAAGGAAAGCTAACACTGATGATGGGGGTGTGTGTGTGTCAGGCAGCAGCTCTGTGCAGGAGTTCTTCCGCGTCATGAAGCGCCAGTTCACCGATTTCGAATGGTGCACCATCACATCTGCACAGTCCGACTGGGACCGGCTGCACCTCTTCTACAGACACTGGGTAACCATGGCAACACACAAATAGTTGTCCGTGTCAGCCTTTTCCTTAGCCTTAGTTACTGCGCCGTAAAATCTCTCACCATTTCGAGAATCAAATAAGGGTACGTCTGGATCCGTCCGTGTGCTTCATTAAATAGATTCGTTTTCATTTGTACTGATTACCGACTGCACTAATACACACTCCATGACACACACACCACTCCGTCTTCGCTTTGCTGCAGCTTTTTTCGAAATTTTGCGATGCATCTTCCGGGGTTTTTAGTGTAAAAACTACTTGAATTGGCGAAATTGTAATTGCACAAAATGGTTAATTTCTCCAATCATGGAATCCTAGAGGACTGTTGTGCTCACTAGTAAATCTGGCTAGCTAGCTACCTAACATCAGATAGCTACAGCTTAATTAGCCAAGCTGTGCAGTTCCAGTAGTGGCCACGGGGTGTCAGTGTGAGTCCAGGGCTGCGGTTCAGTAGGTGGCTTGTTTAGCTGATGTTGCTGAACTGTTTGTACTATGTAAGAAACTATCATAGAAAGTTTTTTGTTTTTACAAGAAAAATACAAAAAATCCGCACACAGTTGCTTCCGTATGACGTATTTGGTAAGCGGCCGTTACGATACGACAGCAGGGAAAGCAGGACCAAAGGAGGGAGAAAAATGGTGTGTGGTTTAATTGTAGAAATTGCAGCAGTGCATTCAAGCAGCAATTTCTTGTATTTCATGCGATCACTTGGATTTGTTGGAATGACAAGAAGCTGGGAAACATTTATAATTGTGTGTGTGTGTGATGTAAAAATGAGTTACATGCTGATTGTTCTCATGCTGATCACTGTTGCCATGGTAATGTAATATCACTCTCACACATGACTCAGTGATGGGAGTGTGGTGTTGTCTCACACACACACGTGCACATACACACACGTACACTAACCTATTGATCAGGAAGTCTTGTAGTTAGAGGTGTGTGTGTGCGTGTGTGTTTTAGGCTCTGAAGGAGAGCTTCATCAAAGCGATCGGCTCGGGGCTCAGCTTCAACCTGCAGAGGGCGGAGTTTCACATTTTGCCCAATCAAATGCAGGAGGGGCGTATCTTCTGCCAGACCAAAATGCATCTGGACGAGGAGGAAGATGAGGACTGGACATTCGAGGTGAGGAGAGAGAGTGTGTGTGTGTGTGTGTGTGTGTGTGTGTGTGTGTGTGTGAGAGTGATTGAAGATATGTAGAGAGAGACAGACTGTGATAAGGGGTGATGGATGAGGTAGAACAATAAGCATTTATCATGAAGAACATGAGCATCCTCTCTCACACACACACAAACACCATATGTAATAATGATGAACTGCAGTCTGTGTGTGTCAGTCTCGGGTATTTTATCTCCCCATTAACTACTACCACATACTGGAGCTGCCAATCATCTAGTGGCCCCGTCCACTTGTGACCGCTCATGAATATTGAACAGGCATCTTATCCAGTTTTCATTCAGTATGGTATATAGGAGCGAAGGACAGTGTGCGCACACAAACACACACACACTCACACTTTCCCAGACCATCACTACTCTGAGATCTGGAGTGTTTGTTGTTTCTTCTAACAATCTTTTTGATCTCGTATGTGTGTGTGTGAGAGAGAGAGACAGAGGGGGAGAGAGGGAAAGGTTATGTGAATGTGACACGCGGCACCCTTTAATCTCTTTCATGAAACATCAGCTTTCTTCTCATCCATCTCCTGCTGTGAAACTCCCCTCTCTCTGTTGGGGAGCAGGACCACCCCCCCCCCTCTCTCTCTGTCTCTTCTTCCATCTGTTTCCCTCTTTCTCTTGCACTTTCTTCCTCTCTGAAGTTGCAGCCAAACTTGGTTTCTCTATTCACACGGGGGTGAATACTTTCACAACCAACAAATTTTGGGGTTTTGTTGTTTTTTTTATTGTTTTTTCTTTTACTTTGTGTCCCAAAGGTATTTTGCACCTTTTTAAATATGAGACATATCACTTTATGTAAAAGTTTATTTTCGGTTCGAAGTGCAAGTGTAAATCCAGTGACTAAAACATAAATATTGGCACCTCTGAAGTATCATTTCGGTGTACACACTTTGTTTTGATGGTGGTCAGGATTTAGTTTGTTATTTCTAACCTTTTCCCCCGGACCCTTCTGTCCTGTCCGCAGGAATGTTTGCTGGACAAGCATCATCACGTCGCCGTGGCGCTGGGAAAACCCGACGGCTCCATGGCGAACGTGAGTGCAGGCAGTGTGCGAGTGTGTGTGGTGTTGTTTTAGAACAGTAAAGTGCAGTGTCGTTTCACATGGGAATTTTTATTCATTCTCACAGGATGCTGGGAATCCCGGAGAGGCCGCCGTCGGGTTTACGGTCCTGAGCTTCGATCAGCTGATGGAGGAGGCCATGCCCCTTTCAGATGAAGACCCCGCCTACTGGGAGAGTTTTAGGAGGAAACCGGAGGTACCACTGCGGCAGAGTGAAGGATAAGAGGTGTATAAACTTTTGGGATAGATTCCAGATCCATCACAACCCTGACCAGGATAAACATGGATGGATGAATAAATAAGTGTGTGTGTGTGTGTTATATTTATATGTATGTGAAATAAACCAAGCTGTGGAGTACCATGTGCCTCTCTTGGTGTCTGTATCTCATCCTTTTCTTCCTTTCTCAATCTCTCTCTCACTTTTCTTTCTTTTTGTCACCTCCTTTTGACATTTAAGCAAAAATAGAGCTGTGTTTTTCTCTGTTGACTTTAGTGCCATGGTGTTTCTGTCTTTCACTCACACACAAACATGGAGTATGTAGGAATGAGAGATGACAGACACACACTCACAGAGAGAGAAGAGCTCACAAATGGGCGTCCCACCAAGACAATAAAGTGTGTGTGTGTGTGTGTGTTTTCCCATCTCTTCTCTTATCCTCTCCAATGAACTTTTTCCCTGTTACCACGGCAGCACAGCCCGTTACACTGAGGTGACTGGAACGTGAAGTGTTAGCCAACTGAGCTAATCTCATACAGTCTGACGGAGAGAGTGATTGTGGTGTAGATTGAGTGAGTGTGTGCGTGTCGAAACGTGTTTCACTGAAGGCCACGCACTTACTACCGCACTCACTTAACACGCAAGCACACACACAGTATGAGTGGTGGAACTGGGTGTAATACAGTGCTTGGGCTGCCAGAGTATGTTTCAAATTTAAATACTATAAGTGAAATTAATGAATGAAATACACTCACACTTTCCACTTATAAACCTGGCAATCATGCAAATACAGGTCAAGCGCTTCAGATCTCATCAGACATCGGAATGGAGGGGATGGTGTGTGTGAATGTGATCTCAGTGACTTTGACCGTGTCGTAGTTGGTGACGGACAGGCTGGATTGAGTTTTTCAGAAAATATGGATGAGGAAATTTCACACACGACAGGGATTACACAATGTTGTCTCAAAATAAACCTTTGGCAATAATTCAGCTCGTCATGCTCACAGAGGGAAGGGTGTATGAGCCCAAGAACACAATACTCACAGAAAAAGCATGGTGGTGGGAGTATCATTATACAGAGCTGCTTCTCTGCAAACAGTACTGTGCTATTATACATCATCGTCGAAGGAAACTTGACCAGAGGAAAGTATCGCACGTGATGCCATAGAAGAGAACTTCATCTTGTTGGTCACGAAACTGAATGCGGGGAGAAGAGGGATGTTTTAATAAGACAACAACCCCAAACATACAGCCAAAATAACTCGAGAAGGACTTCCATGGCCTGGTCAATCTCCATGGAAATTTATGGAGGACTTTGAAACCGTAAGTCCATCAGAGAGACCTTCCTAACCTTGGGATTTGAAGATGATTTACCGTTAAAAAAAAAAAAAAAATTGTACTGCTGTAATTGAGTGAGTACACCCCTCACATTTTTGTAAATATTTGATAACTTTTCATGTGACAACACTGAAGAAATGACACTTTGCTACAATGTAAAGTAGTGAGTGTACAGCTTGTGTAACAGTGTCAGTTTGCTGTCCACTCAAAAAAACTCAACACACAGCCATTAATTTCTAAACCGCTGGCAACAAAAGTGAGTACACCCCTAAGTGAAAATGTCCAAATTGGGTCTAATTAGCCATTTTCCCTCCTCACTGTCATGTGATTGTATCTGTTACAAGGTCTCAGGTGTGAATGGGGAGCAGGTGTGTTAAATTTGGTTTCATCGCTCTTACACTCCCTCATACTGGTCACTGGAAGTTCAACATGGCACCTCATGGCAAAGAACTCTCTGAGGATTTGAAAAAACGAATTATTGCTCTACATAAAGATGGCCTAGGTTATAAGAAGATTGCCAAGACCCTGACACTGAGCTGCAGCACGGTGGTCAAGACCATACAGCGGTTTAACAGGACAGGTTCCACTCAGAACAGGCCTTGCCATGGTCGACCAAAGAAGTTGCTTGCACGTGCTCAGTGTCATATCCAGAGGTTGTGTTTGGGAAATAGATGTATGAGTGCTGCCAGCATTGCTGCAGAGGTTGAAGGGGTGGGGGGTCAGCCGGTCAGTGCCTAAACCATACACCACACACTTTATCAAATTGGTCTGCAGGGCTGTCGTCCCAGAAGGATGCCTCAGAGCATGATCCCCTCCCTTCGGAGACTGGGACGCAGGGCAGTATTCCAGCATGATAACGATCCCAAACACACCACCAAGACGACCACTGCCTTGCTAAAGAAGCTGAGGGTGAAGGTGATGGACTGGCCAAGCATGTCTCCAGACCGAAACCCTATTAAGCATCCGTGGGGAGTCCTCAAACGGAAGGCGGAGGAGCACAAGGTCTCTAACATCCACCAGCTCCGTGATGTCGTCATGGAGGAGTGGAAGAGGACTCCAGTGGCAACCTGTGAATCTCTGGTGAACTCCATGCCCAAGAGGGTTAAGGCACTGCTGGAAAATAATGGTGGCCACACAAAATATTGACACTTTGGGCCCAATTTGGACATTTTCACTTAGGGGTGTACTCACTTTTGTTGCCAGCAGTTTAAACATTAATGGTGGTGTGTTGAGTTATTTTGAGGGACAGTAAATTTACACTGTTACACAAGCTGTATACTCACTACTTTACATTGTAGCAAAGTGTCATTTTTTCAGTGTTGTCACATGAAAAGATATAATCAAATATTTACAAAAATGTGAGGGGTGTACTCACTTTTGTGAGATACTGTATGTATTAAATAACAAAAACAGCAGTGTCTGAATTTCACCTCACTGTATGTTTTGTTCCAGAACATCCTAGAACCTATACAATTCCCCTTGAAATTAGAACAACAAGACCAATTTAAGGTTAAAAAAATATATACAAGACGATAGATCGAAATTTCGTCTTTCGCTCTTGATCTCAAACAACTCATCTCTCATGTGTAAATGGTCTGCACTTATAGAGCGCTTTGAAACCTTAGCAGTTCAAAGCTACAAAGCACCCATTCACACACACAAACACACACACACACACTCCAATGACAGCAGCGCATCATGCAAGGTGCTTTTGGGAGCAACTTGGTATTTTGTGTCTTGCGACAGACACTTGGAATCGCATGTTTTGGGAATCAACCCGCTCTACCACCTGAGCAATAGCCGCCCCGGACGTGACATTAAACATATGATTGATAGGTGTTTCTTGTTGCCCAGGTGTGACCTGTAAATTGATCGTTTAAACAATTAATACCTCTGAATGTCTACTCTTGGTTTGAGACCTCTTGGTTCCTCCTGTGAAGACTGCATTTGTTGTTAAAAAGGATAAACCAGCATGAAGACTAGATAGATATCTATGGGAGAAAAGCGAGCGATTTTGAATTACAGAAAACAGTGGATATCAATCAGAGCCATTGCACAAATATTGAGTATAGCCAATAAAACAATTTGGATTGTCCTGAAAAAGAAAGAAACCGCTGGTGTACCAACAACCAGACGTGGAACAGGTCGGCCAAGGAAAACAACAGCAGACAATATTTCTGCAGATAATCTAATCCGGAGGAAGTTCATCATGCAGCAAGGCAATGATCCAAAACACAATGAAGGACTTAATCAGGGGGGAAAAGTGGAAGGTTTTAGACTGGTCAAATCAATCACCAGACCTCAACCAAAATTAGTAGCATTTCACCTCCTGAAGAAGAGACTGAAGAGAGAAACTACAAAAACAAACAATTGAAAGAAGCTGCAATACAAGCCTGGAAAAGCATTACAAAAGAAGAATGCAATAGTTTGGCAATATCAGTGGGTCACCGGGTTGATGCACTTATTCTAAGCAAGGGCTGTGCAACCAAATATGAAATACTTAGTGTTCCAATACTTTTGTTTACCTAAAATTGGGTTATCTGCCCCCAAAGGTGCCATGTTCTAAGTTGTTTAACACATCTAGATGTAAATATCAGGAAACGAAAATCTGAAATTCGGATCTGTCATCCTATATGAATCTTTTTGCCGCAAACCCAAATGTCTTCGGTGTCGAACAAAAACGTAAGGATCTGCCTTACTGTTCCAATACTTTCGGTGGGAACTGTATGCACTTTTAGAACCTTCTGCGGTCCTTTATCAGTTTTTCTGTAGAATAAAATGAACAATAGTGTGTCTGCGTTGTGAAAATGTTTTGCCATTCATGACTGAGCGCATATCTCAGTGATCCCTTCCTGACCCATCCCATAATATTACATTACAACACTAATCTGCTCATTACTCATTCATTACATCCTCATCGCACTCGGCCAATCGGATTAGGCCGCGTAATTACAGATGCAGCAGCAGATTGTAGGGACTGCAGTAATGAAGTTCACTGACCCAGGAAGTGTGTGTGTGTACACTATGTATATGTGTGGATGGTGGAGTCACACACTCAATTTACTGGATTTAATTTCCATATATTACCGTAATTTCTCTTTTTTAATCATCACTGCTGTCTGTCTGTCTGTGGTTATATTATGGACTTTGATCTGTGCAGGATCCAACACGCAAACACACACACCGTGTCCACTGCTTTAATCTGTGTGAATGGTTGCCCAAGGTCACAGTGAAAAACACACCGTCAATAACAACCGGCAGATGTTGGCAATCAAACATGTGAATTAACACACACACATAAACACACAAACCCTTTGGGTGAGGACAACAAAGTCATGCCTTAAGGATTAGTAGTGGCAAGGTAATTTAAAAACAAATCTTTATTGGATTAGCAGCTTTCTGCTAACACACACGCACAAAACAGCGTTATCCCACGTGTACTGGCAGAAAACATGCTGATCACACATCATGGTCTCTGTCTCTGTTCATCCAGCCATAGGAGTTCATCCAGACTTTGATCTTCAAGACCTAACAAGATATAACACATAGCCAAAATGCCTATTATTTATGAATGACCTGTTAACAGTCAGCGGTAAAGCTGTTCCTTTAAGTTTCCCACCATGGGAAAGTCTTCAGAGTGAAGGGCTTTCTGTTTCTCAGTAACATGACAAACTGCCATTTTTTTGCTTCCCCTAAATGTTTTATTCCTTAAGCTAACATAGCATATCTCCTAGCTTACACAACTCATATTCACAGCTAAATTGCTAGTTAACCTCATTTGGTCATCTTACAGCAGACAGTTTGATGGCTAGTCGTCTAACAGGCTATCTTAGTTAGCAAACGGTTAGATGGCTAGTCATATACCATGATACATTAGTTAGCAAATGGTTAGATGTCTAGTCATATAACATTCACATATGGGGTGATAATGATTAGGGTAGATTGGTTTCACCTGAAATTTTGGGTGGTGGGTCTTGGATGGTGGCTGCGTTTTGCTGCTCAGGTAGATAAGTTGCAACGACAGGTAGACACACTGACATTAGCATTTAGTATGTCTGTTGACTTACAACACAGCTTGCTGCAGCAGTTAGAAGATCTGACTTCTCAGCATTCACGTAGACAGGACACAAGGGCACACCTTATACTTACCTCAACCCCTGCAACGTGCACACTTGCTAGCCACACAAACCAAGATCATCAGTCTTCTCAACAGACACAGGGACAAACCTCTAATGCCTACCCTATATTTAGCTCAACCCCGGTTACACACTAGCCACACTAGCCACACTGGGCTGTTACATCCACTGACACCTGCTGTTCATTCAGCCCATCTCCCTGGACTTATGCCGCCCGTGTTTGATGGGGCAAAGTGGTATTCTGCCATGCAGTCACACCTACTCTCATGGCAACATTTCTCAGATCTCTTTTGACAGGCTGTCCTGCCTACAGACAATGTAGAGAAAATCTGGAGAGGGATTTTGGACAGAGCTCAGACTTCAAATGAGCCACTCCCAATTTTTGTAGCTCACCTAGTGACTGAGTTCAAGCGACTAAAGCAACCACCCTCTGAGTGAGAACAGATTGAAGTAATCTGCCGGCATGTCTCTGATCAGTATAGACTAGCCCTTCATGCAACCACAGCTACAACTTTAACAGAGCTATTTCTGACCGCCCATGAACTATATGCTGCATTAGAGCCTGTTTCCTCTAGTAGAGCCGACATTACCCCGACACCTCCTCGACAGGACCTGTACTGCTACAAATGTTTGACTCCGGGGTCACCACATGCAATTGTGGGAACTGTAGGAAGTATAGGCAGTATGGTAGTGCTGAACCTGCGGGAGAGGTTGCAGTAGTTTCTAAAATAGGCCAGGAGACCCCAGATACTTCTGAAGTCACTAGAGGTGGGACTGGTGCTTGGCCTCATAAGTTTCAAATGGCTTGTGAGGGTAAGTGGAGTACGGAGTCAGGGACCAGTGCACATCAGACAGAAAGTTCACACACAGTTAATATGGTGCACAAGAGGTCAAAGAATACTCCACTGATGGCAGTGGTGGTTGTCAATCAGGTGTGTGGCTACCTGTTCAACTATTGGAGCAACCGTTTACGCACCGCTTTGCTGTGATTCCAGACTTGTCTTGTCCCATTTTCTTAGGGACAGATTTTATGATTCAGGCTGACGTCCACATCCACCCAGCCTCTGGAAGTGTTCAATTGGGAGATAATGCCACTTCAGTGCCAGACCTAAACTTGCTGGAGTTTGATGATTTGGAGGGCCACATAGCTAGCCTCACCTTTAACGATGTCCAGACCAATCTTGGTCCAGTGGTGGAACAAGCAGCCCTGCCTTCAGTGGACAAAAAAACTGGCACATCTATTGGGAGACTTTGTTCATCTTTTTGGGGCAAAGCTGGGACGTACTTCATTGGTTGAGCACACAGTAGACAATGGGATTGCAAAGCCAGTGTGTCTTCCTCCCTACCATGCTTCACCAGCAAAAAGAAAGATTATCGAGGAGGAAGATTTCCAGAATGTTGGAGGATGGCATTATTGGGCCTGCTTCAGGGCCCTGGGCCTCTCCAACTGTGATCAGATCCAAGATTTTGTGCAGACTTTAGGAAAGTGAACAAATATACAGTGAAGGACTCCTACCCACTTGGATGAGAGTGGATGACTCTCTGGATTTTTTGGCACGTGGTAGATTTATTTCCACACTGGACCGTGCACGGGTTTACTGGCAAGTGTCAGTGGCCCCAGACGCAAAACCAAAGACAGCTTTCGGGTCACACAAAGGGGTCTACCAGTTTAAAGTTATACCTTTCAGGTTATCAAATGCACCTGCAACATTTCAAAGACTGATGAATACTGTATTGACAGGGCTCACCCACAAATGCTGTATGGTGTACCTGGACGACATTGTGGTCGCTTCACCAACCTTCGACAAGCACCTAGAAGACCTCACCAGTGTGTTAGGGCATTTGGCAGATGCAGGCCTTTCCTTGAAGCTGGAAGTGCCATTTTTGTACACCAAAGCTATGCTACTTTGGCTACCTGGTGACACCAGAAGGCCTTGGCCCTGACGAGGGTAAGGTGGCTGCGATTAAACAGATTACCACACCGAGGACAACTAAAAATGTGCGACAATTCCTATGAATGACAAGTTACTACCGTAGGTTCATCTCAGGGTACGCCCATATTGCTGAGAAAATGATTGCCCTCATGAGGGAGGATGCCCCATTTGTGTGGTCCACTGACTGCCATGTGTCTTTTGATTATTTAAAACAACAGCTAATCAGTGCTCCAGTACTAGTTTTGCCGCCTGACTTTGAGAAGCCTTTTGTAGTGCACACGGATGCCTGTGATGTGGGCCTTGGTGCCACATTGACCCAGACTGTTGAGGATGGCTTGGAAAGGGCTGTCACTTTTGTGAGCCACACCCTGAACAACTCGGAACACACATATTCCACATCAGAGAAGGAGTGTCTGGGGGTAATTTGGGCTCTGGAACATTTTCGTCTGTACATTTAGGGCTCTAGTGTCACAGTGGTGACGGACCAAATTAGCGTGAGGTGGTTGATGACAAGGCGTCCCTCAGGACGACTGACTCAATGGCGCTTGCGGCTGTAGAAGTTTGACTTTGATGTTGTCCACAGACCCAGCTCAGCCAATCTGGTCCCGGATGCACTCTCGCGAAACCCTACCAGTGACCATTCAGGACCTGTAGACCTGTTACCACCTTATGCCACAGTTGGCTCATTAAACTTAAGGTGCCAGCCACTAATGGTGTTGGAAGACAAGAAACAACTTCAGGTGCTCCAGCAGGCTGACAAAGTCATCTCGTCAATATATACTGACTTGGAGAGCGGCCCCTGTGTGGATTCACCAGACTTCAGAATTATGGATGGGCTGGTTTACTTTGTGGACAAGAGGACTTCCTGCCGGCTTCATCCACACAAGGATCTATGCTTCTAGGTGCCGGAAGCTCTGAGGGGCACTCTGCTGAAATACTTCCATGATCACCCCATGGCAAGCCACTTGGGTGTAACTAAGACACTTGGGCGCTTACAGAAGGGGGTATACTGGCCTGGTATGCGGGGTGATGTTAAGAAGTATGTACTGTCCTGTGTAACCTGCCAGCTGTCCAATCCAACCAACCAGAAGCCGGCAGGCTACATAAAACCAGTGGTGGCTACTTACCTGTGGGAGTTTACTGGCATTGATTTCATGGGACCCCTCCCCACATCTTGCCATGGGAATATGTACATTTTAGTTTTCATTGACTACTTCACCAAATGAGTGGAAATCTGTCCTGTTCAGGAGGCCACAGCAGTGGTTGCCACACGCAAGTTTGTCTCTGAGGTATTTACAAGACATGGTGCTCCCTCACATCTAGTCTCAGACAGGGGTGTCCAGTTTGTGAGTGACTTCTTTGAAGCGGTAGTTGCTGCTCTCAGCTCAGACCACAGGCCGATGACAGCATATCACCCTCAGGCTAACCCGACGGAACGGGTGAACCGTACCATCAAGTCGGCAATCCGCACTTGTGTAGGACATAAACATAGGGATTGGGACCTCCACTTACCTTTTTATCCTTTTGCGTTTGAGGACAGTTCCCCACCAGAGTACGGGAGACACCGTGGCATTTCTCTTGTATGGCAGAGACCTGAACACAACTCTCGATTTAGGGATATTGCCAAGCCCTGGGTGCGTGGCTGACTCGGTTTCTGATTACTGTCACGTCTCGTGATGTGAGGAAGTTCAGACGGAAGACATTAACAGTTTTATTTAAGAGAGACAGGCAGACATATCCAAAACGTGATCCAAAACATAATTCAAAACAGGCGAAGGTCAGGCGATCGGCAAACAGGCATACACAGGGTTAAGCATGAATCAAGGTCGTGGTCACGGGATACAGGGTCGATAAACAAAACGAGAAACATGAACTATGACGAGGAACTGGGAGCGAATAACCCAGCGTGAACTAACTAACATGGAATGTGACTATGACTATGACAACAATACAATCTAATCTAACTCATTCAACTCATCTAATATTCTGCGTTGTGTGCTGAGAGGCACGCGGTATATATGCCGACATGACCAGCCCTGCTAGCAGCTGAGGGCAATACAGACACATGTGAAATCCCAGCCAATGACAGAACAGGGAGGAGACATGACAGAAACAGAAACAAACACACGTGTCCAAATGTCACTACTGTTAACAATGGAAAAGCAGGTGATCGTGCATTCGCGCTTAGAGCACGCTGCTTCAAGGGGGAATCATGACAATTACAAGATGGAGCTCACTTCAAGTTTGCAGGAGGCATATGATCATGTGAGCGGGTCTCTGGCAAGCAGCCACCCCACACAGAAGAAACATTATGACAAGAAACGGCGCAGGCTCTTGTTCCATGTGGGTTACTTGGTTAGGCTGAAAGCTCACAATCGGTCAGATGCCTCAGCTGATTTTACTGCCAAGCTAGCCCCAGTCTAGACAGGCCCATACAGGATTGCTGAAGTGATGTCAGATCTGACCTACAAGCTTACCAGAGTAGCAGATGGATCGACGGGTGGTGTTCACCATGTTTGTAACCTGCTGCCCCTTTTCACTTGGGATGGAGGTGAGGAAAAGCTGGAAAGTGCGTCCCCACAGTTGGCTGAAGCTAATGTACAGGACAGAGTAGTGGATTTCCCTGATGACCAGGGGATATATGGATTTGACTTCTTATTTGAGAAACCAGGATCCCATGACCAGTTCACAGCTGGTCCAGCCATGGTTGCACAGGCTCCCTCGGACAATACGCCTGTGTCAACACATCCTGACTTTGTCCTACCTTACACTGATGTGCGCCTCACTCACCCACAGTCTGTGCACACAGAAACACACTCATACACCCTTGGCCCTAGGCATGCAGAGGTTCCATACCTCACACATATGCATACACAGCCCACTAACACAGGAACACACTCATACACCCTTGGCCCTAGGCATGCAGAGGTTCCATACCTCACACATATGCATACACAGCCCACTAACACAGGAACACACTCATACACCCTTGGCCCTAGGCATGCAGAGGTTCCTTACCTCACACATATGCATACACAGCCCACTCACACAGGAACGCACTCATACACCCTTCGCCCTAGGCACACACCAAGGGTTACCTGAAACTGGGAGATTAACAGGTGGACAAATCCTTATTTTGCTCCTCTATTTGTATATTGAAGCGATATGTTTTCAGTTTTTCTCATTCTCTGGTCCTATTCTGCTTTATTTGTTGTTAAATGCTATGTCTGTGAGGCCTTATATTGGTTTGACTCTCTATTGTCTTACAAGAGTGATTGTTTCTTAATAGGGTAATGTTACATACTGTTTTGTTTTTGTAATACTGTTAATGCCTGTGTACCTTGAGGTTTTGATGTTACGTTATTATTTCAAACAATGTGAAGTTCTGAAAATGTTAATTGGAAAAAAAAGAAAAAGAAATGCTGTTCTTGTTGCAGGATGTTGGACTGTAGTTACGTGGAACAGGCAAAGGAGTTCCTTTATGTTACGGCCTGAGGACAGCCCTTGTTTTAAGTGTGGGGGATATGTAATGATCGGCTATGATGATGTCATGTGGGGTCAAGGGGCGTGGTCGTCGCCCTGCTCTCTCTCTCACGTGGCCTCATGTAAGGTACCATTTTTGGGATGTTTTACTCGGTTAAATCCTCTTCTAATGACCGACCTGCGTAAACCTATGGTATCCTTCATGCAATAAACGGAGAACATCACTTTCTCTTCGTGTCCGGCTGAGTTATATTAACTTTCCTGAGCAACTCGTGAGGATCTAGCCGGATCCTGACACTAGTCATATAACATGATATATTAGTTAGCAAAAGATTAGATGGCTAGTTATATAGCATGATATATTCATGATCAAACGGTTAGATGACTAGTCATATGACATCATTATATATTAGTGAGCAAACTGTTAGATGGCTAGTCATATGACACGATATATTAGTTAGCAAACTGTTAGATGGCTAGTTATATAGCATGATATATTAGCAAAAGGTTAGATGGCTAGTCATATAACATGATATATTAGTGAGAAAACTGTTAGATGGCTAGTCATATAACATGATATATTAGTTAGCATTTAGGGCATGTGGCGGGGCTGAGTGACCTCAGAGTGACCTATAAATATTCATTTAATATCTCAAAAACCGGAAATTTTTACGGCACACAAACGATTCAGACTATTTTGCAGACGTTTTGTGTTTGGTGGGGGGCCCAACTTCATACAGGTTATATAACATGATATATTACTTAAATGGTAAAATGGCTAGTCCTCGAATAGGCTATCTTTTTGAGCAGTTACAGGTCTAGTCATCTATCTTGGTTGGCAAACGGTTAGACCTATAACATCCCCGCAGCAGGGGGAGAACATGCAAAATCCACATGCACGCACGCACGCACGCAGAGGGCCGCATCAGGACTCAAACCCCCAACCCTGGAGGTGTGAGACAAACGTGCTAACCACTAAGCCACCATGCACCCATGTGCTAAATTATTCTCCTCAAATACACACACACACACACAAAAGAGAAACGAAATGCATGCGTAGTTTT
The DNA here is from genome assembly GCA_012411365.1 of Ameiurus melas. NCBI lineage: Eukaryota > Metazoa > Chordata > Actinopteri > Siluriformes > Ictaluridae > Ameiurus > Ameiurus melas. The sequence continues at coordinate 10,543,613 of CM022759.1, read as the reverse complement.
AAATATTCCAAGCACACAGTTCAGACCTTGCTGTTACCATGGCAACAGTCAGCCTGTTCTCAACCAGGTCCTCTCCATCTGTCGGCCCCCGAGTTGACAGACACACGCAATTTCTATAGCTTTTTTTCCAGTGTAATTATTTTTCATTTTTGTGTGTGTCCACATGGGTTCCTGGGTTTTATTCAACAAGGACACGCCCACTACACCTTACCCCAAATCTGATACACACATGTTCACCGGATATTCGTTCGATATCATTAGATATAATTACAACTCTATCAGTTCCATTTTAAAAAATCTTAGTATGCCAATGTGAGCATGGAAACCTGCTTGTGTATAAATTACACACAGTTGTTGTTGTGTTGTGCTTGTCTAGTTGGCATTTTGCTGTCAGCAACATCATGTGACCTACAAGAGCCCTTCAACAGCAGGTAACCACAGGCTAGAGTGGCACTACATGCTCAAACACACACACACACACACACTTTCATCAAAAAGTATCCACAGTCTATTCCATGCAACACACACACACAAGCACACACTTCCTCACATGCACATTTATTTATTTATTGTATTAAAAGCATGTATCAAGCAGTTACAGTCTGTGTGTGTGTGTGTCTCTCTCTCTCGCTCTCTCTCTCTCACACACACACAGACCAAAAAGCAGTATCAGAGTCATAACTGGGTGTGTCAGCTATACTTCCTTTTATTGACATTGTGGAAAAAAAAGATTAACAGGTTTTTTTTTGTGATGTAATTAAGGAGAGTTAGGTTTGATTGACAGGTGTTGGTGTGGTGTGATTGGATAGCTGTGTTTTATTGATAGGTGTTGGTGCGGTGTGATAGGTGTTAGTGTGGTGTGACTGACAGGACTGGGTTTGACTGACAGGTGTTGGTGTGATGTGATTGGAGGACTGGGTTTGACTGACAGGTGTCGGTGTGGTGTGATTGGAGAGTTGGGTTTGAGTGACAGGTCATGGTCTGGTGTGATTGGAGGGCTGGGTTTGATTGACAGAATTTAGTGTTATGTGATTGGAGGGCTGGGTTTGATTGACAGCTTTTGGTGTGTTGTGATTGAAAGGGTATGTATGATTGACAGGTGTTAGTGTTATGTGACTGGAGGGCTGAGTCTGATTCACAGGTGTTGGTGTGATGTAATTGAAGAACTGGCTTTGATTGACAGGTGTTGCTGTGGTGCGATTGGAGAGTTGAGTTTGAATGACAGGTGTTGGTGTGATGTGATTGGAGGACTGGATTTGATTGACAGGTGTTGGTGTGATGCGATTGGAGTACTGTGTTTGATTGACAGGGGTTGGTGTGATTGGAGGACTGTTTGATTGACAGGTGTTGGTGTGGTGTGACAGGATGGACCGACAGTTCAGTCTAAATGAAATTAAAGCGTGGAGCCTCACAAGCTGGAACACGCACACACGCGCACACACACACACACACACACACACACACACACACACCGTTTTTATTTATCAGAAGGCACCAGGTTCATAGGTTTCTGAGAGCCGTGTGTGTATACTGTATATGCTTATATTTTGTGTGTGTATATTTTAAGTGCGCGTGTGTTGTTGTCTTTTGTTGTGTGTGTGTGTGTGTGTGTGTGTGTGTGTGGAGCAGAAGGCTTAATGCAAATATATATGTATATTTCTTCAAATATATATATTCAAATGTCCATATTTCTTTTACAGTAAAATTTGAATATTCATGAATATTCATTTCTCGTTCCTGCAGTCCTTCTCACCAGCTCTGCGTGGGTTCGGGGGAGGGGAGGGGTTTAGTAACGGCATAGTAGGTGGGTAGGGCTTTCCTCAGAGGCTGGTCTCACGCAGAAACATGGTCCCGATGTTATAGGACGCTTTTCGGATGGGGGCGGAGCGAGTGTTGGTCAATGAGGTGTGGCTTCCTTGACCGGTTTTCCCAGCCTCCAGGAAGTAGCAGATTCCTGGAATCTCTTTGGGAAAGTTTTCAGGAAGCTCCTGACGGGAGCGAGGGATGAAAGAGAAGGAGCGATCGTCATGGAGGAGTCTGGAGAGGAAGGCAGAAAGAGAGAAAAGAGAAGAGAGAAGTGAATGAAAGCAGAATGATTATCATGATTGCAATGTGGGCATGGCTCATGATGAAACCCATGTTACAGTCAACTATCTGATTGGCTATCATCTGATATTCACTATTAATATGCATAAAGTAGGGAGATTTTTGCTTATCTCCATGGAAAATAAATAAGGCAGGACCTGTGTGTGGTGTTTGTGAATGTGTGTGTGTGTGTGGTGTGTGTGAGAGAGGTGTGTGTGTGTGTGTGAGTTTCACTCACTGGTACGTCGTGGGGGAAACGTTAATGCACCGTGGTTGGCTGCCAGACTCAAACTTGCTGGCGAGTGTGACGTTGTTTCCGAACAAACAGTACCTTGGCATCTTCACTCCAACCACACCAGCTAACACGGAACCTGAGTGGATCCCTATACGCAGCTACACACACAGGCACACAGTTTTATCATGCTATGTGTGAGCATATAACAAGAATGGATCTGTGTGTGTGTGTGTTTCTCCTCATGCTCTACTTCAGCAGATTTAACCAACCACAGAATGCCAGCACACCGCATGCACTGCCATTGCCATAGCAACACCAGCAGGGGGGAGCCAGGGTCGGCACTGTCATCAGAGCAACACACACACACCCCCACACACTCACACACACTCTCACACACAGGGAGAGGAAGTTCTGGGACATGAGGACAGAATTTA
>CM022759.1:10475859-10538359 GCA_012411365.1 Ameiurus melas | reverse complement strand
TCTAAACTAATCTAATATAATCCAATATGATATAATATACTATAATATTATATAATATAGGACTGCATATAGAACGGATAACACACCCACCAGTATTACATCACGGGTCGCATCATGGATAGGGATGTCTGAAAGATGTAAGCCACGCCCCATCAGCTCCTCCAGCCTATCAACACGGGGCGAGCCCAGGAACATGATGGCATTCGACTCGGGGAGATGGATCATCTGACCCTTCAGTTCCATCACCTGGAAGACACACACACACACACACACACACACATACATTGTTCATGTTTAGAAAATAAACATCATCCGTAGCTCACTTGGTCATAGTGGAATTGGGGCCAGGAACCCATTGACTGCCTGGGAAAAGTGTGTGAGTGGTGCTGGTCCATCCTACTACAAGTGCAGGCTTATACTTACCTACCACCTGGGAAAAGTCTGTGTGTGTGTGTGTGTGTTTGTGTGTGTGTGTGTCTGTGCCACCTCTTCCCTTTACAAGCACTATTAATGAGATAATCTGCCACACTGTAACATTTGACCTCTGAGCTCATCCAGTTTCGGCTGTTAACCTTGACACCTAATTTAATTCTCGACACATTTAATTATTTATTTACACATTTAGCAATTAGCATCCACATGGAGCATGTTGGACGCCTTAAAACCAATCGAGCCTCCTGTTGACCACAGGTATTCCCTCTATTGCTGCAATTCACCCACCTTATAATTGCGACTTCTAGCCAATCAGGGCAGTCCAAAGACCAACCAAGACCTGAAATACCAAGACACTCAAACTAATCTCCCGTCTCATTTTAATGTCCAATTAGGATACTGATGATCTGCTGTCCCGCCAAGGCAACCTCCTGTCTAATTCTGATGATCCCCTGGCCAAGCTAGCCTGCATCAATCAGATGTCCAAGACAGAAATTGCACTCAGTGAGTATCATCTAAAGCAGCGGTCCCCAACCTTTTTTGCACCACGGACCGGTTTAATATCAGACAATATTTTCACGGACCGGCCTTAAAGGTGTGGCGGATAAATACAACAAAATAAAATGATAGGACCGGCATAAAACTGGGGTATTTTTAAAATCTAATAATAAACGTGAATCCAATGTGAAATCGCATCTTTATTAGCAGCGTCCTCGTAACATCCTCTCTCCCCCCTAACGCTCTCTGGTCTCTATGGTAAGGTTTCAACGTATCACGTGACCGAGACAAGCGTCTTGACATGCGTCAAGAGTGAGTCGTAGAAGGTTGTAACAGAATGAATCCGGTCATTTTTCAGATCCAGATAATTAACGGAAATAATGTAAGTTATTTATTCTTTCTGTGCGGCCCGGTACCAAATGACCCACGGACCGGTACCAGTCCGCGGACCAGGGGTTGGGGACCACTGATCTAAAGTCCAAGTAGCATAATCTACAGTACATACTGTCCGATCTGTCCAACTGGTGTCTAATTAAAAATGCTGCCTAATTACCACCATCAATCATCTAATCAGAACAATCTACTGGCTAATTAGGACATTCTTCTGTCTAATAACAACACTGTACTGTTTAATTAGGACAATCTTCTGTCCAATCACAACACTGTACTGTTTAATTAGGACAATCTTCTGTCCAATCGCAACACTGTACTGTTTAATTAGGACAATCTTCTGTCCAATCACAACACTGTACTGTCTAATTAGGACGTTCTTCAGTCTAATAACAACACTGTACTGTCTAATTAGGACATTCTTCTGTCCAATCAGAACGGTCTAGTGTCTATTTCGAATCTGTTTCTATCTTGCAAAACAGTCTAATTAAGATCATCTGCGGTCTAATCAGAATATTTTACTGCCTAATTAAGATCGTCTGTCCAATCACAACACTGAACTGTTCAATTAAGACAATCTTCTGTCCAAACAGAATGGTCTACTGTCTAATTAAGATGATCTGTCCAATCAGAACACCCTGCCTAATTGGGATCATCTTCTATCCAACCAGAGCAATCTACTGTCTAATTTGGACCATCGTCTGTCCAATTAGAATATTTTACTGTCTAATTAGGACAATCTTCTGTCCTTAAGATAGTCTGCCGTCTACTCAGAACAGTCTTCTGTCTAATCACAACACAGTATTGTTTAATTAGGACAACCTTCTGTCCGTAATAATAGTCTGCTTTCTAATTAGAATGGTCTTCTGTCTAATCACAACAGTGTACTGTCTAATTAAGATGGTTTTCTGTCCATTCAGCAAAATATTCATGTCCAATTAGGATGAACTGCTATTGAATTTTTATAATCCTGTCCAATCAATAAATCGTCCGGTCTTAACGCGCAATAAAAAAATGCTCTGCTGTCCACCGAAGAACGACTTGCTGTCCAATCAGGAAAACATACAGGAGAAAAGTGGTCTCCTCCTGACACCCCAACATATTACACACACATTTCTCAGAAAGGATAAGAAATGTTTCATCTAGTCTATGCATGTGTGTTTGTATATCTCTTATATTTTCCACTGTGCCTTACAGCTCTTCCACCAGCACTGCAAATGGATACTGTAACACACACACACACACACACACCCATTAGCCCTGTAGCTCAGAAAAACAGAGTGTTGATTTTCTTGCTGCTGTCGTCTTTTTTTCCGACAAGTCAGACTTTACCTGAGAGTCACACGTCAAAGACCCCTGAGTCATAATCCCCAAGGTTACGGCACAGCGAGAGAAAGAGAGAGAGAGAGACAGATAGACAGAGAGAGAGAGTCTTATGTAAGCCTCTCTAGAATCCTAGACAGCAAAGTGATCACAGATGGTGTGTTCACAAATCATACAGCGTGGTTACAACTGTCCGAGGTTTTGGATCAATAAAGTCTATTTATCCCTCTGTCAATCCTTCATTTATCCATCTGTCTGTCTAGACATCCGTCTATCCAGAAGAACACAGGCTGGAGTCTAGATAATATTCTGTATACGTGAATCCGGGTAATCTGACAAAGGCTGGGGTCATGAAAAAACTGACTATAAACCCAGACCATGTTCTAGATAAACTGATCATATACGCAGGTTGTGTTCTAGATAATATCGCTGTACATGCAGGTTGTGTTCTAGATAATATCGCTGTACATGCAGGTTGTGTTCTAGATAATATCGCTGTAAATGCAGGTTGTGTTCTAGATAATATCGCTGTAAATGCAGGTTGTGTTCTAGATAATATCGCTGTACATGCAGGTTGTGTTCTAGATAATATCGCTGTACATGCAGGTTGTGTTCTAGATAATAACGCTTTTTGTCCATGCAGGTTGTGTTCTAGATAATATCGCTGTACATGCAGGTTGTGTTCTAGATAATATCGCTGTACATGCAGGTTGTGTTCTAGATAATATCGCTGTACATGCAGGTTGTGTTCTAGATAATATCGCTGTAAATGCAGGTTGTGTTCTAGGTAATATCGCTGTACATGCAGGTTGTGTTCTAGATAATATCGCTGTACATGCAGGTTGTGTTCTAGATAATATCGCTGTAAATGCAGGTTGTGTTCTAGATAATGTCGCTGTACATGCAGGTTGTGTTCTAGATAATATCGCTGTAAATGCAGGTTGGGTTCTAGATAATATCGCTGTAAATGCAGGTTGGGTTCTAGATAATATCGCTGTACATGCAGGTTGGGTTCTAGATAATATCGCTGTACATGCAGGTTGTGTTCTAGATAATATCGCTGTAAATGCAGGTTGGGTTCTAGATAATATCGCTGTAAATGCAGGTTGGGTTCTAGATAATATCGCTGTACATGCAGGTTGGGTTCTAGATAATATCGCTGTACATGCAGGTTGGGTTCTAGATAATATCGCTGTACATGCAGGTTGTGTTCTAGATAATATCGCTGTAAATGCAGGTTGGGTTCTAGATAATATCGCTGTAAATGCAGGTTGGGTTCTAGATAATATCGCTGTAAATCAGGTTGGGTTTAATATCGCTGTAAATGCAGGTTGTGTTCTAGATAATATCGCTGTAAATGCAGGTTGTGTTCTAGATAATATCGCTGTACATGCAGGTTGTGTTCTAGATAATATCGCTGTAAATGCAGGTTGTGTTCTAGATAATATCGCTGTAAATGCAGGTTGTGTTCTAGATAATATCGCTGTAAATGCAGGTTGTGTTCTAGATAATATCGCTGTACATGCAGGTTGGGTTCTAGATAATATCGCTGTACATGCAGGTTGTGTTCTAGATAATATCGCTGTAAATGCAGGTTGTGTTCTAGATAATATCGCTGTAAATGCAGGTTGTGTTCTAGATAATATCTTGTAAATGCAGGTTGTGTTCTAGATAATATCGCTGTACATGCAGGTTGTGTTCTAGATAATATCGCTGTACATGCAGGTTGTGTTCTAGATAATATCGCTGTACATGCAGGTTGTGTTCTAGATAATATCGCTGTACATGCAGGTTGTGTTCTAGATAATATCGCTGTACATGCAGGTTGTGTTCTAGATAATATCGCTGTACATGCAGGTTGTGTTCTAGATAATATCGCTGTACATGCAGGTTGTGTTCTAGATAATATCGCTGTAAATGCAGGTTGTGTTCTAGATAATATCGCTGTAAATGCAGGTTGTGTTCTAGATAATATCGCTGTAAATGCAGGTTGTGTTCTAGATAATATCGCTGTAAATGCAGGTTGTGTTCTAGATAATATCGCTGTAAATGCAGGTTGTGTTCTAGATAATATCGCTGTAAATGCAGGTTGTGTTCTAGATAATATCGCTGTAAATGCAGGTTGTGTTCTAGATAATATCGCTGTACATGCAGGTTGTGTTCTAGATAATATCGCTGTAAATGCAGGTTGTGTTCTAGATAATATCGCTGTACATGCAGGTTGTGTTCTAGATAATATCGCTGTACATGCAGGTTGTGTTCTAGATAATATCGCTGTACATGCAGGTTGTGTTCTAGATAATATCGCTGTAAATGCAGGTTGTGTTCTAGATAATATCGCTGTAAATGCAGGTTGTGTTCTAGATAATATCGCTGTACATGCAGGTTGTGTTCTAGATAATATCGCTGTAAATGCAGGTTGTGTTCTAGATAATATCGCTGTACATGCAGGTTGTGTTCTAGATAATATCGCTGTACATGCAGGTTGTGTTCTAGATAATATCGCTGTAAATGCAGGTTGTGTTCTAGATAATATCGCTGTAAATGCAGGTTGTGTTCTAGATAATATCGCTGTAAATGCAGGTTGTGTTCTAGATAATATCGCTGTACATGCAGGTTGGGTTCTAGATAATATCGCTGTACATGCAGGTTGTGTTCTAGATAATATCGCTGTAAATGCAGGTTGTGTTCTAGATAATATCGCTGTACATGCAGGTTGTGTTCTAGATAATATCGCTGTACATGCAGGTTGTGTTCTAGATAATATCGCTGTACATGCAGGTTGTGTTCTAGATAATATCGCTGTAAATGCAGGTTGGGTTCTAGATAATATCGCTGTACATGCAGGTTGTGTTCTAGATAATATCGCTGTACATGCAGGTTGTGTTCTAGATAATGTCGCTGTAAATGCAGGTTGTGTTCTAGATAATGTCGCTGTACATGCAGGTTGTGTTCTAGATAATGTCGCTGTACATGCAGGTTGTGTTCTAGATAATGTCGCTGTACATGCAGGTTGTGTTCTAGATAATATTGCTGTACATGCAGGTTGTGTTCTAGATAATATCGCTGTAAATGCAGGTTGGGTTCTAGATAATATCGCTGTACATGCAGGTTGGGTTCTAGATAATATCGCTGTAAATGCAGGTTTGGTTCTAGATAAACGTGTAAGCTTAAATGCAGGTTGGGTTCTAGATAATATGCTGTACATGCAGGTTGGGTTCTAGATAATATCGCTGTACATGCAGGTTGGGTTCTAGATAATATCGCTGTAAATGCAGGTTGTGTTCTAGATAATGTCGCTGTACATGCAGGTTGTGTTCTAGATAATGTCGCTGTACATGCAGGTTGTGTTCTAGATATAATGCGCTTACATACAGGTTGTGTTCTAGATAATATCGCTGTACATGCAGGTTGTGTTCTAGATAATATCGCTGGCTACAGGTTGTGTTCTAGGTAATATCGCTGTACATGCAGGTTGTGTTCTAGGTAATATCACTGTAAATGCAGGTTGTGTTCTAGATAATATCACTGTAAATGCAGGTTGTGTTCTAGATAATATCGCTGTAAATGCAGGTTGTGTTCTAGATAATATCGCTGTAAATGCAGGTTTGGTTCTAGATAATATCGCTGTAAATGCAGGTTGTGTTCTAGATAATATCGCTGTAAATGCAGGTTGGGTTCTAGATAATATCGCTGTACATGCAGGTTGGGTTCTAGATAATATCGCTGTAAATGCAGGTTTGGTTCTAGATAATATCGCTGTAAATGCAGGTTGTGTTCTAGATAATATCGCTGTAAATGCAGGTTGTGTTCTAGATAATATCGCTGTACATGCAGGTTGTGTTCTAGATAATATCGCTGTAAATGCAGGTTGGGTTCTAGATAATATCGCTGTACATGCAGGTTGGGTTCTAGATAATATCGCTGTAAATGCAGGTTGTGTTCTAGATAATATCGCTTGCAGATACATGCTACATACCAACACTCACACTTATACAGACACATACTGGAAGAGAATTAGCAAAACATATACACACACACACACACACACACACACACACACACACACACACACACACACACAAACAAACACACGCACAAACACCCACACGCACACACGTATCCCATGGACGAATGGCGATCTGAGCTGGTACACCACGAATGGCTGACATTCAGTATTAAAGTTTAATTGCTACGATACCAGACATGTCTCCATGGCAACAAAGCTTCCTCTACAGTTCTGCTCCAAGTGTATGATAGACTGACTGACTAATGCAGCTCAGAAACGCATCATCAAAACATCTTTCCTCCAAACGCATTTTAGAATGGTTCTAGACTGTATCTGCGTCTACATTCAGGCTGTGCTCTAGACAAACCATCACGGTCACGGTGAATAAACGCAGTAAACGCTCTGATAAACCGATGGCTGGTTCTAGATACAAATAAGATTAAAGCTACCTCTGTTCTACATATATACTAGGTAAACAATCTGTTTATAGCTCAGGGAGGAATGTATAAACATAACTTAAATGGAAAATTCCAGACAAACTAGCTTTGGTAAATTCGTAGCTCAAGATGAACTGACCTCCTGTAAACGCGAGATAAACACTCTGTGGTCGAGATCATCTGTTTTGTTGACACACAACACGATGTGTGTTCTAGATAAACAGACTGTACCGTGTCCTCCAAAATATGTATTTAGGACAAAGGCGTATTAATGTATCTATTTTTTTTTTATTCACCTCTGGTTGAAATTCCTCAGATTGAAATTTCTACTCGAATAATTCAGACGTGGAACTCGTGGCTAAAAACGTCCATTCTCAAATTGTAATCACGTGTCGTTTAAAAAAAATCATTTTAGTTTTAGCATGTGGAAATGACAGCGTTTTAAGACAAAAGTATTCCCAGAGCATAACGAAGAAAAATCCACCCCATACATCTGTCCAACGGATCAGAAACGCATGTGTGGATGTATCAATCACGTCGACACTTCCGTCCATGTGTTTTTATGCAAACGTGTTTTTTTGTTTTTTTTAAACGCTGCATGGAATCACCAGACGCGGAGAACATCTGAGAAATGCGCATAAACAAACAAAGTCATGTGACTTTTGCTGAATTGGCTCAGAAAAGTACGACCAATCACGTCACACAGAATCTCGAATGTAATTTTTTGTCAACGACTTCCATTTATATCGGTTATTTTCACGCTGGATTCTGTTCTCTTGAACCCGTGGGCTGGAAACAGCGCTTTATTCTATGTGTTATCCCGAGTTTTTTGTTGAATTCGCGACTAGGATGGAAACAGTCCTAGCTATTTTTCAGACTTGAACGTGAGCGGAAATACGGCATAAGATCCAAACCACTAGCTAGCCTCCTGAAGAGTGTTTCTGATCTGTCAGAAGAGGAATACGGGGATTTTATTGATTTTTTTTTGGTTCATCATGCTGTAAATTCTTCGCGCTGGATTTCTTCTGGATAAAAATACTAGAAAAGCCAGCCTGTTCAACATCAATGTACAAGATGGCGTCTAGATTAACTGACTAGACCGATCAATCCTCTGTGGTTAAAGATACGCTGGATAGACAGACAATAAACGAGGGCCTGTTTTACATAAAAAGGACAGGTTTGTTTGGCCGCTGTCCAATTCTAGATAAACGTGTTGTAAAATGGCACATCTGTTTAATATACATCGGTGGCACGTCCGGATTTAGTTCCGATCAACTTACTATAAAAGCAGGTCATTAAAATTTTTTTTTTACATAAATATATGAAAAATTCCCGTTAGGTTCTACTAAACTGGGTCCTCAGTAAACAGATAGTAAATCCTGGCGGTGTTCTAGACACACTCACGGAAGATGTCAGACTGTGCTGTCGAGAATATGCAGCTGCATTTTCACTGGTCATGTCACGTGTGTGTGTGTGTGTGTAATCCTGTGTAAATTCTGTAGAGAGATAAGACTCCATGTATACACACACACAGTCTGAACAAACCCAGTATCTGTCTGCAGCTCTGCTAATGTTTGTACTACAAACTCCATAATTCGTGTTTTCTCTTGTCTTTATTTGACAAAATGGCAGGTGGTCCAGCAGTTAAATCCTCTCTCTGTGTTTGTGTGTGTGTGTGTGTGTTTTGCGTTATAGTTATAGCCCACTTCATGAATTGAAGTATATATGGACATAAGCTTTATCTGTCTCTTAGCATCTCATAATAATCTGTCCACGTTAGCGAACTAATCCCGTGGATCCGTTCCGTTCGTCAGTGGCATATAGACCAACCGCCGGTTCACATCAGACTCAAAGGTGATTTTATTTATCCCAGACTAACCAGACTACACAGGGGACTCTTATACTACCGTATGTATCGTTTCATACGCGGTCGGTTCTCACTGAGATAACGGTATTTCCCATCCTAAAGGGCTTAAATGTCCTGTACTACACATTTGTTTTTTTTTGTTGACACAATTAATAGCACCTCATCATCACGTCATTGTAAATACTGATAAATACAACTTTGCTAAATACACTGCAACTCAAATTTTAACTCAGGGAGTGAGTGTGCTGTAGTTTGGGCCAGTGAAGGTCATTTGGTCAGCTAAACAATATGTTTCAAGATCAAAACCTCCATTCGGTATAAATATAAACAAAAGGTGCGTGAGTAAAAGATTCAGATCAGGATTTCTTAAACAGATGCAACTTTATCTGTATTAATTCGAGTAGTAATATTTTAGTAACTAAGGGAAATACAAACAGTTATTTGGTAGTGGTTTTATGTGTGGTTTAAACACACACACATACATGGTGTACAAAATGGCTGCTTGGATATACCACAGTGTTATAGGCATAACACGTTAAACTTGTTAAGTGGTGGTAAACACGCTGATGAACTTTCTGCAGTCATCGTATTTGTCGTCATGAACTACGTCTCTAATTCAAAACTCCGACCTTACGTTCCAAAGTATTTACTTTATATAGGTTTAGCCTGCCTTAAAGGCTGCTAATTAATAACACACACACACATACACACATACACACAACAAAAGCACACGTACCTTCTCCCTGCTTTCCAGAGCGGATGGGTCGGGCCGAGTGCGAATGGTAAACGGCGTAGACAGCCGCAGCAAAATGTTCTGAAAAGAGCAAGGAATTCTGGGGGAGACGAGCTGGAAGCTGTCACTGAAGCTCAGCGTCCTGTGAGGCTTCCTAAACCCCTCCCCGACATTCTTTAGTCCCACCCCAACTTGCAGAACGTCCATATTGGGGCCGACGATGAGGTGAAAAGGAAACGCTCTGCAGAACGTGCTCAGTCCGATCCGAAGGTCTGTCGGCGAGCGTGAGAGCTGACGTGAGGACAACGACAACGGCGACGGCGAACATGACGCGATCCGAACTTCTCGAATGAGGAACGACAAACAGCCGGGCGATGAGAAAGTGGGTGGAGACGGCGACGACGACGGGGTCGAGCGATCGGAGATTCCGCCGTCCTCGTTAACTGCACGGAGACGTGTGGGTGGAGCCTCCTCCACCTCGACTTCCGCTCGGTATATGCGGCGAGCAGCAGCTCGGATCAACCCAGGCATGGCCACGCCCACTGTGGGGTCCGGGTTGAAGCAGTGCAGAAGCAGGGTTCTTCCTCGTCCCTCATCCTCTCCGTTTTCCTCTGTATCCTTGCACAGAAAGGACGCTGACTCCGAAGACGCTCTGCGGCCGTACGACGTCCTCGCGTGCTCCAGAAGAGCATCAAAACCATTAAAGAAGTCTTGCAGGTTTCCACCCAGAGCGCGGAGAACCCTCTCGTTCTCCTCTAGACAAAGTCCAAAGAACTCTTCGCCGAAACGCTCCCGGAGTGTAGAGAACCCCACACCTGCACACATAACGTCAAACAATTGATAGAAGAGTGTCCACGTGTACCGGAACAACGCGTAGGGACCTGTGTGTGTGTGTGTGGGGGTATACATACTTACCCACTACTTTCGCTGTGTACTGCAGAATTCCTGAGATGTCGGTTTGGTTGTCGGACTGGGAGTTTACAAACGGACATTTTTCTAATGCACACTTCTGCTCTGACCCGTCCTCGCTGCTGACGCACACACACACACACACACACACACACAAACAAAAGAAAATAGCTTCCTTTATCTCAGACATTCAGATTTACACATTTTGTGAGTGTGTGTGTGTGTGTGTGAGAGAGAGAGATACCTGTTATTTTTCTCTTTGTAGAATTCCACGGTTCTCTGCAGAGCCTGCTGGATCGTCTGTGTCTAAAAAAACAAAACAAACAAACAAACAAATAAAACCAACACAAAACAAACAAACACAAACACAAAACCAACAGCTTCGGGTTATTTCAATGTATTTAAATTCATGCAAATGTATTTCTGTTTTCTTTCCTGTCATTTGCTAAGGGTGTAAAATGATTCGAATTTCATAATACCTACACATTCGAAGACTTTTGAAACACTAGACAGGTTTTCATGTTAAAACCAGCTTAAAATCAACTACCCTGAAGTGTGTGTGTGTGTGTGTGAGTGAGAGAGAGCTGTAACCTGATTGGTCGGCTGACATCACGCTGCACTTTTCCCAAACTTTCTTCCACTTTTGAAAGTGTCACACTGACTGCTGTGTTCTAATCACCTTGCAGCTGCTTTCCATAGGATTACAACACCAACATAACATTTTCTGTCAGAACTGTATCTGTGTGTGTGTATGAGTGTGTGTGTGTGTGTGTGTGTGTGTGTGTGTGTGTGTGTGCCCCTCTAATATCCCATCTGGAATGGAATCCACTCTTAAGCCTCACCCAATCTGTTGCTTTAATCATACTGTCACAGCAACGATGAGCAAATCAAAATTCTCCTCACTAGACTAAATCATAAACACTGAACTCTCTCTTGCTCTCTCTCTCTCCACACACACACACACACACACACACATCTACAAATGATAGATTTGTAGATGTATCCCATGGGAGCAGCTTGCAGACATTTACAATACAGCTCAACACACACACACACACCACACACACACACACACATTATTACACAGAAACAACACATAAAACACTGAATGAATAAAACATTGAGTGCATAAAAAGGTCACATTCTGATTTAAGGCATTTTCTCTCTCTCTCTCTCACACACACAGGAAACTGGAAAAAAAATGTCTACAAAAGTGTGTACAATTGTGTGTGTGTGTGTGTGTGTGTGTGTGTGTGTGTGTGATGTTGGTGTGTGGTTCACGCCTGGTAAGAGAGCATCCATAGATGCTAGAGGTCAGAATACAGAGAGGACATTTACACACACACACACACACAAACAAATGTGTGGAAAAATAGATAGAACTAATAAAGTGAACACACTCACACAAAATCTATTATACACACTCTGTGTTTTGTTTGCTCATTGCCAGTGATATTAGTATTGATTAACTGTCAGTAGTTCAGTGATTCACACACACACACACACACACACACACACACTCACTCACTCACTCACTCACTCACTCACTCACTCACTCACTCACTCACTCTCTCTCTCTCTCATTCACTCTCTCTCGGGAGTAACAGATACTGTTATTGTGTTAATGCTGTTTTAACTTGAACTGATGTTTTGCCCTTTTGAAGACACACACACAAACATTATCTCCTTAATAAATGCAACACCAAACAGCTGGGTGTGTAAATGAAACATGTGTACATACATGTGTGTGTGTGTGTGTGAGAGAGAGAGAGAGAGAGAGAGAGAGAGAGAGATGGATGTTGCCACGTTAAGCCAACTGTATTGTATTTGCACACTTTGTGTAACCTGCGGTTGTGTGCAGCATCGTTCCTGTCCCCTAAAATTGTATTTAGAAATCTAAATCTTTGGATACAGAAAAAGTATGCGGATGAGTGTGTGAACAACGCTTCTTTTGCATACACATCAGGATAGTTCAAATACAACATACGCCGACCAAAGTCTAAAGTATTTAATAGTTTTATTAACGGGAACTGAATAAAATTCACCTGGCAATAAAAACAAAACTTCTACATTTCAATACAAAAGGATGCAGGGTGCAAATAATTGTGAAGAATTTGCTTCCAGGATTGGTTAATTTGACTTTAATTTAATTCACTTGACTTTAACCCCTGTGAATTTGCAATCTTTACAAGCACGAGTCATTAAAAAAAACAAGAGGACAAGCACTACTCATTAAAAAACAAAAAACACGGTACA
This sequence comes from Ameiurus melas, assembly GCA_012411365.1. Taxonomy (NCBI): domain Eukaryota; kingdom Metazoa; phylum Chordata; class Actinopteri; order Siluriformes; family Ictaluridae; genus Ameiurus; species Ameiurus melas. The sequence continues at coordinate 10,525,505 of CM022759.1, read as the reverse complement.
ACTACTAATTATTAAGTAGAAGTAACCCTGACTCTGGCCTTGCTGGTTCTATGCTACCAATACCTTTCCCTTTTTTGGAAATCACACCAGGACTGCCCATAATTGCCCAAGGCGAAAATCTGTTTAAGCCATGCTCACAGTGGCTTTAATTTAAATGGCTTCCCAGCATCTCTGTCCTTGATCCACTGTATCTGTGTCTCTAAGCCGTGAAAAATTAGCAAGAGACAGCATGAACCTGCGGGAGTGGCTCAACTACTGAACATCCTTAATGCCATCATGGAGACGTCACACCTCCACAGATGCCCCAGACCAAGCAGGAAATGTTTGATGATAGTAGCCCAGGCACTTTACCTGGGACTGCTATTAAACTGTCAAAATATATAACCATACAGGTACTTTCTATGTACCCCAAGGAACAAATACGTACCATATCATTTACGATGGTGGTCCCTGACTTGCAGTTGTACTTTCAATGTTCAAAGTTGTAAATGTTCACTTTTCAGAGGGAAAGATTTTAAGATGAGAAGAGAAGAAGCCTTGATTTGTCATATATACATTACAGCATATCCCAGCTTGTTAGAAAGGTGGGGTCAGAGGATATGATACGGCACCCCTGGAGCAGGTAGGGCTATGGGCCTTGCTCAATAGCCTAAAAATGGCGACTTGGCAGTGCACTCCTGACCTTCTGATCTTGAACCTTAACCATTGAGATACCACTGCCCAGAACTCAGGTCCACTGTGTACAAGTGCTGCTGGAGTGCTGTATGTTGGAGATTTGTAGTCCACTAAGCTAACTCTCCGACCAAATAAAGGTTGTAACAAGGTGTTGTACCTTCGAGGGTAACATCCTAGAATTTGTACACAGAAAGGTACAACTTAGTACCTTTGTTCTACCTGGGTTCTACTGCTGGATCTCCCCAAACGTAATGGAGTACAAGGATGAGGTTCACCTGCAAGACATCCCAGACTTCTTGTTAACTTTTGCCTTGTCTTTTCTATGCTCCACTCCACATCACTTTCTAGTTGTTCAGTTTGTTCGTTCATCTTCAGAAACCTCTTTATCCTGCTCAGTGGATCTGCAGCCTGTCCGAGGAACAGTACGAACAAGGCAGGGATACACCCTGGACGGGGACCAGTCCATCGCAGGGAACTATGCACACCCGCAACATTTTTGACACTGTCACAGCTTTCAGAGAGCTTTCCAGAACTCTGAATGTAGATCTAGATGCCTACTGAGCAATCCAAAGGCAACAGTGGCAAGAAAAATACTCCCTGAGAAGAACCCTTGAGATCAACCAGACTGAAAATTGAACACATCTTCTTCTGGGTGACCCCGTATATTTTTGTTGGTGGTGACGGACAGTTTGCATCCTAACTTACAGGAACTGGCGGATATTCACTTGAAGGACACCCACAGGAGACTATGACTGAGCTCTCCCTAGAAGACAACATAACCTACTTATCTCTCTGTCTTCATTCTAGTTCCCATTTACTATCCCTATTCATAGGAAATGGCTCCAAACCATAGGAGCATGTGCTGCCATGGTGGGAGAATGGATAATGAGAGCATTCGGACTGGCTGGACGAAAGCACAACATCCACTGCTTGAGGATTCCTACTGTACGTTTTTTTTAGGTCTACCATCGGAGACTAAGGAACTGCACCCATCAGAGGAAATGCTACTGCCCATGTTGCCTCTTAGACATGGATGTGAACCTACAGCAATGCCTTGGCACATTAACCGGTTCCTATGCATTCCAAAATAGAGAAACTCAACCTGAGGTCGCTAAGGAGGTGCCTAAAACCTATACAGCATGGTGACCCTGATCCATGTTCACAGGAGGGTCCCCTTCAGGTGTCTGCCATTGAATGATCTGAAATACTACAAAGACTTGAGGACCCTGCTTACCCTCATAAATGTTGTGACTGCTATTCTTTATTGTCCTTTAATGCAGTGACACTGCTGGTGTTGCCACTGCCATTTGCTACAAATTCTACTAATAGCAGAACACTTAGATGTACTGGAAGAAGATCTGACCTGGCACCTTTCAGCAGCAGCTAGTTGCTCCCGCAACCGCTCCTACACCTGCTTCTCAACTGTACCTGACCAAATGACTAGTACTTGCACTTCTACCCCCAGGATCAGGTTCGCAAGAGAAAGGAAATGGACTCCGGTTTCAAAGGAAGTGGAGCTTTGGGGCCTCATCAACATGCCAGTGTTCTGGACAGTGTTCAGGGTGTCGCTGCAGTGTTACCTTGTCTCCCAGAAGACACCGTCATACCACCTGAGACTGCATGACGGAGGGTACCAGCATGCTTCCTGGGGATGAATTGTTGTACAGTGCTCTTACATGTGAAAAATGGGTCCAATGATGTTAACTTGAATCTGACTCCCCACCCCTAATTTAGTCTTGGCCAGTTCCCACCCACCAGCCAAATATCACAAGACAGCTACCAACTGGGAAGGGTGAGGGCTCGAACATGCTTCCTGCAAGACACATAAAGATAGCCATTCTTATATTTTCAAACTGCTGCTCATGCTGCGTCACACGGCAGCGTAACACACTCAGAGGAACATGCTCTAGGACAACTTCCACATACATGAGCTCACAGATGCTCATGATTGGCTAGTGTCACTGTGATTGAGGAGCCCCTCCCACCCTGACAGCATTACAATATTGCTCCCTTGGTCTCCCAGTCACAGATGGTTGTCGCAATGCTGTTGAGCGACTTATTTCTGATTTCAGTAATAATTTTTATGACTTGGACTTGTCTAAGACATGAGGATCTTGAGGGGGGTTGTTTCAACATTTTGCTGCACAACTATAGCCAACTGCAATCATCTGATTCACTGGAGACTCGAGTAATACTAGAGGATGGGTGACTTGACTTTTATAATGCCAGCAGCAGGCAGCAACACCTCTCGTTTCTCTGCCTGGACACAAACCATACTCAGTGGTTGACCCTAGCAGCTTTTATCACAGTACCCCATTATTATGATGGGACAGGTGTGTTTTATTAGGGGACAGGCATACACTCTTCATCTAGTCTTGGCCACTGTCACTCTGTGTGTGTGTGTGTGTGTGTGTGTGTGTGTGTATGAGATTAATGAGAGTCAATGCTATTCTCATGAGCAGGCTGTTTTTGTGCATACTGGAAAGATAAATGATTTTAGGACACACACACACACACACACACACACACTGTGATGCTCTCTCTCTCTGTACTAGATAAAAACTCAGAGACAGCTACATACATACCAGAAGAACATGATGGTATATTTCAGCCGTACTTTAATGCTTACGGTATAACCACACACTTATTACACACATGTAAAAAAAAAAAAGTCCCTGTCTCAGTGTGTGCCTGCAATTAAAACACAACCATGCATGTATGAAGTATGTTACAGTGAAGCTCAAGAGTCACACACACCACCCTCCATACATCATCCTCAGATAAACATGTGCATATGTAAGCCACACACACACACACACACACACACATAAACATATAGAAATATATGACACAAAGATAGACAAAGAAAGAGGGGGGAGAGACAGAGACAAGAGATAGATAGAGAGATAGATAGATAGAGAGATAGAGAGATAGATAGATAGATAGATAGATAGATAGAGATCACATACAATATACAGAATATAGGGGAATATATATATATATATACATATATATATATATAGCTTTAGTGACAGAAGGAGAGAGAGAGAGACATAAGGAAAGAAATATTTGCTGAAAAGACAGCATAGAAAGATACATATGTGTGTGTGTGTGTGCGCGCGCCTCATACCGTGGATGAGTGCACGTACGTGTGTGTGCGCGCGCTGCGTACCGTGGGTGAGGTGAGCCGTCTCAGGCTCTCCCCGAGCGAGTCCAAGTTCACGCGCTTCCGCCTGGCGGCTCTCCTTGCTCCGGTGGCAGCCTGATCGTCGAACGGGCACGCGCGCGTCTCCACGGGGCTCCGGCCGTTCCAGAAGGCGCGCGAGAACGGGCACTCGGCGTCGTCAGGGCTCTCGAGGCAGTCGGAACCCACCGAGCTGAACGACTCCGACGATATCTTGCGCGAGGACATGCTGCTCGCCGCTGGCCCGCGAGCACTCTCATCAGACGCCGCGTCAAGCGCGCGAACGGCGTGCGAGGCGGAGAGGGCAGGAGAGCGCGAGCGGAGCGAAGACTGGACGACGACGACGACGACGATGATGATGATGATGGTGATGGTGGCACGCGATGGCACGCATTTCAAAAAGAAAAGAAAATTCCCTCGGAGAAAATGAAGCAGAGTTCAACGGATCGACGAAGCGCAGCGCGCGAAGCCGCAGAGAACCGGATTGCGTCCCTTGGTGCTTGCTCCTCTTACCGAATCGCGCTTTCATCCGCGAGCGCACAGGTCCGCTTCATCTCTCTCTCTCTCTCTCTCTCTCGATCGAGCGCGAGAGATCCGTCGACTCTCTCAGCACCGCCGCGCGACACTGACGGAGTTTAACGCAGCCAATCAGAGAGCTACAGAGAGACAAAAAAAAGAGAGAAAGTGCACTTGTTCTCTAAAGGTCAGGATGTGCCCTTGTTGACTTAGCACACTATAACTGTACACATCTAACCTTTCTTTCTCTTTTCTTTTTATTAAAAAAATAACAGCCTGAAGTCAGATAGGGGGGAAAATGTTCACTTTTCTACAAAATTCCTAAATAATGAAAAAAGAAAGAAAGAAGGTGCGCGCGCGTGCGTGTGTTTTGACCTTACATGTAAAGCTGGTTGTGGCATCATCAGGTATGCATACACTCACTCTCTCTCTCTCTCTCTCTCTCTCTCTCTCACACACACACACACACAGAGAGAGAGAGAGAGAGAGAGAGAGCGCGCGCGCGAGCGAGCGAGCGAGCGAGAGCATGAATTTAATATAGTTATAGATGTCCTTTAAAAACTACTGCTGCATTGTGAATAAAATCCCTCCAACAATTCACAGTGATGTTTGCCTTTTCACTTACGTTCAATGAAAAATGTTAAACCTTTTTTCGGCTTAACAGTATGGAAAATGTTCATTTGAACCTTAAGCTCACACTGTACTATACTGAAAGCACATTACTGACACGTTAGTGAGGTTTTACTTTGTAAATTCATTTTTGTTGTTGTTGTTGTAAATATACATTCATTTCAAATCTGACTGCAACACTCTCCAAAAATGTCGGGACATTCGACAGTTTAGCAGTGTGTGACATCAGCTTTTCTTTTAATAACACTTATTAAGCGTTTGGCGCTGAGTGAAGTCCCCAGTTGGTTAAGTGTAGCGAGCGGAATTTCCCCCATTCATCCGTTATGCATTTCTCAACTGAGCGACTGCATGTACGTGGCTTTCGTTGCTTTATTTTGCGCTTCATAATGCGTCACACGGTCTCAACAGGAGACAGGTCAGGACTGCAGGCAGGCCATGCTCGCACCCGCACTCTCTGTTTATACAACCACACGCTTGTAATCCGGGCAGAATGTGATTCAGCGTTGTCCTGCTCTGGATGGCAGCATTGTGCTATTGTCCATCTCAGATGAGACTAAGCCCAGAGAAGTCTGCGGCGCTTCTGGACAGCATTGACATACGGCTTCTGCTTTGCATAGTAAAGCCTTAACTTGTATCTGTGGATGCAGCGGCGAATGGTGTCTACCGACAAAGGTTTACCGAGGTATTCCCGAGCCCGTCAGGTTATCCGTTACAGATTCACGATGGTTTTTAAGACGGTGACGTCTTAGGGATCGGAGCTCACACACATTCAGAAGTGTTTGTTTGACTTATCAATTTCGAGAAAAATTACTGGTCCCCAAAGAAAGCAAGATGTGATGGTATTATTCAGGCTGTTGCTTAATGCGAAAAGTCGACTTTTAACTGATTTGATCCTTACCCAGATTTTAAGGTTAGGGCTAGATGTAACAGTATTTAGTTACAGGTCAGTTGAAACAACCCACAACCAGAATTAGGAGCTTTAGGGTATGTTATATGTGTCAGAATATAGAACATCATTTAGGACTGTGCGAGGGAGAGAAAGAGAGCGAGAGGGACAGAGAAAGGGAATATAGGTCATTTAGAACTGTGTGTCTGTGTGTGTGTGTGCGTGTGCGCACTAACACACTGTGGTTCATCTCTCTTTTGCCTTTAGGACATTTTTCTCTCTCTCTGTCTGTCTGCTAATTTTCTCTGTCTCTTTGTCGTTCTCTCTTCCTGACCCACTTCCTCCCTGCCTCCCCCTCACACACTACTGAAATAAACACACACTAACACAAAAGGCAGCACGAGGACACCCGTTTTCTGAGGACCAGTTTGAGATTTTTCTCGGAGACGTACATCCTATAAATAAGTTCACAACGAGGGTTGGAGGATAGAACGCAAAGGAACTCGGTTACAGACTCGATGAGGCTCCTCATTGTTCTGATCGACGTGTCGCATTTGACTTCGTAGTTTACGCCAGTGTTTTTCACAGTGGCGGCGCTCAGAGGACCTCAATAATTTGGTGTGAAAAATACATTCTCACTCTCAGACAACCACACAATCAATTCCTAATATAATGTAATGTAAAGATGTAAGATGTAATTATTAATAATTAAAAAAAGGTGGGATATATTCAGAAGTCTGTATTTTTAATGTGTTCTAAAGACATCTTGCAAAAGGGGGGCCTCGGTCAAATGTTAATGTCATTTAGGGGGCCTTGACCTGGAAAAGTTTGGGAACCCCTGGTTTACGCGTTTTGCAGAATCGAGTCTAGTGGCTAGACAGAACCACTGGCAGTTATTTGTTGCATCAGCCAATCACATCACATCTAGGTGCCTGCCAATCAGTTTGCTTGGTCTCATAAGGAATGTAAATCACTTCATGTCTGATCCATTCTAAAGCGATACATCTGGTGGAAACCTGACACTGTGAAGCATGGTGGTGGCAGCATCGTAGTGTAACGATGCGTTTCATCGGCAGAGACGGGGAAACTGTAGTAATGGTACAAACAATGGATGAGCACGTCCATTAAAAAAATCAACAAAACTTTAATGTTCCATTATGACATCGAACAGCTCAATAATACAGCGGTTGTGGTGGTATTATTATTATAATATAGATTATAGACAGGACAGACTCCCAGGCGCCTTTGCTGTAGACTCCGAGCGCCAACCCTGACCCCGCCCCCAAGACGAAAGCAGAACTCTTATTGGCTTTTGGTGCAGTCGAAGGGTTTCCACCACTGAGAGAACTGTAAGACCTTCTTGCGTTGATCATCGAAATTCTCTCGTATCGGCTTCCTCCATCGTCTCGGCTCCAAGTCCAACATACCGCCGAGGATCTCCTGTGAGAATATGGGGTGTAAGGACGTGTGTGTGTGTGTGTATGTGTGTGTGTGTGTGTGTGTGTGTGTGTGTATATATATATATATAATAATAATATGTGTGTGTGTGTGTGCGCGCGCGCACACATACTTACTTTCCCAAAGTAATATGGAAATTTGTCCTGATTTTCGATCACGTGAGCCAATCCTCCCTGCAACCCGAAATCGACCGAGAAGTATGGCAAACCACGAGGAACCTGTACACACACACACACACACACACACACACACAACACCCAGGCGTGATAATACTGAAGAGAAAAAGGTGAGGAAAGAGCCTGAATCATGAACAAGTGAATGTCTCACAGCCTGTCTGATGTTCTTGGAGGACAGGTCCACCACCTTCTTATTCATCGCCCACTCCTCATCACACTCCATGATGGCTTTCTTGGACACACAAATGACACAAGCAGGTATTTTAGTGGATTAAGTGTGTGTGTTCTCAGGCCTTTCAAAAGGAAGACCATCACACCTGGAGAACAATAAATCAGCACAGAGATGCATTAAGTAAAGAAGGGGTAAAGACTGATGAAGGATCTACTGGTCTAGCCCCGTTATCATGGTCCCAAAGCTGGATAGGTCTCTCCATTTCTGTGTTGACATTTACCCGCTTCGGAGTCCATGAACTCCTCAAGAACCTGAAGACAATCTGCTGACTGTCAGTTTCTCTCTTGGTGGCAGTCCATCTGTCTTTGCCACTGTATCTATCTGTCCCTCCGTTTCGGGCCCTGTATCTGTCTGTCCCTCCTTCTCAGGCTCTCTACTTGCCCTTGTATCCATCTGTCTCTCTGTCTCAGGCTTTCAGTCTTTGCCTCTTTGTCTCCATTCCGGTATCTGTCTGTCCCTCCTTCTTAGGCTCTCTACCTGCCCTTGTATCTGTCTGTCTCTCGGACACACGCTTTCTATCTGTCTGACCCTCTGTCTCAGGCTCTGTTTCTGCCCTTGTATCTGTCTCTCTCTACCTCAGGCTCTCCATCTCTCTGACCCTCGGTCTCAAGCTCTCTGTCTGCCAATGTATCGGTCTGTCTCTGCCCCTGTATCTGTCTGTCTCTGCCCCTGTATCTGTCTGTTCCTCGGTCTCTGCCCTGTGTCTCTGTTCCCGTATCAGAATTACCCGTATTACCTTGAAGTAGATGGGTGCCATATCTCCAAGCTCCCGTGGAAGTGGAATACACTCATACAGCATATGCATTCGCTTCTTTGGGTTCCTGTGAGTTTCCAAAAACACGCAGTCGAGACCAAGCGAATGGAACATCTGAACCAAGGACTTGCGGAACTCCTGAAAGACGGAGATGGAGGGGAAAATAATTACATGTGCATTTCATTCAATGTAATATATTAGCGTGCGTGTGTGTGTGTGTGTGTGTGTGTGTGTGTGTGTGTGCATACCTGTACTTCATTCCATACGTCCTCGTCAAGGCCAGTTGAGCAGCAGTGGTGCTGCAGTGGAGCAATGAGACAGTGTCCCTCAGTCAGAGAGACGCTGTTAGGGAGACAAAGATACACCTACACACACAAAAGTGTGTTAAGGCAAACGTGTATATAGAGGGTAATTAGAATGTATAAGTATATTAGCATGTGGAACAAATCATCTATATAGCATATGAAGTACTTAGCAGCTAAAACAGTGTGTGTGTGTGTGTGTGTGTGTGTGGCGCTAACTAGAACATCGCTAACTAGTTTGTGGGGAAAATATACCAGTGCAGAAATACTACTGTTTAACGTAGTTAGCTAGAGAAATTAGCATCACAGGGAAGTATCCTATGTATGGTTATTAGCACACGAGGTAAGTAACATGGGCTAAAATGTGGTGTTAACACCGCTGGGGTTTGGGATAAATAGAGTTGAGTAATTCGCGGCATGAGAGATAAAGACGTTAAATACAGTGTGCAAAGGTAATCAGTGTGTTTGTGGGATAATTGGCATGTGAGGGGTTATTAGCATATACCTTTGCCCCGATAGCCACCACCAGGTGTTTGGGCAGCTCGGTGTTGCTGAAGCAGAACGGGCATTTATCCATTTGAGCAGTGAGGCTCCGCCCCTCACCCATCGCTCGCTTTCTTGCTCTCTCATCATCAAGCCCCTCCCTTTCTCTCTGAGCTGCGCTCGATACGAACATGTCGTCCAGTGTGTAGTTATCACCATCCTGCTTGCCCATCATCTAACAAACACACACACACGCATTAGAGCTTTAGGATGTCATGATGTTCTCGCAGCTTTAGTACATCATTCCAGACTTAAAGCTTTGGTACATTATCAGAATTTTCATACGACATTACGTTCTTACATAATGTACGTTATACTCTGCAAAGTTCTGAAAGGTTTAATACGATGCCTTAAAACTTCATTACATTTTTAAAGCGTGAGAACATTATGATGTTACAGCTTACAGCTTTGATGGTTTGTGTGTTCTTACATTTTCTGAAATGAAATGATCTTTCATTAGTTTATCGTACTTCAGTACATTTTACTTGTGGTTTAGTAGGTTTTTACTTATTTTAGTTCTTTTTTTTTATTTTTATGATGTCCTTCATGTTGTTCTTAAGCTATTCGAGCTTTAGTTCATTGCTCTGTACACGTGTATTCCCAAACAAGAATCAGAATAATGAAAACAGCAAAAGAACCCGATTTTCGTTTTCACACCTGTACTAACTATCACACTCGCACATTTCTAATCAAGATCAGTACATGTGTGTGTGTGCGCGCACAAGACATCATCTCCATGGCAACAAGCTCTATGGGAAAGTGTGTGTTCTCATCCTTGACACATTTGATTGACAGAGTGAGACATTGCATCAGTGTGTATCTGTATGTGTGTTTGGATGTGCAATGCGTATACACACACACGTGACACAAAGACACACAACTGCTGTTGCTGACTTGGCACTCATCATGCACACACAGCTAAAATAAGTACATATTTTTAGCATATTCGCCATGGTAACACCACAGCATTTACTCTACAGAGAGACAGAACGCTAAAATGTGCAATGTTTGGCACTTTCAATTCCAGTCTCCATGGTGATAGTGACGTCTTTGTAAGTTTATTAATACAGTTTTCACCCGCCATGTTACACACACATTCAGGGGGAGCAATGAAGAGAGGCAGAGAGAAATGTTCACCATCTGTCATATTCAGTCTGTGTGTGTGTGGGGGGGGGCGTTGTATCGCTGTATAGGGCGCAAGTTTAAAAACAAACAAAACAGCAATCCGTGTATGTCTGGTTGCCAGATAAACAACGTACAAAAGACACTGTGAAAAACTTTTTTTTTTTTGCAAATTAACATTGGTTGCTAAAAATCCCCCTTGACAAAATATTTGAACATAGTGGTTTGTGTATATGGGTTGCCAGATTGTAGGACTGACCGACATGATTAGGTGCCTGTCTGTGTTTCCAGATTAAAATGGAAGGTTGCCATATCAAGGCCACAATAAGTGTATTCTGGTTGCCAGTTTGAGATGGGGTACATCCCTCGAAATTTATCCGTAGATGTAGCTGTTACAGTGCCTTGCGAAAGTATTCGGCCCCCTTGAACTTTTCAACCTTTTGCCACATTTCAGGCTTCAAACATAAAGATATAAAATTTTAATTTGTTGTGAAGAATCACCAACAAGTGGGACACAATTGTGAAGTGGAACGAAATCTATTGGATATTTGAAACTTTTTTAGAAAATAAAAAACTGAAAAGTGGTGCGTGCAAAATTATTCGGCTCCTTTACTTTCAGTGCAGCAAACTCACTCCAGAAGTTCAGCGAGGATCTCTGAATGATCCAATGTTGTCCTAAATGACTGATGGTGATAAATAGAATCCACCTGTGTGTAATCAAGTCTCTGTATAAATGCACCTGCTCTGTGATAGTCTCAGGGTTCTGTTGAAAGAGCAGAGAGCATCATGAAGACCAAGAAACACACCAGGCAGGTCCGTAATACTGTTGTGGAGAAGTTTAAAGCCGGATTTGGATACAAAAAAATTCCCAAGCTTTAAACATCCCAAGGCACCACTGTGCAAGCGATCATTTTGAAATGGAAGGAGTATCAGACCACTGCAAATCTACCAAGACCTGGCCGTCCCTCTAAACTTTCAGCTCAGACAAGGAGAAGACTGATCAGAGATGCAGCCAAAAGGCGCCCATGATCACTCTGGGTGAACTGCAGCAGAACTACAGCTGAGGTGGGAGAGTCTGTCCATAGGACAACAATCAGTCGTACACTGCACAAATCTGGCCTTTATGGAAGAGTGGCAAGAAGAAAGCCATTTCTCAAAGATATCCATAAAAAGTCTCGTCTAAAGTTTGCCACAAGCCACCTGGAAGACACACCAAACATGTGGAAGAAGGTGCTCTGGTCAGATGAACAATGCAAAACGATATGTTTGGCGTAAAAGCAACACAGCTCATCACCCTCAACACACCATCCCCACTGTCAAACATGGTGGTGGCAGCATCATGGTTTGGGCCTGCTTTTCTTCAGCAGGAACAGGGAAGATGGTTAAAATTGTGGGGAAGATGGATGCAGCCAAATACAGGACCATTCTGGATGAAAACCTGTTGGAGTCTGCAAAAGACCTGAAACTGGGACGGAGATTTATCTTCCAACAAGACAATGATCCCAAACATACAGCAAAATCTACAAAGGAATGGTTCACAAATAAACGTATCCAGGTGTTAGAATGGCCAAGTCAAAGTCCAGACCTGAATCCAATCGAGAATCTGTGGAAAAGAAACTAAAACTTGCTGTTCACAAACGCTCTCCATCCAACCTCACTGAGCTCGAGCTGTTTTGCAAGGAAGAATGGGCAAGAATTTCAGTCTCTCGATGTGCAAAACTGATAGAGACATACCCCAAGCGACTTGCAGCTGTAATCGCAGCAAAAGGTGGCTCTACAAAGTATTAACGCAAGGGGGCCGAATAATTTTGCACGCCCCACTTTTCAGTTTTTTATTAGTTAAAAAAGTTTCAAAAATCCAATAGATTTCGTTCCACTTCACAATTGTGTCCCACTTGTTGGTGATTCTTCACAAAAATTAAAAATTTTATATCTTTATGTTTGAAGCCTGAAATGTGGCAAAATGTTGAAAAATTCAAGGGGGCCGAATACTTTCGCAAGGCACTGTAGATGATGTTTGGGTTGCCAGATTTAAACAGCATGTAAAAATGTCTGTGTGTATGTGTTAAGAATGTTATCAGCTAGTGGTCCAGATAATCCTGGTTACCACAATGTAGTGTGAATTTAGAGTTGCCAGATTGTGGTAGAAACACACACCTTAGCTGCCATGCGCGAGTAGAGGGCATTCTGATCCTGAGCTGAGGTCATCTTCTCCCGGCGCACCATCTCTCTCAGATTCAAACTGTCATCATCTGCAAAGTAACGCACGCGCTCGCCGGCAACATGGGTTTCGATCTGTGTGCGTGCATGCCCACACACACACACACACACATACACAGACACACACACAGTTAAATGATTTAATCACCCTTGTTGATTATTTATAGTTTAACATTTGAAAGGCTGCTCAAGAGGCTCTTCACACACACTTCAGTGAGAAATAAAGAGAGAAGTGTGTGTGTGTTGCTAAAGGTGCTACAGGAGTCATTGGACTGTGACTCACTGTTAGCTTATGCTCACATTTAAGGTTTGGAAATAATGTGGAATAATAATAAGAAGAGGAAATTAATTTACAATGGTAATAGTTGGCAAAGCGCTGTGGTATAGGAGGAATAAAATACTTCGGGGTGAGGAGAGTAACTCCGCCTCACATCGAATGCATCGCATCATCCTAACTGTCGTTGTTTATTTTCCTACAACACTATATTACAATAAGCACTAATGTGTTTGTCTCATTATGTGTACGTGTGTGTCTCTTACCGCTTTCTTCTTCCTCCTCCCTCCTTGCGGCTCCACGTGCTGGGAGGGGCCGCTCACTGGCCACGCTCGTCCCGATTGGTCCGTTCTGAACAAGACCACTTCCTGCTCCGCCTCCTCCAGCACAGACGCCTGACAGCAAAACAAACAATTACATAATCATAAAAACATACACACATATACAAAATCAGACACACGTATACATACTGCTGAACATGCGTGCGCACACACACACACATGAACTCACCTGTTTGGGTTTGTGGGCGTGATTCTCTCTTGCCTTCCGCGCAGATTCTAGTTGAGCCTTCAGAGAGTCCATTAGAGCCTACACACACAAAATATTAATTGTTTAACACTGATATGGAAAGCAATATGCAAATAAGACAAGAATGTATGCAAATTAAGCAAGGATATGCAAATTAGACGTCTAACAACATGAGCATCCTGATGTAAGACAGCAGTAAGTGGTGTTTAGTGTATTAGTAGCGTGTCATTTGGTTGTAGTTTTGTTAGACCTCCTCTTTCCACACCACACACACTACCATACTAATTAGCATGCACTTCCAGTGGAATACAAACTTACATAAACAGAACAGCAGAATTCTTACAGTAGTGTGCGAATTAGGACAGAGCCGCAGTTCACATCACAACACTGACTAACTAGACTAGTACGCACTTATAGTGCTGGAGAGAAGGGGGGGGGTGGCTCTATCTCCTCACCGTGTTCCCCATGAGCTCAGCCTTGAGAAGTTTGGCCCCGAGTTTATTCATCTCCTCATCTGTCAGGAGATGCACTTCCTCTTCTTCTTCCTCTTCCTCACTCTCTGAGCTGCAATAATAATAATAATAATAATAATAAATGAAATAAACTAACACAGTCTACTCGTTTTACTTTAGATACACCGTTAAAAGTATTCCAACAACCCAACTATCTTTATTCAGATTTAAACCAAAGTGGGTGTGGTCTAACTTGGAAGGGTTTGTTTGTTTATTAAACATGAACACTACCGCTATGCCCCTGGAAACCAGAAACACTGGAGGAAACTCTGTAGATGTATCAGTGTCAGCATGGTGCGTGAATTCTGGCTCAGACAGTTCCTCAACCTCAGCTACCTCACTCCAGTTCATCACTAGTCTCAAGTAACGATGTGTGTGGTACTGTTTACTTCATTTATTTAAAGTTTATTGTTTTTTTTTGTTTTTTAAAACGATAGTAGTAGATCAAATTAAACCAATCATGACCCTGACCAGGCAGTTACTAAGGATGAATGAACGCATGCTGAAAATTTAAGATCAGGGTCACGTGTTCATGTTTTCATTCTTCTTCTCCTTCCTTTCCTTCACTGCTTCCAGTCATAGATATTCATACTACTAAATAAATCATTTGTTTACACTCACATTCATTTATTCTCAATAAAATCAACATCATTTATCGCACTTAGAATTTTACAGTTTCACAAAAAAAGGGAAAAAAAAAAAAGTCAAATAGACCAGGCTAAGATATTAATTTATATGTTTGCGTCTCTCTCTTTCTGGGTGGAATCGAACATAAAAATCAGCATTTGTACGTTTCACGTCGGAATTTCACTCTTTAATAGTTCAAATCGGATCTGGAGACTGAGAGGAGGGGCGAGGATTTTTCCAGTCAGACACCAAGGGTGTGCAAACTTTTGCACTCTGCTGTATTTATAGGCCACTGTGATTAAAGAACTTACAGAAAAATGAACACGTTGATGAAAACAGTCTGAAATACAGACGATCAATCAGCAGCGGGGTAAACTCTCAGATCACACAGACACAGAGAAAAGACGTGGCAATAAGAGACACACTTCCTTATAAGTCAGTCTGAGCTTGGAATAACTATTTACAGTGTGCGAGTGTTAATATTTGTTTAAATTCAACAAGAGTGTGTGTGTGTGTGTGTGTGGTGTGTGTGTGTGTGCGCGCACCACACTTGTGTTGTGATCGTCACAACTGATCCATCATGCAACACAGCTGAATGTGATCTCATCTAAGTAGAATAAACTAGTATACACACATACGCACATTTAACTGATGAATACAGTAAACACACAGCTGTGTCTAGGAAGTGACCTCATCTGATTCTCTCCTCCTTCCTGTCTGTGTGTGTGTGTGTGTGTGTGTGTTCGTTCTCACCTGCTCTTCTGCGCCGGTGCAGTCTTACTCTCTTCCTCTCTCTTCGGTGTCCCTGACTCCTTCTCTTTCACTCCATCCTTCTTCTCCTCTCTCTTCTTCCATGCTGCAATGTCGTCATCATCATCTCCAGGTTTCAGGAAGTTTCCTGTGCTCTGATTGGATGAGGAGGCCATCAATCCAGGCCTCCTAAAGGCCGCCCCCAGAGGCAGTAAGTCGTCAGAGTCGGAGGGTTTGAGGAAGCGTCCTCTTTCTCTCTCTGTCCCTCTGTCTCTAGTCATGTCCTTCTGTCTTTCTAGATCCTTCTCTCTGTCCCTGTCTCGCTCTTGGTCCCTTTCTGTCCACTGGTCTCTACCCATGTGCCTCGGTCTTTCCTTGTGCCTCTCTCTGTCCCTGTCTCGCTCCCTGTCCAGCTCCCTGTCTCGCTCCCCATCCCTGTGTCGCTCCCGGTCCCTGTGTCGCTCCCGGTCCGTCTCTCTCCTCCACCCTTGTCTCCTTCCTTCTCCTTCCCTCCCCACGTCTCTCTTGTCTCTCCTCTTTGGGAAGGCAGCCTCCTCTGCTTCCTTCAGCCGCTTCTGAAACTGCTCCATGGACTACAACACACACACACACACACACACACAAACTCTTTTCTGTTTCCAGTCTAATTTATTTTCCATAAATCCCACACATGATTTGTACACATTATATAGGCCTGGAGTGATTTTTCTTCCTGCTCCAGGGTGGGTTAGTTTCCTGTAGACAAGGACAGATTGGGGGCGAAGCCTGCAGGACAGAACCTGATTGGTAGAGTGATCGCTATAAAGTGTTTTATATCAGTAGGCATAGTAGGACAGCTTCGCCATGCTTGTGTTCCACAAGAAGTCCCTCAAGAGAATGTTTAAGGTGTTCGTGTGTGTGTGTTAGTGTGTGTACCCCGTATCTCTCGGCCACCACGTCGTCCAGGCTGCGCTGCTCTCTCTCTGCCTGCTCCTTCATCCTCTGAAATGACTTCATGAGCCAGCTCCGTCCTCCATCATCCACCACGCCCGCTGAGAGAGAGAGAGAGAGAGAGAGAGAGAGAGAGGAGAAGTATTTCTCTTACTACATCTGTCTGTCATAATCTGCTTGTCTTTCTCTCTTACCAAATAACCCTTAAATTACCAAGTGTGTTCATGATGTGGCTGATTTACATTTAGCCACGTCCACAAAACGCCATAAAAGGTCAAGTTCACAGAGAGCGGAGAACGACTATATGGTGAAAGAGTGCCTTCTTTGTCTAAGTTTGATAAACGAGGCCCAATGCCAAGACAATTAGACTGTGTGTGTGTGTGTGTGTGTGATACCTTTAGTAACTGTAGTACCGGCATCTTCCTCCATGGGCAGCCCACTCCCTCCATTCTTCCAATAGGGATTCAGCTCCAGTCTGTGAAGGCCAGCCTGAAAGATACAGTAGTTGGGCGGGGCTTAAATATCACCCTTCAACACACACACACACGAACAGAAATACTGAAACACACACACACACACACACACACAAAAAATGTCACCTGTTCGAGGGTCTGTGCTTTCTTTCGCTCTGCCTCTTTCTCCGCCTCCTTCGCTGCACGTCTCTCGGCAACTGATGTCGACTTCAGGGCCAGGAAGTCAAAGGTCATCCACTCGTCTCTCTGCTAAAGAGCCGAATGTTAACGACAAGGGCAAGTGAAACACTCTTTACCAACACTCTTTCACACACATGCTCACATACTCATGCAAACACAAGATTTACTTACTTGAGCACTATTAGTTGAGCTCCTCGCAGTCTGAGCCTGGTCCGTGACCTTCCATGCTTTATCCACACTTCCTGTTGTGGGTGGAGCCTCCACCCAATCATCAGAATCCTGTAAATAATCACCAAAGATACTTTACAGCCATTATTATGCTTAAACAAAACTTAAACAATGACCAAGTAGACCTAAAAAAGTTATTGAACAAGCACTGGGAAGGAACGTAAGAATGGAATGTGTACTAGTAAATGTCAAAAATACTGTGTAAACAATTCTCGAGGAGACCTCTGAGCTATCGGACGAGTGATCGCCCTGGGATTTCGCCTTCTCCTTCTTAGCTTTCTTCTTCTTCTTTTTCTCCTTCTTCTTGGATTTCTCCTTTTTCTTCTTCTTGCTTTTCACCAAAAGGTCCTGAACGGTCACAACAACAACGTTAAGAAGTGGGGCTTAAAAGGAGAGGGTCGGTAAGAAAATTAGGCTAAGGAAAATAAGACAGGGGGTGCTGTTATAGGAAAATAATCAGTGACAGCGGGTGCTGTTATAGGAAAATAATCAGTGACAGCGGGTGCTGTTATAGGAAAATAATCAGTGACTTGCAGCTGCACTACTGTCAGAGCTGCTGTTATGGAAAAGTAATCAACACCGGATTCAAACGCACTGAGCATTCCATAAGCACTATGATCATGACTGTTTGAGCTTTACAGCTACCATGGTGATCTGCTATTGAATTCCGAAAACACACACCTCGTTGATCTGCTGCAGCCGTTGCTCAACATCTGGGAGCATCCAGGTGTCTTCACCACGAGCCTTCCTCTGTTCCTCTCTTTTCTCGTCTTCCTCATACTGACGCTTGGCGAGAGAGAGAGAGAGAGAGAGAGAGAGAGAGAGAGAGAGAGAGAGAGAGAGAGAGAGGAGAAGTAGATGTCGTCTCTTAGTTCATCACAGCTTGTGTGTTTAGTCTGCTGCTGATGTCACGTTGTGGAAAGAGGTTTCCAGAGTCTATGCTAGACCTGACCCCATGTACAACTCCCATAAATAAAACAGACTCTTTTTTTTTTTTTAAAGTCACATCCACTCATACATGGCCTTTCACTAAAAAAAATCCATCATGCTGAGGGAGTAAAAATGCATTCGAATTTCTGGTTGGTGTGGACTTTAAGCACAGAGCTAGTCTGTTCGTTGTGTGTTTGTTGTGTGTGTGTGTGTGTATGTATGGAGGCAACTGATGTCACATTCATTCTCATCACTGGTGTTTGTGTGAGTGTGTAAAGCTAACACAGCTTGAGGGGAGATAACAGCACATCACTAGGATTAAAAAAACAAAACAAACACGTGTGTAAACGACACATTACTAGAATAGCACACTGTGATGTATGTGAATGAGGAGGCTCTTTGAGTCAGCCCTTAGCAGACAACTCTGAGTCAGCCCTTAGGGTTTGGCTATTAGGAATTGTCTCTTTGAGTCAGTACTTAGGAGACAGCTCATTGAGTTAGTTCTTAGTAATCGGCTCTTTGAGTCAGCTTTTAGGAGTTGGTTCTTGAGTAGGCTCTTAGAAGTCAGTTATGACTAGTAATTTAATATTAGAGCAGCAACAACGAATCTCATTATGGATTATTTGGTCTGCGCCTGGCACAGGGGAGATTTACTCATTACTGTTCTGAAAACACACTCCGGAGAGTAAATACCAAAGTTGTGTCCCAAATGAAGTACTGTACACTTACACTATGTACTCGCGTCTAGTGTGTGGATTTTAGAAAGGTAATATAATTTCAAATTATATCACTAGTGTTTTTTTACCTCATGATGTCATACGCACGCTAGCATGGTCAAACACCCAAGTCACAGACAATGACTTTCTACAGTTTACTTTCTGTCAGCGTTACCTTTTATTCCCAACCTGACCTCAGTCTCCATCAGATGGGGGAGAAATCGTCACGTGTCTGAGAAAGAACGTCCTCTAAGGAAGGGGGAGCATTTTATATTGAACACCGCAGAGATCGAACAGTGCTGCACGAGCACAAACTGCTTAAAAGGTTTAGTTTAATTCCAGTTTGTCATTATATGTTGTATTTGCATGCTTGCAGTGTAACTTCTGTCGTTTATTATAACGGAAGTGATGTGTTAGTAACGAGGCCGCATTGCTTCTCAGGCGCGATACAGATGCAGTGATACACACTGGGAGCGTTGAGTAAGATCTGTAATGTCTAATTAAAACACTACGATCAAAAGTAAAAGAATATTCCTAAAGACAGCGAGTAACAGAAACCACAAGGTGCAGTGAAAGTGAGATTGTATTATTAATTTAGGACTGTAGTTTAATTCGGTGCTTTTTGTGCATCCATAAAAATAATGCATAAATACTATAAAATAATATATGTATAAATAAAGTATCATTTATTTTATTAATTTATATTAATTTAAATTTGTCTATAAGTATTTATGTATTATTTTTTATGGATGCACAAAAAGCACAGAATTAACCTACAGTCTTAAATGAATAATATATATTCTGGTGTATGTGTTGGGTTCTTTTCTGTTCTGGTCAAACAGTTGTGTAAAGTTTTAGTCTGAAGTTTATATTTGTAACACTCTGCTTGTGGATTTTATTTTAAATAAACAAACAAACAAAAAAAAGGTACTAAAAGTTTGCCCAGCCCCCATCCGATTAATCGAAGAATAAATAAGTTAATCGGCCGACGAATAGATTACGAAATGAATCGTTAGTTGCAGCACTAATTAACATCGCTTGCTTTCTTAAAATGGAGTGAAACAATTTCGGCCATAGGAACAGTCGCTGCTCAAAATATCCCCCAAACTGTCCGGTTTACAGAAAAACAGGAGAAATAACAATGATCCATTTAGGAACATATAGGAAGGTGTCGATTCTTGGTCAACTGAATCAAATTATCTGACTCACTAACAAGCTTGACTTTCCAACACTTGTGTATGCACTGTGATACTGCCACTAAACACCACACACACACACACACACACACACACACACACACACACACACACTTACACTTGCAGACTGTAGCAATCATTATTTAAATACTGCATTTATACATGAAGCAAAAAAATTAATCTTAAATGACTCATGATTGGACATACTGTGCACTACCTAGAATGCACAACTTATTATTAAAGACCGTATTGATTAGTCCACTTATTTAGGATGTGGAGAGACATTAGTATTCAGTACTCAATACTCCATACAGGACACTTGTGTATGGAGTAGACAGAGATTTAGCATTCGGCTAAAAACATTAGCTGTTACGCGTCGAGGGTTCATGCGGAGCATTGTTTATTCATTAAAACCCGTTTTTGTGTGTAATCAATCTTAATTCTAATAAAACGCACATTTATTAACTCTATAATAAATCCTAGGTTACCTTTTGGAGGACTTCCTCGCGGGCTTTGCGTTTTAATTCTCTTTTCTCCTCGATGCTGCCCGAGCTTTCAAACCCACCCGCGTAGGCAGCCATGACACTGCCAGAAACCGAGGCATGAGGTACCGCAAACACAGTGTGCAGTGTCGTAAAACAGACTGGAGCTGCCCGACAACAAAAAAAACACAAATACAACTCATGGGTACATTTATTACTTGAATTAGTACATTTTGATGGCAGTAGGCTAAATTGTTGAATAATTTGTTTTTTATTTGAAGATTAATTCAAGATTAGTTTGGTCTGAACAGTACACTCTATATGCATAGAATATATTAAACAGATTTATGTTATGTTTGTGCATTCATTTCAAAAGGCTCTGCATACAAAGAATGGGATATCTGAAGTTCACATTAACGAGATAACAATGTGAAATTAAACCATAGAACTCTCTCTCTCTCACTTTGTGTGTGTGTGTGTGCCCTCTGGAATGAAGAGACGAGGTTATACAAAATGAGCTCCCACACTGCACAAAACCAGATCATCAATGCAACCACTGAGCCACAACATGGTCGATAAAAGCTCTTTCTCTATCTCTCTCTCTCTCACTCCCCCTACACACAAAGCAGTAAGCCCACCAGTTCTTCTAAGACCCAAACATCTGCAGTCATTTATATTCACACTACAAAGTGTACGTATCTAACTGGCTGCATCCCAAATCCAGGCTTATCGTCACAGTCATAAAGTGCTGCCTCAGGCTGCATTCACACAAGCTGTGTTTCTCCCCCACTCAACCACCGGTGCATATCATATATGTAATCCTATATGAAGCAACCACAAGGCAATCAGAATGCAGAAGTTTTCAATAGTTGCCTTATTTTGTGCCAGAGCAAAGCAATTCCAACAATTACAGAAAAGTACAGCAGAAATGTCAGAAAAAAGGCAGGATTTCGCCACCTGAACAGTCAGATCAAAGCTGAGGAAACTAGAAAACAAAACAACAAGATGGAGGGTTAGGAAAATAAATGTTGTTAGTGAATGACTATATTGAACTCTACAGAAAGATTTCAGTCGGCAGTGTAACTAGAAATGACTTCTTCATCCAATGTGGCTTCATAAAGAAGCCTAAACACTAATAGCACATCTAATCTTTCATCTTTATTATAATAACACTTAAATTATTTTATTTATGTTTTTAACATCTTTCTTACCATAGTAACGCAAATTCCGGAATGAACATAATTCATTCTGTTAATTACGTTGTGGAACCCAATGTGGTTTTCTTCTGTTGGAGCACATCCACCTCAAAGTTCAACATAGTGTGTGTTCTAAGATGCTTTTCTGCTCACCACGGTTGTAGAGAGTAGTAATTTCAGTTAGCCTTCCTGTCCGCTCAAACCAGTCTGGCTGTTCTCCTCTGAGCTGGCTCATCAACAAAGTGTTTCCACTCCAAGGACTACCTGGATGTTTTTTGTTTATTGCACCATTCTGCGTAAACCCTTGTTGGTGAAAATCACCAGATCTGAGGTAAATGTTGATCTTCCTGATGGTTCTGTGTTGTTTTCACGATCTTTTCACACTGTCTATAAAAGACATAATGTGCTACCTAGCTAAAGCCTCATAAGCTAGTCATAAGCAAGTTTAGATGCTTGATTCAGCGATTGAAGTGGCTGATTGATGTTATGTTTAAAAATATGTACATGAATGAAATGTAAAAGATGTTTTGAACGTGTAAAAAAATCAGGTAAATATATGAATGAATGAATGAATGAATGAATGAATGCCTTTATTGTCACTATACACATGCACAGTGAAATTAAGAGCCTCTCCTTAATTTCTTGCCAGGATATACATAAAATGAATAAGATTAAAAAAAAATAAAAATAAATAAAATAAAAATAAATAAATAAAAAATAAAAAATAAATATAATATAATAAAATAATAAAATATAAAATAATAAAATATAATATATATATATATATTCAGATACATTTATACATATATATATATAAATATACACATATACATATGCGTACATACATGCGCATACACACACACACACACACAGATATATACATATACCTACACATATACACATATATACATATACACACATACATACATACATACATACATATATACATACATACATATACACACATACACATACATACATATACACATACATATACATACGCATATACAAAAACGCACATACAAAAAAATAAAATTAAATAGATATATATTAAAAGATTATAACATTTTACATCACATTTCATGGCATTGTTGTGTCACAGTGCACTGTAACTATACTTTACCTTGAAATATATACAGTTCATTCAAAAATATTATTTTTGTGTGTTTCTATTTAACATCTCATGTTCGTAACATGAATTTCCACTATAGGTTATGAAAAATGTACATTTTAGATTCATTTAACTCTGTTACCTGAACACATTCACCAATGTGAAGTAAAGTCAACAGGAAGTTCCTGAAGATCATGGGAAGAAGAAAAGTACGTTTTCGCATTCTTTATTTTATTTGGAAAAACTATTGTTTCATGTAGAATCTAGAATGTCCTTAATGTCCTTGTGTGATTAACATGGATGCTTGTAAACCACATTATGTGCATATGATAATTCTATGTTTTCTTCAAAATGGTCCCCAATAGAAGGTTCATCAGCAGACAACAGATGCGTTGGCCGGGAATCGAACCCGGGTCAACTGCTTGGAAGGCAGCTATGCTCACCACTATACCACCAACGCCTATGAGGAAACTGGAAATAGAAGGATCCTGGACAATTTCACCATCCAATATGGTGAATACCAGAAGAGTGAGCTGTGGAACTGGAAGTTTCTTGGAAAAACTGTGATCACATGACCTGAGGTAAATGTAGCATTGGATATAAGGCAGACGTCTGTGGTGTTGTGTCATATTGTGTGTGTGTGTGTGTGTGTGTGTGTGTGTGTGTGCACGCACGTGTGCCTGCCAGGAGCTGTGTTAGACTGCATAAATTTAACTGAAATTAAAATTTCTTCAAGAGAGAGTGGGGAGTCCAATTGCATAGCAGTATTCGTATCTATAACAGGGTTACAGAGGTTTTGAAGAAATGCGTTCACTTTAGTAGTATCTGTTGGAGAAAGCGAAGAGTAAACAGATTTAAAAGTAGCATTAATTTCCATGGGATCTGTAGTGACAATATTATAAGTGTTTTTAATACTAGGTATGAGACGGGAAGTGGCCTGTCGCCATAGCTGATGTGCCAGTATGTTCATAATAAGAACCACGAGTACGTAACAATAAGCGTTCCGCCTCTTTAGTCGAAATAAGATGAAATTCTGCCTGTAAGTCAAGAAGCTGTTTAAGAAGTTCTGGGGAGGGGCTCACATCTTTGATCGAGACTACTGATTGCAGATGTAAGTTCATTAACCATAGCAGTGTGTTTTTTGTTACAGCGAGCAGAATAAGAACTAATCTGCCTTCTGATATAGGATTTAAGTGTCTCACATAACAGTGAATAAGAGGTGGAGTCATTCTGATTGAAGAAAAGAAAGTCATCAATAGAACTAGAAATGAACTTGCAGAATTCACTGTCTGCTAAAAGAAGAGAGTTAAATCTCCAAGGCGGCCGGCTATGTTTATAAATAGAAAGATGAATATCTAATTGTAGAGGCACATGGTCAGAAATTACAATACCCAAATAGTCAGAAGAAACTACGCAAGAATCTAGAGTGCTGTATATAAAAAAATAATCAATCCTCGAATAAGAATTATGAACCTGGGAGAAGAAAGAAAACTTTTTAAGAGTGGGGTTACGGGATCTCCATGGATCAACGAGACCGTTCTGACACATAAAATCGGAAAATGTTTTAGACATTGCAGATTGATTCAGAGTACGGGGATTAGACCGATTCAAGTTTGGGTCAATTACACAATTTAAATCTCCACCGAAAATCAACAGGTGAGTATTTAAGAAAGGGAGATTGCTCAACAGTCTATTAGCAAATTCCACATCATCAAAGTTTGGAGCATATACATTTACCTACAATACCTGTCTTTGCATTAGAGTACCAGCAACTATAATATATCTACCGTTCACTTCAGCAATAACATTAGTGGACGAAAACTGTGACCTTTTGTCAATTAAAATAGCGACCCCTCTTGCTTTCGAATTAAAGTTCGAGTGGAAGACTTGACTCACCCAAGGACAGTATAACCTTTGATGATCTTTAATACGTAGGTGCGTCTCCTGTAAAAACACTATATTGGAATTTAAACATTTCAAATGTGTAAAAACCTTAGATCTCTTAACAGGATTACCCATACCTCTGACATTCCAACTAATAAATCTTAAAGGCATGCCTGTCCCAGCTATGCTGGGATCCATATTACTACTAACCATGTAAATAAAGTAAACCATAGGAATATAAATAGCCAATTAGAGCCAAAGTGGGACACTCCCCCCAAAAAAAAAACCACCCAAAGTCTCCATAAAACAAGGTAGACAGACAAAGAGAAAAAAAAATTTCAGTAAGAGAAAAGTCCACTACTGACTTCAAATCTAACAAATAGTCTGCGCACTTTAACAAATATAATATCCTTACCTTTTAAAGACTTATAATTAATAATATTACAGAGTGTAGCACATAAAAAATAAATATAAATAAATAAATAAAAAGAAGAAATAACTAATAAAATTAAATAAACTCTAACCCAGTCAGAGCGTCAAAACAGAGAAGCACAGGGGTCAGGGGTTATTTAGTCCACACTAATGGAGTGAACACAGATACAGGATGATGAGATGCCTCTACACACACACACACATACACACACACACAAACAAACACACAACCATCTGCATTCATTATGTCAGAATTGTCTTTAGAAAAAAGCATTTCAAGTACAATTCTGCTCTACCGGGTTCATGCTGAATACCAAACAGGCTAACAGAAAAGCTGTAACCCTCAGAAACCATTACAGTTTCCAATTAAACCAATATAATTCCCATTATAACCATTAAAACCCATTACAATTTGTTTCTATTGTTATTTGTTTCTCAGCAGGTATATAATTTCTGATATGGTTTTCTGTTCATTTTCTATAAGAGATGTTTGTTTAACATGTATGGAAGAAGTCTCCAGTGTCAGAGTTTTTCTGTAATGTTATTTATTTTTCTTAATCACCTTAACCCTCCTGTTACCCTCAAATCCGATAACATTTTTAGTAATTTAAACCTCCAGAATATGATTATTATTTTTTTTATTTTTTTTTTACAAAGGTATATGTCTCAGGTAATTTATGTCTTTGTTGACTACTTAAATAACATTTTAAGTTGACATCCACCCACCACCCTCCTCCCCATCCCTTATACATCCAGAATACCCATTGCACGACTATGGACAAATTTACAAATCACCATAAAATCTTACTGATTGACCTAAAATTGGAAATGTATATATATTTTTGGTGTTTTATTTGTTTTATAATATTTCTAAGTATAGATTTTTGTAATCTATAACATTTGGAAAGAAAATCTATTTATTTGATCAAGGATAGTAACACGAGTTATGTTTGGGGTCAATTTGACCCCAGGAAAAACAAACACAATGTCAAATATTTAGAAGGATTTTATTTTTAAACAGAACATCATTACAATCAAAACATCAGTAAGGAACACATAACAGTCCTTTTAGTTATCAAAGATTGCAACATACATAAATGTGTTGGGTCAATTTGACCCCAAGAAAAACAAACAATTTCAAACATTCAGAAGGATTTTATTTCTAAAACAGAACATCATTACCATCAGAACAACAGAAAGAAACACATAACAGTTAAAGAAAGAAAGAAAGAAAGAAAGAAAGAAAGAAAGAAAGAAAGATGGATTTACAAAACCACCTATAAAAAGTAAATTTTAGCATTTTGTCAGGAATTGTTTTCTGAGACTGTAAGTGCTTTATGCAAAAATATGAGTACAAACAGCATAGACAGAATATAAACAACTTATTGTTTTTTTTCTACAGCTCGCCATAAGGTACATTCCAGCCTTTTGTCTGCACTACTTTGCACATGATGTGCAGGAAGTGTGTGTGTGCTCCTTGCAAACGTATTTTTTGTATTTCACACAAGTGTTGCTGGTCTTGGTGTCATTTCTGTTTGGACAGACCTGGCACCTGCCACGTTTCCTGCTTGCAGTTTGACCCAATGGAGTGTGCGTCTCCATTTGGATGTCCTTCACAACAGTTGCAGCAGCTGTTGATGCTCTTAGAAGGCACCGTCTTCTCTCAATGAGAGGTTTCACTAGCTCGTAACACAGCTGCTCCAGGAAAATTCTCCTTCGACTCAGTTTTCAGCTGTTCCAGTCCTTGTTTATTTCACTCCATAACACAAAGGCATTGTAGGCGCTCACATCAATGATGTTGAAGAAAATGACAAGGGGCCAACGGGCAGTCATGCATCGGCAGTTGTAGGTGGCTGTAACCTTTTCTAAATTATCAACCCCTCCCTTTGTGTCATTGTAATCCAGCACCATTTGTGATTTTCGGTCTTCTCTGGTGCTCAGAACAGCATCTTTGTGCATAGTGCTCATTAGCAGGACATTTTTCCCTTTCTTGGGGCAATAGGAGATGACAGTGGCTTTTTCAGTGAAGGCAAACATTGAAGATGTTACCTTCCTGTTCTTCATCGCAAGAAGCTCAGAGGGAAGTTCTGGCTTATTTTTTCTCACTGTCCCTTACATGGTAACCTTCCTTTTTAGCAGTTCTTCACCCAGGGCGTACGATGTGAAAAAATTATCACTTGTAATGTTCTGGCCATTCAGTCCCTCAGCTACGTCTAGTACCACCCTCATGCCCTGATCGTTTTCAGGTGCTTCTCCGGGAGATTTACCCATGTACACCTGCATATTCCAGGCATAGCTGGAGTGTGCATCACATGCGGCCCATATTTTTATGCCATATTTGGCTGGTTTGCTTGGTATGTATTGTCTGAAAGGACAGCGCCCACGAAATGGAACCAGACATTCATCCACAGTGATGTGGGGGCCTGGATTGTAAAGAACAGGGTAACCGCTGGACCCACTTGTCACCCACTTGAGTTTGTCATGCTCTCGTCTGCCCTGTCTTGTTTTTTTGTCATCAAAGCGTATGACACGGGAGAAAACATGGAATGTCTTTAGAGACATGGTGGCTGGAAAAATTGCCCTTCCAGTGTCAGCATTCCAAAGGCTTGCTGTTGCTTCTCCTTTTGACTTGTAGACTCCTGCCAAAATGAGCAACCCAATGTAGGCTTGCAAGTCAGTCACATCGAAGTCTTTCCAACCGTCCCCATACACACGCCTACCCTCTAAGTTTGTCATTTCAAGTACATCCTTTTCAATTGATGGTGTGATGAAAAGATCAAATGCTGATTTTATATTTTGGACATGGCTGACAGCATATCTAGTTGGCTCTGGAACCATTTTGATGACATTAGCAGCACTAAGTCTACCCTGTTGTTCAGGTGGTGAGTGGGACCATGATAACTTTCCATTTTTGGAAGATAATGGGTTTGTGTGTGGTTGAAAGACAACAGGAGGGTC
This sequence comes from Ameiurus melas, assembly GCA_012411365.1. Classification (NCBI taxonomy): domain Eukaryota; kingdom Metazoa; phylum Chordata; class Actinopteri; order Siluriformes; family Ictaluridae; genus Ameiurus; species Ameiurus melas. Next base: position 10,497,400 of record CM022759.1, on the reverse strand, counting down.
AACATTAGGAGTCTCATTCTCATCTGAGGAGGATGCCTCAAAATCAGGGTCCTCCTCAATATTATCATCGGTCTCAGACACATTCTCCTCTATGTCACTTTCACTGTAAAAAAACTGTGACAAAATCTCATTGACAGAAAATCTTTGCTTAGATGTAATTTTCAAATGAGAGAGATGGAGAACATAGAGACCACACAGAGCACAAAGAGAAATGGGTTAGAAATGGGTTAGGCTTCTGTTCATGCTTTTATAATGTTTGCTCCTCCCCTTTGTTTGGTAAACCATGAGAATTATGTTTTCCCCTCCCCCAGGGCACGGGAAACATCAAAGTTCTCATGAAAATTATGTCCCATGTCATGTGAACTACTAGTGGTTCTCGCAATACTACAGATATGGTTATGTTAGGTTAGAGCCCTAAAACAGGGGGAGGTTTTTTGAATATAATATTGAATATGTAAAATAATAATGAACATTATAAAATTATAACATGTTATAGTGACCTCAATAAAACAACCAAAACAAATGTGTGTGAAATTTTAATATTTCTTCTGTTTTATACAGCTAAAAAGAGTCTGGGGTCAAGGAACACTGGGGCCCAAGGAACACCGATGCTACAAAATGTGTACAGGACATTGAAAAAATATCAGCAGGTCAATTTTATGTTTACAGAGTTGTCCCCATTAAATTAGGAAAAGTCATTAAATCTGAAGCAAAAGAAAAAAAAACGAAAACGTATTTACAGACGTTAAACATTGAATGGGGTCAAATTGAACCCAAAGATAATAGGAGGGTTAAAAAAAATGGCTTGTGAGGGAACGACTGTTTCTAGGTGTTATAAGCTAGCTAAAGGTAATATTAAATCTGCTTCATACCACAGTTTTGCTCATGACACAGTTTTAAAAAAGACAAAATACAGGTTTAATTAATTTTGAATATATCATCCCTCAGCTTTGCTAGCTAACGCTAAAACAAAACTCCACCATTCAAACGTCATTGTATCCTTATTCATTGTTGTGTGTCTCCCTCTAGCGGCGGCATCAGGAAGTACTCGAAATCACACAAAATTATAACATAAAATGATGCTTGTTTTTCGCTCTGTGTGCAGAGTTTGCATGTTCTCCCCGTGCTACGGGGGTTTCCTCCCCCAGTCCAAAGACATGCATTGATTGGCGTGTCTAAATAGTCCATAGTGTATGAATGTGTGAGTGTGTATGTGATTGTGCCCTGCGATAGACTGGCACCCTGTCCAGGGTGTGCCCCGCCTCGTGCCCGATGCCTGCTGGGATAGGCTCCAGGTTCCCCGCGACCCTGAAGAAAGAATAAGCGGTTGAAGATGGATGTTTCTCCCCCTCCCTCCCCTCATAGCATGTATGGCAAATTTGTATCGCATTGCAGAACAATTTAGCCAATTTATTTTCATATTTACCAAAATTAATATCAGACTGGTTATATAATAACAATACACACACACACACACACACACACACACACACACACACACACACACACATATATATATATATATATATATATATATATATATATATATATATATATATATATATATATATATATATATATATATATATATATATATATATATATATATTTAAGTTAAGATACAGAAGAAAAAAAAATTTTCTTTATATTTTTTATTTTGCTGTTATATAAGCGCTATATAGCACTTATATAACAGCCTATATAACAGCTTAATTGGGTTTTATGGGGCGCCATTTTGGTTTTCCTGTAATTCCGTGCAGCTCGTTTCCTTGGTAACCGTTTATGTTTGGGACACCGGTTGTTCTTCGATGATTAGTTTGTACAATTGGTAATTGTTTGCTTGTTAATTATATGTTTGCTTTAGAAAAAGGTTATAACACCGACAATTCTGTTTATAGTTGTTGAAAATGTATATATGTTGTTTTTATCTGTATTTAATGAGGTTAGATAAACATGTTCGGGGCTCCTGTGGACTTCTCTTTTAAAGATTTGTGCTCAGTAGAAGGTGTGTAAACAAACCAATTTACCGTATAACATTTATTTTTTTAAATTGTATGTTTGTTGTTGGTTTTTTACAACAATTTAAATCAACATTGTCCGTTGTAAAAATGACTTTTAACGGCACAAAAACAAATATGCCTTAAAGCCAAGAATGCCCGTAGGAGATAGCGTGCTGTGATTGGTCCAGACAGCCACGTGAGTAGCTTGGGCGATATGTAGTCCGGAAGTGAATTGTTTAAAATAAATAAATAAATAAATAAATAGCCCCTTTTAATTTAAAAAGCTGTGAAAAGGTTTTAGAAATATAAAGAATCTTTGAGGTGCAACATTCTTTAATGTGGACAGAAATAAATAATTAATTGTATTTTTTCCCGGGTTTGTTTCGTTTTTGATTCCACCGAGCGTTGGTGGTATAGTGGTGAGCATAGCTGCCTTCCAAGCAGTTGACCCGGGTTCGATTCCCGGCCAACGCAGCATTAGTTTTTTTTTTTTAATATATGTATTTTTTTACATTCCACTTATTTATTAAAGAACCTAAATTTAAATAGCGATTTTGTAACCATTAACATTCATCCTTAAAGAGGTTTGCAGTTGCACGAACACTTAATATAGTGAAAACTAGTCTTTTCAGGGGAAAGTAGCGAACGCATGCTCAGAAATGCTGCTTACCATATTACGTCACAAACTAATTTGCATATCGATTAAACCATGTTGACCTGGTATATCAAAACGTGTTAGATGAAGAAGGAAGATGATTCATACTATTCACATATTTAGGAAACCACTCTCGTTTCTATCACGAATGCCCAAAATGTTTTATTCCTCTTATACCACAGCAAGTTGACAACAATTATAATTTAGAATTTATTCATAAAGGACGATGATGGTGATGATGGTGATGATGATGTGTGTGTGTGTCAGAGGTTCTATCAGAAGAGCCCAACAAGGGAGTTCGCACACCTTGGAGAAACTCAGAGGGGAAGTTTGCTAGCCGTGTTCTCCGTCTCAACAACAACCTTTTATCGAGCACAACCGGACTTATGGAGACGCTGTCTGCTTTATTCACCAAGCCAAAATATCTCACCTGGATCGACCTGTCCTTCAATGACATCACAAACATTCACCCGGTACACACCACACACACACACACACACACACAAACAGACATCCCCATCTCAGGGAACAATCTAATTTCTTATAAGAGTTCACTGCTGAAAGGAGGCGTTTTAACTTAAATGCGTAACAGGATTGAGTTTTATTAGCATAAAATCAAACAGAGAATTACAGTGAAGGTGAACACCATCAACACCATCTCTTTGTCTCTCTCAGGTCCTCACTGAGCTGGTGGAGTTGCGTGTGTTGTATCTCCATGGTAACTCGGTGTGTAATCTCTCTGAGGTGGACAAGCTCGGGGCATTACCACACCTGCACACCATCACACTACATGGAAACAACATCGAGCATGAGCATGGCTACAGGTAAAGATCCAAAGGTCGTACTGCATAACCTGTTACCAGACTAGGATTTGTGCTTGTGACAACAATGTATGGCTCCAACTGCAAGGTTGAGCCTGTTAGATATTTAATGTTTGTTGTTTGTTCATTCATGTGTTATTAGAAACTACGTGATAAGCACCCTTCTTCATCTGAAGATGATGGACTTCAGTGCCGTCACCAAACAGGAGCGAGTCATGGCCTCTATCTGGCACAGGCCCAGAAGGAGCCGCATTCCCAAACCCAATCGCAGGACAGAAAACATTTAGCAGTCATTTGCAAGTGGTTAATTCAATAGTACACTATACAAAAGTGTCAGTGTGGACATCTGAGCATCACACCCACATTCAATTCAATTCAATTTTATTTGTATAGCACTTTTTACAATAGACATTGTCTCAAAGCGGCTTTACAGAAACATATAAACACGGTACACAGATTCTAAAAGTGCAAATTTATCCCAATTGTGCAAGTCGGTGGCGACGTATGTCCATGTGTGGTTCTTCCCCAAACTGTTATCACAATGTTGCAAACACACAATTGTACAGAATGTATTTGTATGCTGTAGCATTACAATTTCCCTTCACTGGAACTAAGAGGCCCAAACACTGTTCCAGCATCACAATGCTCCTGTGCACAAAGCGAGCTCCATGAAGACATGGTGTGTGAGGGTTGGAAGCAGGTAGAAGAATCGAGTGTCCTGCACAGAGTCCTTATCTCAACCCTACTGAACACCTTTGGGATGAACTGGAACTGGAGCCTCATCACCCAACATCAGTGCCTGACCTCAACCTCACTAACGCTCTTGTAGATGAATGAACACACATCCCCACAGCCACACCCCAAAATCTAATGGAAAGCCTTCCCAGAAGAGTGGAGCATACTATAACAGCTAACTTGGACTAAACAAGCCCATACTGCACGAGTGTGATGGTCAGGTGTCCATAAACTCTGTACGTATAAATGTACCAACGTAGCGGATGGTCTGAGAAAGAACCAGAACGTCTTCGTGAACATAGGAAGCCATTTTGTGGTTCAGCAAACCAGTCCATATTTGTGACTTTTACAAAGCAGAGCTAATAAACATTCATCAATCTAAATACACAACTTTTAAGGCGTGTTCCGAACAATATTTCATAACATATCACAAAAACAACTCGGGAACACATGTGCTGATTTACAGAATTTTCTTAACGTGCACAATGTTTTTTTTTTTTTTTTAAACAGGTTCGTATTTTTGAAGTAAAATAAAAAGATTTTTTTCCCCAAAAAATGTAGACATTTTATTATGAGTTCTAAAATAATTCAACTGCATAGCTGTTACATTTTGAACACTAATTTAAAAAAACTTTTATATTCAACAAATTAAGTTTTCCTCTGTTTCCGGAAGTAGCTATAACGCCGGAAGTCGTCACGTTGTTGCCTTGTGTTCTCAGAAAAGTGTCATGTGATACTCTAACGCAAGAGAGCTATACCAGAGAGCATACATACACAGAAGAGTTTTGGTTTTTAAATATATCTATCTATATATTTTAGAGGGTTTAAATTCCCTCGTATATAAAAGTGAAGAGGGAGAAAGCGGAAGTGTGAGTGAGCTCGCGCTGCAATGGGGTGCTGTTACAGCAGCGAGAGCGAAACAGCCGAACAGGTGACTCTTGTGTGTCTGTGTATTAGCACGTTAGCATGTTAGCACCAATTTCTCATATAAGTATTTGCCTCTAAAGTCATTATATATGAACCTGTCGAGCTGTAGGAGCACATGCGGCTCATGTTTGCAAATCTATTTAGATGAAAATATAACAAAAGGTTATCGTGGATATCTTGGTAATTGTTTGTACACCGAGGGGGGAAAAAAGTTCATGTCTGCGCATGCGCATAACACTGAATGAGGGTTCACTGTAGTGCACTTGTTTACGTGCCCTAACCACGTCACTCGAGGGTCCCAAATGCTTGCAGGTGACATCCCTAATCCCTCACTTTCACTAGGTTAAAGATAGTGAGGCTAAAGATAGGACACCCTAAAGCGCCTCACCACTGATCCACACGCAGCTGTAGTTGTGCAATAATACAGATTTGTGGTTTTAATTATATCTCCCACCACTGTGTAGTCGAATGCTGGCATCTAATTGGTCGACTTCATTTTATGTAAAAAGCCGCCCTGGTTGCAGTAATGCAAATCACGAAACGTCTTAGTGCGGAAGCATTTCCCACTGTAGGGATTGGTGAGTGAGAGAGCATCACGAACACATCCGTTCCTATTTAAACGTCAGGGACGGAGTCACGGGGATGTGACTCGCATTAATCCCTGCTGTTGACAACGGAATTGTGTGCCGTTCTCTAAATTCGTGCACGGGGTAATGTGAGTGTGTGTGTTATGTTTAAGGCTGTGTCTCAAACACCAGATTTTAGGAGACAGACTTCTTTCTGTGGACTGCTGTGTCTCCTATCAGGGGGCTGTTCAGTTTAGGGCATGGCACGCCCTGATTTCATCCAAGTAGGGGTGTAAGGTTGTATTCCAAATGGCAATGTCTTAGTAAAAAAAAAATTGCAGTATTGAGTTGCTATACGAAACAAGCAGTGCACTTTGGTAGTGAGCAGTTTTACTTAATAGTGACGCAGCCATGGGGAAGCTTTGTCGATTCAAGTAGGGTTTGAACATGACTGACCTCCTCGTGACAGGACGGAGACGAGCGCAAGCCACTGATCCCGCACCCTAACCCAGACAGCAAGCCGCCGAACGGAACGGAGCGCAACCCAGCCAACATCTCGTCCACCCGCACAGACGAGCAGGCCCTGCTGTCAATCATCAACAAGACTGCGCAGTGAGACACACACAACACGCACAGAGTGGGCTGTAATGATATCAGTGTTATAGGAAACTGAGTTATCTCTTGTCTTTCTGTCAGAAACATTATCGACGTATCGGCTGCAGACTCGCAGGGAATGGAGCAACATGAGTACATGGACAAAGCCAGGCAATACAGGTGTGTGTGTGTGTGTGTGTGTGTGTGTGTGTACAATCAACACTTCATTTTATTAGGCATGTATCTGAGTGTGAAATGAAAATGTATTGCCCTGACCTCTCATCAAGCCCCGTCCCCAACAGTGTTGCTCTGCCTGTAACCTGTGGATATTTGTGTGTGTGTTACAGCACGAAACTGGCGGTGTTGAGCAGTACTCTGAGTCAGAAGAAGCCGCCTCCTTTGCCTTCTCTCACCTCTCAACCTCACCAAGTGCTTGCCAGTGACCTAGTGCCCTACTCTGACATCCAACAGGTATGTATATATGTTTGTGTGTGTATGTATATATATATATATATATATATATATATATATATATATATATATACACACACATCACACACAAGTGTATGTTGAAGTTGCCAAGTGTTGATCTTCATGTGTCTCTTTCGCAGGTGTCTAAGGTGGCGGCATACGCCTACAGTGCCATCTCACAGATCAAGGTGGATGCCAAAGAAGAGCTGGTGGTGCAGTTTGCTATCCCATGATCCTTTTCTCTCACTCTCTCTTTTTTTTTTCCCTCACCCTCTCTCCTCATGTCCGTTTTTCAGCCTACTAATCAATCACAGGGATGATAAGCTCCGCCTCTCGCTTGTCCTTCATCCAATCAGAGACTTTTCTTTTTTCTTGGTTTTTATTTTTTGTCTCCCGACACCTGCGTACAGCTAGAACTGTAATAATTCCCTTCATCATCACACTCGGTAACAATTCACAGGGATGATATCTCAGTCTCCGGTTGTCCGATCAAAGGCTCGGTCCCTCCTAACACTCTGTGCATGAAGGCGGAAAGTTAAAGTCCTGATCCCCATGAAACATGTATATGCTATAATGTGTGATGCTGTAATCCTCAGCTGTATTGCCTCGTCCAATCTGATACGCCATTTAGTTTATCCTCAAGAATCTGCATGCAAAAACTAAAAGCCAAATATCCCTGAAGAAACAACCATTGTTCAAATTTTGGTAATTAGAAAAAAAATGTTAACAGGAACTTGGCTGCCACAGGATTTACAGCTGCTTCCCGGACTCCATTTTGTTAGTTTGGAGTTAGAGACCTATGATATGGTTCATAACTAAATCGCAGTTGCTCATGATGTCATCTCCATGCCTTTATTAGAATTTTTTGTTCCCAATTTGGTCACCTGCCAGTTCCCACCCACCAGCAACCATCCGGAGAGGGTGAAGGCTAACACGAGTGTAACACACTCTGAGGACAGCGCTGTCCGCCCTCTTCCGCATTCATGAGCTGACAGATGCCCCTGATTGGCTTGCGTCGCTGTGATTGACAGGGGTGACAGCATGCCATCCCTCCCACCACATATTATGACATCATAACGAGGCCACAAGCGGGACTTGGAGTAAATCAGGGAGTAGACATTTCAGCTATCACTCCACCTTCATTTGCATATTGTAATATACCATGAATATTCATAAGTCACAACTAGGGGCGGGGGTGAGTAAAAACACCCAGAACTGGCAATACGAATTTCGGAAAAATCTTTTGGTGGTGCACCAGCACACGGGAGGCGGGGTTTACTAATGAATATTCACGAGACAACCATGAATGTGCGGAAACGCTCATTCATTCGTTCGTTGATTTGTTATTCTGTAAATGCTTTACCATAACTGTTGTGGGTTTAGAACGAATGGAACGGATGTAAGAGGCACGATGAGAGGGCTGGGTCGTATTTGCGAATGTTAATGAGTTGGGACAGAAAGGACAAAACTGATATTCTAAACATGCATCGTAGAGACGGAGGCTTTTCCCTGAAAGATGACTTGCTGCAATGACATTTTTATTATTATTATTAATCGTATTATTTTGAATTGTTTTTTTTTTTGACCTTATGAGCATAGTATATATGTGTAATGTTAATTTTCTTAATAAATGACATTAAAAGTGTTTTGAACAGCAGAGAGGAGTTGGGGAGTCGTTTACAGAGAGGGGGCGGGGCTTAAATTGGCTATATGATGTACATGATTTTCTGCATGTCTGTGCCTCTAACATGCAGTGTGTGTGTGAGAGAATGAATGCGTGAGAGAAAATAAGATGACCCTGTGTGTGCGCGCGCTGTTTGCAAGGAGGAGTGTGCTTTACACATCAGTAGCCGACGTTTTTATCCAGAGTAGTGAAAGCACTTTTACCCTGCCTGATCAGTCGATGTTAGACACGTGCTGATAATCAATTATAATACTGCGATGATTGGCTAACAATTTATCATAAATTATATTATTATCAGGCTGTACTTTAGTACATAACTCATTACTCCTGGGTCGTACCGACGGTCTTCTCTCCAGAAATAAGGGCCGCAGACCAGGAAACACTGATAACGGTAAATTAGGTGTCGAATATCGCATAATATTTTATTAATAATGCGTAAATCCCGTGAAGCACACCAGTGGCTGTTGGACTTCCTTTTCCATAATCAAAACTTGTTTGTAATTATTTATTATTATTTTTTTCCTTTTAATGTATTTATGTTGGCTCACACGTACATGTGTGTGTTGTATGTACGTCTGTATAAACTTTCACCGTGTCACAAAAGGGACTGAACATGCTGTAGCATTTGCTTGTTTGTTTTTGTCTTTTTTGCTCATGGCTCTTGTTCTGTTTGTTCACTGCGGTTCTTTTTTGTAGCTTAGAACTGAATTGTTTGATTTAAACACTGTTAATACCTGCATTTTTTGTTGTTGAAAGATGAAGCATTAAAGTCTTGTAAAGAAATATCAACTGTGCCGATGTTTCTGAGTAATTAATAGTAGTATTATTAATTAGTAATTATTAGTAATTAATCTGAGATGTTTCTGAGTTCCGTGTCCACCGAGGACACGAACGCTGTGACAATATATAACCATTGTCATAGAAATGCACATATACACTCAGCCAATCATGTGACAGCATGGACGTGCATACAATCATGCATATAAACTTCAAGAACTGTAGTTAATGATAATGAGCCACATATTTATTGGTCACATATACGCTACAGTACAGTGAAATTCTTTTCTTCGCATACCTCTGCATGTCAGGATCATTTAGTGTCAGCGCCCCCTGGAACAGAGAGAGTTAAGGGCCTTGCTCAAGGGCCCAACAGTGGCAGCTTGGCAGTGCTGGGGCTTGAACCCCCAACCTTCTGATCAGTAACCCAGAGCCTGAACTTCCAAACCACCACTGCCCCAATAGATCTTCACACGCATAAATGGTACAAAGAATATCCAGTGAGTGTCGGTTCTGCAGGTTGAAAACACTTGATGAGCGAGATCAGAGGAGAATGAACAGACTGGTCAGAGCTGAAAGGAAGTCTGACTTAAATATGCACTCTTTACAAGTGAGGTGAGCAGAAAAGTGTCTCTGAACTTGATGTGCTGTGCCATCACACCTTGAGGCAGATCAGCTACAACAGCACGAGACCACATCAAGTTCCGCTTCTGCCAGTTGAGAACTGGAAGGAGGCTGTTGCTATGCAGGAGGAGTGTAAGGTTGTAACAAGATCCTTAGAGTTTCTGCTCGGCACCTGTAAAAGCAGGAAAGCCACGAACATGTCGAGGTCCAGTCCTGCTGAAGGGTTTCAATCTTTCAGGAGGAATCTCAATCAGTTTGTAGAACGCTCACTAAATTAGATCAATAAAAACGGGTTAGTAGTGTGTTTGCATCTCTGAAACCGAGAACGAGCGAACAATACGAAGAACCAGATGGAAAAAAAGATCTTTCTTTATCCTATAGCATAACATTCATCTACAATCTACAATCGTTATTGTACTCTGACTGCAAATCTATTCAAAAATTCTAGTCATGAGAAATCAAGTCAAATTTGGCGTTTTCTTGTTCAATGTTCCAAAGATTAGGGGTGATGTAAGAAAAGGAAGAATGAACAGTAGATAAAAATAAAAGGTTGAGTGTGAAAGAAGACACTTTTACTGCATGCTTGTGCTTTTATATTTTATTTTTTAAATAAGTTTAGTGTTCTTGTAATCACAGTAGAGTAGTTATGTCTCTTTGAACATGGATAAGGAATTTTAGACAAAAACATTTCCTCATATTCACTGTAGTAGAGATGCCATTAACAAACATTTTAAATCATTTAAATAATAAAATTAAAAAAATCAATATAAAAAATGTGACTACAATGCCAAATATATCATAAAATTTCCCCAGAAGCAATATACAGCCACCCCCACCCCACAACCATTATAAAAATTGAGGGAAAAAATGATTGTAGAAAATAAATATTACACGTAATAACTGACAATATTCGCTCATACTGTATTAAACTAATAATCTTTGTATAGGTCTTTGCAAACTTTAGAAATTTCAATTATATTTTCTCTCCCTAAGGAATAAAAATGGTCATTGTTGGAAAAAAAAAAAAATATATATATATATATATATATATATATATATATATATATATATATATATATATATATATATATAATTTTCAAATATGACCCAAAAAATCTATTGCATTTAACCATGTCTTCTATCCCTGGGATGTGAATATATCGTCATGAGGTTGCACACGTGTGAAATCATGAGGAAAACTTGCAGTGTTTGACCACAATGACAGACAGACCACGTCTACGGATATAAAAAAATATAAAAGTTATAAAAGTACCATTAAGCGCAATTAGGATGCTGCTAAAAGGTTAAACACATCTGAAATGGTTGGAAATTCGACCCATGGGTACACACTGAACAGTATTGTGAAGGAGCAAGGCGGTGGAAAAAAAAGTGCCCAGATCTGACCGGTTCAGAATTGCGACGTTTCATTTCGAAAATCAGCACGACTGAAGCCCAACTTTCATAACAACGAGCTGTGCTGCAAGAAAGAAGCGCTTCCTCTACAAAACTTCTACCAGCGTCATTAGAACGACTTGTGGTGGTGTGGTGTGGTTAGATGAAACCGAAATAAAACTTTCTGCTCATGCACACCGACATCAGCGTGTTTGCTTTGTGGCTGGTGGTGTAGCCAAGAAATGGTTTCAGGGGAGGATGAGGAAATATGCAAAATAAAATCAAAGCATCACAGTACAATTACATTTGTAAGTTTGATGCGATCATACATTACAGATGGATGTCAGACAGTACCAGAACTTAATTATATAGGGCGTCTTACATCAGTCTGATCATATTAATAAGGTTACCAGGCGTAGGAAATAAAACACTGAAGCTTTATAACAGTTCCAGTACAAAGGTTACTTACAGAGAGAACCTTATTAGGTCTATTATTCTTTAACTTCTATTGCTGGTAACCTCCAGCACTTCATCAGGCATCGGCATGATACAATATAGCTGTGCTCAGAGTCTAACTAGCTGGCTAGGAGCTTGGAAAGACTGACGGAATCATGAATTCTGCTAAGTATCCAGATATTTCAGCCCGAATGAGGTGCAGACTTCAGACAGCTGTACAATATTCAACAGGACGTTCAATAAGCTTGTACGGCAAAACAGAAATGGTGAAAGAAAGACAAAATGAAGGTTTTGTAATGACTATCTCAGTGTCCTGAGTCGAAAAGGGAAGTCCACGTGCACAAAGCTAAGAAAATAAAGGAGTTTAAATATGCCCTGCGTGGAGAAGTAGATCAAGGTCATGTTGCAAGCGTCTCTAACATCGTTAGACACTTACAGTTAGAGACGCAGTGCTGAGAGTCTCTCCTGAGAAGGCGTCTAGAAAAATATTCATTGATATTAATTACTATTACAAATATTTTAAAAAAATACTCTCAGGGTCTTAAAAAAAAAGTTTCAATTCAAATCTTCAAAACAGACATGTTAGTTTGTTTCTCTTTTCATTATATTGAGTGATATCCCAAAAGCAATACATTATTAATAACAAGAAATTCTTTTTTTTTCTTCCATTATCATACCAAATACAGCAGGATTTCTTCTATTTTCAATTATTTGAGTATATTTTATGTTTAGACATTTAGATTTACACTATATCACCAAATGTAAGTGTTGCTGAACATGCCATTCCAGATTTATTCCCCTTATTTGCTGTTGTAATGCGCTCCACTCTTTCTTCCGAGAAGGCTTTTTTTTTTTTTTTTTTTTTAGATTTTTGGGCATGGCCGTGGGGATTTGTGTTGGTCATTCAGCTACAAGAGCGTTAGTGAATTGTGATCAGGTGCTGATGTTGGGATGGCGAGGAGGCTCCAGTTCCAGTTCATCCCGAAGGTGATGAGTGAGTAGGGTTGTGGTCAGGGGTCTGTGCAGGACACTAGAGATCTTCCACCTTCTTCCAACCTTCACACACCACATCTTCATAGAGCTTGCTTTATGCACAAAATTCGGACCTTTTAGTTCCAGTGAACGGAAACTGTAATGCTACAGCACACAAAAACAAGAAGCACACACAGGTGTGATGGTCAGGTGTCCACATACTTTTGGCCATAGAGTGTATGTCTTCTCAAACAGAACAGATGGTCAAATGTTTAAGGTAAAGCTATTATTATTATTATTATTATTATTATTATTATTATTATTATTATTATTATTATCAACATGAATCCTCTTTCTTAACAAATTATTCATGAGTTCTTTAACTTTTTAGAAGTGGAAAGCCAGTGTATCTCGAAATGTTAGTAAAAGTATAAAGTCTAACCCAAAAGTAACTATATTTCTTTGTGGGCTTTTGTTTGTTTGTTTGTTTTAAATATATTTTAAAATGTATATTATAAACAATTGCCTGTAGGGGAATTCACTTCCGGCATCAGTGTGACGCGTCCACCTCGAATCTTCATTGGTTCGTTTTGTCTTGTACCAACCAATGAGATACCAGATGTGCATTCACGTCACATTTCAAGACATCCAATCAGAGGACTCTGTTACTGTTTGAAAATCCGTGTGTGCGGACAGTTACCGGAGAAAACACGTTACCCCGCACTAAACTCATGTGCAGCTTTTTACGCTTTTTGGACTAAGAAGGTGAGTTAGCGCTAGGTTCCTCTGTATTTCTGTTGCATTATGTTGTTATTAGTCCACTTTGCGTGCGGGTTTGTTGTTGTAAAGGTAACGCTGGCGAAAACGGAATGTTTGTTAACGTTATTTTCAAGCTGGTTTGTTTGCTAGGTGAATTAGCTCGATAGTTTATCTTATTCGCAGGCGACAAGATACATTGGACAACTGTAACTTATTTTGTTTAGATAAAAATAATAATAAAGTACAGGTTTGATTAAAAACCTGTGGAACAATTAAAAATCGAACTCGTATCGACGTAGAAACCCGAATGGGCGTATACACGGGGTTTTACGGTAAACAGCTGGCCCTTGAGGAACAAACAAGCAAATCCCTTAGTCTTAGGCTTTTGTTTAAAAATGTAGATCTATAACCAAGTTTAGACTCACGTTTTATTAATTCCTGTAGCGGACATGTTTTTTCCTCCCATGTTAGATTTGTGTAAGGTTTTTTTTCCACGAGAACAATTTTCATAACGTACTGTATGACTTCTAGAACTCGGACAGATATTATATTCATGTTAAAAGCTATACTGTATTGTTTAACATTCTTTGTTTGGGGGGAGGAGGAGCGCCAGGGAGAACGCTGAATATTCTGGGAATAAACAAGTGTTACGCCTTCAACTTTGAGACTGATTAATTCAATAAGGGGACAAAATAAACCGTAAAGCACGGTGTATACGCGCACATTGGTTTCTACCGTTGACACTTTAACCCTCAGGACAAAGTAGTGAAAAACAAACTACTTTTCTTTTTGTATCCTGTTACGTTTCACACTCAATTCTACCAAAAAATACTGATGGTGTGTGTAGTTTTTATTTATATACATCACATACAGTATCTCACAAAAATGAGTACACCCCTCACATTTTTATAAATATTTTATTATATCTTTTCATGTGACAACACTGAAGAAATGACTTAGTACTTGGTAATGACTTAGTAATTTCTTTTAATTTTCAATGCCCTGGCTGAGGGAAGGAGGTTCTCACCCAAGATTTTACGGTACATGGCCCCGTCCATCGTCCCTTTGATGTGGTGAAGTTGTCCTGTCCCCTTAGCAGAAAAACACCCCCAAAGCATAATGTTTCCACCTCCATGTTTGATTGTGGGGATGGTGTTCTTGGGGTCATTGGCAGCATTCCTCCTCCTCCAAACACGGCAAGTTGAGTTGATGCCAAAGAGCTCCATTTTGGTCTCATCTGACCACCAGAAAACAACTGGATGAAAGTGTTGTGGTCAGATGAGACCAAAATGGAGCTCTTTTTTTTTTTTTAGTCTTTGTTAAAAAAATCACAGTAGCTTGTTCATTTGTGCTTAAATGATCATATTTCTTTGCACTTTTGCAACTATTATTGAAAAACCATCCAAACATTTGTATAATTACATTTTTTTTTAATAATCAGTGGTCTCCTCATACCATTTTTAAATTCTGAATTGAAGAAAGTAATTAAGAAAAAACTGTTGTCGTAATTAACATTTGGTTTACTGAGTGTTTGAGTGGAATGGCAGGTCAAAATGGCCGCCTGGTTTTACAAACAGTTTGTTTGTCCAGAGCGATAATCATCCATTAATGTTTGTTTAAAGCATTCGTCCAAAAGCCACCAATAGGAGAACGGCGTTGAATGACGCAAAACACACTGGACTGCTACAAATGCGGTCGCTGCAATACACTGACCTTAAGCGAAAACCTCCAAGAGGGTTCATGTTCACCCGAGCACATTTCCTGGGCAACGCTCACTTCTTGATCGATGCGGTAAACGTAATGGAGTGGTTCTATCGTTAGAAGATCTTCGTATAATCTGACATGCAGAACACACTCTCTCATAATATCGGTCAAGATTGTATTGGGATTATGCTGCAACGAGACTGCTGTGATTGGACAGTCTAAAAGCAGGGAAGAGGACTTTCTTTGGTGTCTTTATCTCAAGGACATGGTGGTTTCATGTCTTGCTCACCATCGCGGTCATACCTTACAAATACAAACCTAAAATAATCCCTCTGATGTACATCTATCCAATCACAGACGAGTCCGACCTCTGTGATTCTTTGTCATGAGGCGTTTTATCTCTGACACTCAACACTGTTGGAGAAAAAAAAACCCAAAATGTTTACGGATGCGATTAACAACCCTAAAGACATGACTGCAAGGCGCTATCCTGGCTGAAAATAGCCGTTGGGTGGAGCTTTTGTGAGGCGGGCGTGTCACTTCTGTTAATTGTCTCATCCTTCCAGACAGTGATGGCACTGCATCCAGCCAAGGAGGAGGCGATTCTTGCTTGGGTATGTATGTCCGCTTCATATGACCTTTCTCGCTGTTTTTTTATAACGGATTCTCGGTATACATTGTACGGAAAAATGTTTATTGCAGTTGAACGGCCTGCAGCTGGACCAACCGGTGCAGCGAGTCACAGACCTGCAGGATGGAAATCTGCTGCTCAAACTCATCTATAAACTGTGAGTCATGAATTATAAAGAAAATGATCAGCGGTGTTTACAGTTTGTGTTAACAGTGGGAATTTTTGTGTTTGTACATTTTAAAACGAGCTCCTATTCTATTCTATGATTGGTTGTTGTAGGAAAGGGGAGGAGCCCAGCCAAGCCCCTATGCATCTGCCTCATGCAGAAAGGGTGTCAATCATCACTGACTTCCTCCACAGTAAGTTTTACACTCCAGCTGTCTGACTGCTTGGCTTTCTATCTAGCGGTTTGTCTGTCTATATATTTATCCAGCGGTCTTGGCTGATATTTACCCGTGTCATCTTCTACTTCTCCTCATCCTCCTCCAGGTGGGTGTCATGTGGAAGAGTGTGTGCTCCTCACACTGGCCAAGGGAAGGATGCTGGAGTTGGAGCTCACCAAGGTGGCATTGAATGCTTCAAAAGCTCAAATTCACTTTATAAGCTACTAATTTTCAGTGTCTTATGTCTTCGTAGCTGTGGGAAGTAGTACAGGTTTTGGAAGGAACCAGTATGTGAGCAGATAAACTGATAGAAGCATATTTAGATATGTAATGTTTTAAGAAATATTTGTTCTCTCTCTGTATACACTTAAATAATTAAATTAAAATAATACTTAAATGAATTATTAATTTAATAATTAGAAGAGGATAATTATGTGTGTGTGTGTGTGTTTAGGCTGTGCTGCTCCTGTGCCACTACGGACTCGTTAACAGCAATCTGGTGCCCAAAGTGGAGTATGAAACAGAGGTAATACATAAAGACGTGTGTGTGTTGGGCGTTAGCACGAAATATCAAATGATCTTATACAAGACATCACAATACATATGTGATTTTAAGGGGCCAAGCACTTCTTGGTCCTGCGACCTTAGCAGTAGAGGAAATCCGTGAGCTGCAGTGCCCACCATCGCTCGCTCGCACCCTCCTGAGTTCTAAATGTACTACAATCTTATTTGTTCAAGCACATGTACCAAGTTTGGTGTGATGTAAAGGGGTTGCTGTGACAGCAGCCTCACTTCCTGTCTGGCAACTTCGGGATCGAATTTGTTTACCTGTTACAGGCAAATTTTTGTATTGTACTGCCCCCTAGAGATGAATTTGGACAAAATGTCTAGTAATAATAATAATAATAATTGATGATGGCATGAATTTATAGAAGGGTGCACCTTTGGTGCTTGGCCCCCTAAATGTACCTCATGTTCCACATGAGACTTCAAACTAGGGCTGCAACTAACGATTAATTTCATAATCGATTAGTTGGGCGAAAAATTTTCGGATGGGGCACAGCACATGTTCTGTGCCTTTTTTTTTTGTTTTGTTTTGCTTTGTTTGTTTGTTTAAAATAATATCCACAAACTGAGTGTTACAAATATAATTTCAGACAAAACTGTTTGTCCAAAACAGGAAATAACTCAACACGCACACATCTGTGTGTGTGTGTGTGTGTGTGTGTGTGTGTGTATAAAATTATTAACTTAGGACTGTAGTTTAATTTGGTGCTTTTTGTGAATCCATAAAAAAGTATAATGCATAAGTATTTGTATATGGATTTGTGATTTTCAAAAGTTGCTAGACTGATAGAATTATGTTTTTTTTTAATGTTTTTTTTATTTTTATGGATCCACCGAAAGCACAGAAGTAAACTACAGTCCTTTAAATAGTCATAAAAACTCACATTCACTGCACCTTTGGTTTTTGTTACTCGCTGTCTTTAGGAATATTCTTTTACTTTTGATCAGTGTTTAATGAAACATTACAGATCTTACTTGCGCTACACTCTGTATCACCACGTCTGCACCGTGCGTGAGGAGCAACGCAGCCTCGTTTCGAAACATCACTTCCGTTATAATAAACGACAGAATTGCAAGCGCCAATCATGACAATAAACTGGAATTAAATTAAACCTTTTAAGCGACTCGCGACCGCATCACTGTCATGTTCATGCTCCACAAACTCCACTTTATAAATCTTCTTGGCGGTGTTAATATAAAATCCTCCCCTGCCTTAGAGGACTTTGGAGGTTGCACACTTTCTTCCTCAGTCACGTGGTGATTTCGCCTCCGTATGAGGACTGAGGTCATGTTAGGAATAAAATGTAATGCTGACAAAGTAACCCGAAGAAAGGCCGTTTCGGTGACTGAGGTGAAAGCTAATGTGTCGCATTACGTGCATGTGATGTCAGGTGCCATCGAATAGGAAGTGTATTATAGTTCAGATTAGTAAGTTCCATTTGAGATATTTTACCCTTCTAAAATTCATACACTAGACGGTAGTACATAGTATAAGTGTACAGTACTTCATTTGGGACACAGCTTTAGTATTTACTTGCCGAAGTGTGTTTTCTGAACAGAAGTAACATAATGAGTAAATCTCCCCGTGCCACACACAGACCAACTAATCCATAATGAGATTCGTTCATGACGATTTTCATCATCGATTATCAATTTTATGGATTAGTTGTTGCAGCTCTAAAGCAAACAATATAAATGGTTGAATCTGACTGAAATCGGCACTGGTTGTGATAGTGTGTGTGTGTGTGAGTGCTGATGTGGTACAGAAGAATGGAAACTGCAATAAATGAACACACACACACACACTGTCATCAAGTCTTTACTTGAATGGTGTCTGGTGTCCTTTCAAGAACATCATGTTTCCTTTTATTCAGCAAAAGAAACTACTCCTAATTTCTCTCTCTCTCTCTCGCTCAGCTTCAGATGGCGACCATGTTGCGCTATGTTCAGCAGGGAGCGAGCGGTCTGTCTCTGCGTGAAGGTCTGGACAAGCTCCTCACCACAGGCTGTAAGTGTCCACTAAAACCTTCACTCTGCCAGGGGTTTCATAGCACATGGAATGGAACAGATGGACCCCCTTGAATGGTTGTGCAGAAGTTTTTTCATAAATGGCATCCCTTTATTGCATACTTTATGGAGTTACAGACACTACCCACTTAAAGGTTGGTGCCTGTTGTTGAATTTTATAATATCTTTATAACCAGCGACAGTTAATGGGTAGCCATGATGAGCCGGAGGGGTGGGTTGTAGGTTCAATTTTGTTTTCCTTTGTATAAAAAGGAAAAAAACCTGTGAATATTTACTGCTGTTGCTCAATTTGTTTTTATTTTTGGGAAAGGGTGGGGAGGACAGAACAGAAAAGGCGATTTAGATAGGATTAGCAGAAAGGTTATTAGAAATGTTAGCAGAAATGGTTCATCAGAAGGTCAGCAAAAATATTCAATAAAAATGAAACGTTTAGCAGAAATGTTCAAAAAAATTAAACTTTAAAAGCAAACCCCCGCCCCAAAAAAACCAAACAAAAAAACTGCGGGTTTTGTTCAGATTCAAAACGACGACTTTCACAAATCCTCTACGTCAGGAACACACGGCACCTTACAGTGAATAAAGAGAACGAATAATTATTGTGAATTATTACACAAACAGCTGAATTTGGACAAAATGTCTAGAATTGACTTTTATTATTAACACAACAATAACATGCATTTATAGTAGGATGCATCTATCTATTCTGTATATTATAAAGTTCTTCATTCTTGTAGGTTTACCACATTATTGAACGTTCCTTTTTTCTCTCTCTAATCACGTGTCTCTTTTGTCTTTTTCAGCTCTGATCTACAGCTCGTCTGTGAGCAGTATGTCCTCTCTCAGTGACAACGGCTCGCCCATTTTCTCCCGGTTACACAGCTCTCCACTCGTCCGCTTTGTGGAGCTCGACACCGTGGCCTCCAGCTCATTTGTCGGGTAACGTTCAGACATCCACATCTTTGTATGCGTGTCGCTTTGTGTTTGAGATGTCTGACCTCATCTTGGGGGTGGGGGGGGGCTGTAAGTTTTATAGCTTCTGCCTGTCTGTATATCTGTATGTTTATACTGTCTACCTATCTATCTATCTATCTCTCTCTCTCTGTCTGTGTGTCAGCTCTCCAATACAGGAGCTGATGAACACGCCTCAGGTGCAGGTGAAGCGTCTGCGTAAAGAGCTGGCACGTGAGGGAGACGTGCGAGACGAACTAGAACAAGAACTAACTGAACGCATCAACCTCCTCTCAGAGAAAGGTAGACAAAATAATCGTTTTCACTTTATATCGGTGTGTAAGGAATTGGAGCAAAAAGTCACATGATTCACCAGATGTCATTATAAATTATATAGCTACAACCAGCGATTTAAGGGGCCAAGCACTTTCTGGTCCCACACCTTAGCGATGGAGGAAATCCAGGAGGCACGGTGACCACCATTGCTCGCTCGTACCCTCCTGAGTTGCAAATAAACTCAAATCTTGTTAGATTTATTACATATTCCTGACTCTCTCTCGCTCCTACAGAGGGACAGATCAGTCAGCTTCAGTACAAGCTGCAGCGCCTGCAGAGGGATCAGGAGGAGATGGAGAAGGAGCACAAAGCTACACTGACTGAGCTGCAGGAGAAGAACAATGGGTAATCCTTGTATAACTCTGCTATTCTCACTCCTCATTCAGTCTAATCTTATTTCATTAGATCTGCATGCTGGCATGTATTAGACACGCGTTTGTTGCAAATCATCTCGCATTTATGCATACTCTCATTTATATATATTTTTTCCATTCCAGACTCCTCACACGGGTACACGAGGTCTTACAGCAGTGTCGAGACCTTAAAACGGACAACAGTCAGAAAGAGAGACGGATTGATGGTCTGATGGAGGAGAATGGCACACTCGCCGCACAGGTACGATTATTACTTTTATTTTCTCCGTTCTCATTTTTATTCCAGTCTGGTGTGAGACAAAGCTTTGAAGTAATTCCTCTTCAATAGTGATCCTGTCTGGTTTACCGACACTTGGTGTGGTGTGTGTGGTGTTTTTTTTGTGCGCACCAGGCGAGAAATTCATTGGGGCAACTCGCGAGGGCTGAGGAGGAAGTCGCTAAAATATCAGAAGCTCACGATTTGTCCCAGAAGGAGTGGGGGAACAGGAGGGACTTGCTGCAGAGAGAGCTAAGCCAGGCTCTGACTGACAAGGTGAATACACTTTTTTTTTTTTTTTTTTTTGTAATATTTTTTTTGTTTTTTAATTTTTTTTAAAAGAATTTATTTATTTATTTTTTCTTCTTTCATAAATTGCTGTCTTTGTAATAACAGTAACACATTTTCAAGAATCTAGTTATTTGCATGAGTTTCCATGTACCTTGTTCCTTTTATTAATTCACACATTCTCATGGATGGTACAGTAGAAAATAACTAAAAGAGCATACATTTTTTGTTTTTAAATGTGCAAGATATTGGTGAAAAAGGAAATATAAATACTATTCATCATGAATATCAGTTATTTGGTGGTTACAAAAACATGTACAGTAAACATACTCTTGGTCATGTTTATACGAGAGCTTAAATTAAGCAACATGCCAACTAAGTGTTGATGTGAATTAGAGGTCGCCCGGTTGATCGGTGCAGATAAGAGATTGCTGGAACTAAGATTTGATTTTCCCCAGTAGTGTCTGCTGCGGGAGCCTGAAAAGGGTCTGGTGTCGCTATACTGTACGAGAGCGGCCTCTAGAGGCGAATTAAAAAGTCACTGACTAATTTTTTTTTATTCTTTTTTTTTTAAATTCATGTTGGATGTGTTC
>CM022759.1:10455859-10470859 GCA_012411365.1 Ameiurus melas | reverse complement strand
ATCAATCCGGGCTATAAAAGAGGCTCTCCAAAAGAAAGAAAAGCAGAACCAAGAACTACAGGAGCAGCTTAGGGTGAAGACCGAAACCGTGGAGCACTACAAAGTACAGGTTAGGATTATCTATTTTTATTTTATCCCCCCCTGTTTATGCCTAAACTAGTGGTACCAGGTGGCGTTCTTTAGGCTCAGACTATCACCCCTCTCTCTTTCATACAGGTAGAAAAAGCGAAAACTCATTACAACGGGAAGAAGCAACAACTCCTGGAGGAGCAGGAAGCACGTCGGACCCTTCAGACCTCTTTGGAAACCAGCGAAAGTGAGGCAAAGGCCTTGAAGTCTGAGCTCAAACTGGTCTCCATGGAGCTGGAGAAGATCAAGGCGTCAGAGAAGTGTTTGATGGTGAAGGTCAAGAGTCTGGAGACGCAGGTCGGTGGAATTTATTGTGAGTGTTTGTAGATGGTTGACTGGTTACGTGTTCGTTTTATTTATCAAAAACGTGTTGTGTGTGTCTGGGGTTTTGTTTTTTTTTTTTTTTTTTTTGGGTGTGTCGTAGTTGGATTACGCAGACCGTCAGTTAAGAGAACAGAGAAAGCAGGAAGGCCAAAGCGTCAAGGTGAAACACAGAGAAAGTGTTCATGTGAAAATCCCAGAACATCCACAGAATGCTAGCACGGAGAGCCTGGAGCTCAACCTGGATGATTCTCTGGATGCTGCTGGGTAACTTCTGCCTTAGTTATTTCTTGAAGATTACTCATCTAATCACAGTGATGTGATTGTGAAGTTGACCTCAATACTGGAATATCTCTCTCTCTCTCTCTCTCTCTCTCTCTCTCTCTCTCAGCGGTAAGCGGTCCCTGCCTGGTGAGTCCAGCACTCCTCTGGTCCGAAGTTCCGAACGCTTAGCAGCAAAACGGCGCACTCAAGATGGAGGCTCTTTAGAGACGCTGTACTTCACTCCCTTGATGCCACGGGCCAAGAAACGCGAAGGCGCGCCCCAGGATCACAAATTAGAAAGCAGCATCATGTCGCTCGGGGAGCTAACTCTGGATTCGACGAAGAAGCAGAGCTCTTCGGTCCAGAGACGACGCACCACGCAAGTCATCAACATCACTATGACCAAGGTGCGGATCAAGGAAACGTTGTACTCTTTGTATTGCTTTATCACAACATATTAACAAAATGGTAAATATCAATGAGATGTTTGGATGTGTGTGGGGGGGTCTCTAAGTTTTATATTATTTTAAAATTTATTTTAATCAGTGTTGTGCTCTCTGTAGAAAACTCCTCGCGGTGGTGCTGCAGATGACGACACCGATGAATCTTTCTTCAGCCTGCACTCGGCTCAGTCGCAGCCCAATGTGGCCTCCCACAGAACTCGGCCCGTCTCAGCAGAGATCTTCGACGATCACGACAAACTTCTCAGCCTTCCTGGGTATCGTCGTAGCACTGCTCATGGTACCGTTCCCCCACGAAGTGAGTATAAACACACGTTTTACCATATTTATCTTCATATATTTTGTCTTTTTATCCATCTGTATCCTTCTTTTTTACCTTTCTATCTTCTGTCCCTCTGTATTGGGTTTTTAATTATTTCTAATCGTCTATCTGTATCTGTCTGTTTTTTCCTCTTTCAGTCTGGCTAGTTCTGCCTGCTTCTCTCTCTCTGTCTCCTCATCTTTGCATCTTTTGGATGACGTTTAAAAACAGAAAACAGCAATTCACAGATTTACATTTTGTTCTGTCTGTCTGCAGCCTCAAGTGTGTTCTGTTTAGGATCCGAGTACGAACCGGACCACCTCGCCGACGACTGGATGAGAATCGCAGAGCTGCAGTCGCGTAACAAAGCCTGTTTACCTCACATGAAGAGCAGCTACCCGCTGGAGTCCAGGGTACAAACACAACCTGCTTTATAGAAAGCGTTATGAGTGAGCTATGGATTGATTAGTTAAGTTAATGTGCTTGTGCCGTTCTGTCCTGCAGCCCAGTCTGGGTTTCTCACACCTGCCCGTAACCGACGAGGACGTCCGTACCGGCGACCCTCACGAGACCATTCGCCGTGCCTCCATGGTCCCATCTCAGCTCAAGGACTCGGTCACTGCTCACCGGCTCTCCCTGGCTCCGCCTGCAGCGGTTGCGCATGGCCACGCCCCCTCACAACACGCACCCCAGGTGTCCAAAGCACGGGAAGTGCGATCCACGCGCAGCCCCCTGGCCTCTAAACGGCCCGCGGGGCAAGTACAGGACTTGGACACCCCTGAGGTGAGGGCATCATTACATCCTCGCGCGTTTCAGTAGATGCTTTTAAATTACAAATTTTTTAAATATATATAAAAAAGTCTTTTTCTCTTCAGGCGAAGAAGTTTGTCAGCTGCTTCCCTCGAACTCCTAAAGGGAGGAACCTTCGCTCTATCAGCTCGCAGAACATCGCACCCTCTCTGGTGTGTGTGTGTGCTTTTATTCATATAGCACCTTTCTGATCCTCAGGTACACATTTGTGTACACCTCGAGTGTTTTCAGAGACTTAAATTACCCGTGTGCATGTTCATGTTGCAGGCTGATCGGAGGCAGTCCATGGCGTTCGTCATTGATAATACTCCTAAAAAAGTTGCACGTGGGGACAGCAGCCTGCTGCAGCGCGGCATCAGCAAACTTCGCAAATCCCCGCGCACCGCCAGCACAAAGTCACCAAAGATCACCAGCAGTGCGAAGAAGGTACGTGTGGTGGGTTAAAAGTCATGTGCAGTAACCTTATAGATGATGTCTACATCACAGTTCTGCTCATTAAGTCCCTTTGTGAAGAGAAAACGTGCCAGAGTGTGTTAGTGCAGTGGTTCCCAAACTGGGGTACGCGAGGTGACTTGGAGGGTACGGGAGCAAAATGCTGAGATTTTCTGTTCATTTAATTCCACCTCACTTAATAACATTAAAATTCTAACTCCTGTTTTTCTCACGCCCAAAAATAAACTTGTGCCCCCTCCAGTGTACAAACGGCAAAATTGCAATGTTCTGAAGGTCAAATGCATGACATCCAATTAAATGATCCTGTCTTTCACAGTCTAAACTGCATCCACTCAGTCAAGCGTCCGTGCACATTTTACCATGTGTCACTTATCACCACCACACTGCTACGTGATGAAATGAAGTAATGGCTCATAACATTAAAATGGAGAAGTGGCTTCAAAGATATTGGCCCACAACCACAGTCCTCTGACAGCAGTGGTCTAGGCCCAGTTCTAATAGCCCAGTTCACACTGGTACAGACAGTAAATCTAAATAGGCAGGGTCTGGAAGCATCCTACATGGATAGTTGCAGAGTGGCTAAGACTGGCAACCCCCACACTGTTGTGGAGGACTTAATTCTTCCTTCTATGGCTGACATAGCTGGTGAAATGCTTGGGGGGGATGCCATCGTCAGACAACACAGTTTGAGAGAGGGGTACACAAAAGGTTATTAAATGCCTGGGGGGGTACGCCACTGTAAAACGTCTGGGCACCACTGTGTTTGTGTTCTTGCAACACTAAAAGATGATCTGGAACACGGAGAACAGTCACGTTAAAGCGAGTATATTGGTGTGGGGTTTGTTTGTTTTATTTATTTATTTTTAACCTTGCTTTCCTCACAACTAAACCTGAGCCGTGGGTGTGTCCGAACAGAGCCCGACATTCGGCAGTTTGATCTGATTGATTAAAACAGATAACGCAGTGTGCAGGTCACTAGTTTCTTCTCTGTTGTGGTGACTGGGATGGGGTTGTGGGAAAAGGAAACCTCTGGAGTACTGAGTGTTTGGTGTCTCAGTCTGGAATTCCGTGCCACGTTCCCACTAACAAGTGACCATCGAATTTAGATTTTTTTTTTTTTTTCCCTTTCCTTTATTCACACTCCGGGCACTCCCACAAGCAATTTGTCTCTTCCTAGTGTGAATGAAGGGTAGTCTGTGTGTGTGTGTGTCGTGTGTGTGTGTGCACTAAGATTCACATGGGGGGTGTAATTTATCATATAAATAATATTAATAATAATGCTCACTTCCTCTCTCTCTTTTCCTCACAGTTGATGAAACTGAGGATGAAGATATGAGACTGCATCCTTCCTCATCCTCTAAACAACGTGCAATAGAAACATAGTGTCAGGAAACTGATCCTGAATGGTTGTGGATTGTTTTTTTTTAATCTATTTTTTTATACTCTATAAATTTGTATATAGAATCAGAGGAACTTTGATGCACTTACTGCTCTCGTCTTGTTGTGTGGACTTTTCTGTTTTGACCATAGCGTTATTGAACAAAATGACATGTTGGGGGAAGGGGGGGAAAAACTCACTACATTCTGCTATTGCCTAAAGACTGCTGTTCTTATCCTGTACAATACAGACGGGAAGCAATTGATCTTGTTGCCTACCTAGGCAGCCTCTGACCACTGTGTTCTGCATGTTGTGTATCGTGGTACGGCGTAAAACGGATTATCGGCACATCCCATCCATCATGGCGTGTTTTTTATTTTTATTTTAAATGATTTGATGTTGATTTGCTTTTGTTTATTGCAGGAAACACTTGTTTCCACAGAGCTGTAAATATTCAGAGTTGTTTATAATAGCTCAATTTTTCGCTTTATCTTTTGTGGTTTCATTTTTATTCTCTCTCTCTCTCTCTCTCTCTGTGTGTGTGTGTGTGTGTGTGTGTGTGTGTGTGTGTGTGTGTGATTTTTCAGTTTTTGTTTCATGTGTAGAAATTAAAGTCTCATGGAAGTGATGGTCTGTGTGGTGTTTCTTTTTTTATTTTCTGTTTCGCTGCTTTACACTTTCATTTCTTTTAATAATCACTGTAAGGGTATAAATGTGAAGGACGTTTTACTCTTGAAACTATTAATACAGAGACAATGGTGCTGTTTCGGAGCAAACGCTGCACACTATAGTTGTAATTACATTAGGTATCTGTGGTGTCATGTAGCATTTAAGTTAGAAAGCAACTGTTTATGAAATACCTCCAGAGGAACGAGCATTGATTTTTCTAAAACCTAAAATGTCCATCCTAAACCTTGTGCTTCTAATCAGTCTGATCTGGTGTACCTGTGCTTGCTTCTCGATGTTGGCCATTTTGAAAACTCCAATCGAGCAGCAACGTGAAGGAAACAATGTTCTAGAACTACGATGTCTTTCCTTAGTACGTTATCATTGTCATTGACAAACAACAAATTTTTCTTTTTGATTTTTATGTTTTGGTGAATAGACTGAAAAATGTGTTAATTCCTTCATTTCCAAATACATTATTCAAACTCAAAGTAAACAAATGCCTCCATTTCAATATCTGAAGCTAGATCACTGAAGGTGTAGGGCAACACTTTCAAAAACAAAACACATTCCGTTTAACCGGATATGACCGCAGGGTTGCCAAGTCAGTGTGACCCAAGCAGACGGATGTAGTGTTGCAGAGTCTCTCCAGCCGAAAAACACTTAATTCAAAGTGTCTAGAACTGGTTTTCAAAGTGGGGACCACCAGGTGTGGGCCTCAACAATTTGGTGTGAAAAATAAATAAATACATTAAAAAAAAATTTCTTTCTCACTCTCAACCACACACACGCACACACAAATCAATTCCTAATGTAATTAATAATAAAAAGTGGGATATATTCAGAAGTCTGTATTTTTAATGTGTGTTAAAGACATCTTGCAAAAAGGGGGGCCTGGGTCAAATGTCATTTGGGGGTTCCTTACCATGGAAAAGTTTGGGAACCCCTGGTCAAGAAGTCTCCTAATGACCGACGTCATCTACTAATTTGCATATTGATTGATTCGTCACTGTGCTGCTATTCTGATGACAGAATAGCAGCATAAATGGATCCCGAAGAAGCCATGCTCAAATTATATAACGTCTGCTAGCTATCTCACGTCGATTTGTACGTTCTCCACTGAAATTGGCATCCATTCTTCCTGTTCGTCTTCATCTTGATGGACTTTCGCATTTCAATAAATTCGAATGTTTCATTTACCGAAAGGTATCCCGCGTCCGCTGGTGATGTTGCAAAACGCTACAGTAAACGGTTCAATCGAGGAAGTGGACGTTTACAGGAAATCCAGGCACGCTTAGAACCTTTATGAATGAAAAGAGGGCGTAAATGTACTTCGTCACAAATCGTTCAAACAAATCCAGAGACGTTTTAAGGGCTTTATTGTGTGTGGCCTATCGTGCTGACGTGAAATCCAATTTATTTCATAAAACATTCAAATCTGTCTGTTTGTGAATGTGCATTCATGGATCTTGTAATTCACTTCAGAACAGAATTACAGGCGAAAAAAAATATATTCTATCGTGTGCTGTTATAGGAAAGGCAAGCAAGTACAGCTTCATGACGCGACCTTTTGTCCTGACGCGAACGTGACACGGTGACGCTAACTTGATACCGTGACGGCATCAACCCGCGACTGTACCGGAAAG
Source organism: Ameiurus melas (assembly GCA_012411365.1). Lineage (NCBI taxonomy): Eukaryota > Metazoa > Chordata > Actinopteri > Siluriformes > Ictaluridae > Ameiurus > Ameiurus melas. Next base: position 10,464,430 of record CM022759.1, on the reverse strand, counting down.
TGCGAAGTGTAAGCGGAAGCAAAAAACCTGCTTAGCTAGTCGGTGGGGTTCGAACTCGGCTAAACGTTCGAACTTGTTACATTCGCTTGTTGCCGTTTATTTCGTAAAGTTTATAGCGTTTATAGCGTGAATGTTTATCGTGTTAAGTATTGTTGAGTTAAGTCACTCGGATGGCTGTTTAGCCAGTTTAGCTAGCAGGCTGTTTGGAGGTTTGCGGCGTGTTTAGTTGTTTTGTGGAGATGAAGACACTCCTGAAGTTTGGGGGGATGGTGTGATGACCTGTGTTTGTACACTTTAAGGAGAAACGGCGGCTTCCACCATGAGCGACAGCGACTCGGAAGTGGAAAGGTAACGCTTAGAAAGTCCGAACATAATCTTCGCTTCATCCGAGTCACGTGATCAGCTGTAGACGTGTGTTTATATTATTCATATAATAATCAGTCACTCATCTTTTCTCTAACCGTGTTCGGTGTTGTCAAGCCTTTTCAGGGGAAAGTAGTAGGTGTAGAGTAACGTCTAGAACTCACCATATGACGTCACGTGGTAATTTGAATATGTATTGATTCGTCACAGTCAAATATCAAACTCTTATGTAATAGATTATAGTTTTAGAGGTTTTTTCCTTCGAGAAAGAAGTCCTGTCTGGTCACAGCAGCACAAACTAACGTATTTTATATCACGTGAGCCATATCAGACACTAACTGGTCTTGTGGATGTTCCACAACATTCCACCTAACGGAAAACTGATAATAAATAAATTAAAAAACTATAGGACACGCTATTATTGGAAAATAATCTCCTTCCATTTCAGGCCACATCGTAGCTTGTCATTGTCGATTACGTTCCTGTAATGGCACTCCACGAGTCTTTCGTTTCTTGCACACTTGACTTTTGTTTGTATTTTCTGTGTGTAGGATTCTGACGGAGCGGCCGCCCAGCAGCTATGGCTCCATGTGTAGTGACAATCCAGAAGAAGATGATGATGATGATGAGGTTCAAGATGCTGCTCCTCAGCCTGTGGTTAAAGTCAACTTACCTACAAGGTGTTTAAATTTTTATATATATGTATGTATGTGTGTGTTTATGTATACATGCACACACACCTGAATTGAAGACTTCATTCATGGAAGTCGGTGTTTGACTCATTGACAACCCCCCGTGTGTGACAGGATCAAGCTTAATCGGCCAGACTCGCCAGAAACGGGCATCACCTCGATCACACAAGATAGACGAACCAGTGTCCGTAATGAGGGGGTCTACGTTACTACACAAAGGTACATATAACATAACCTGGTTTTGTAGCGAGCAGTTACTCTACAGCGTCAGGTTTATTACACGACTGATAATTTCCCTTCCCTCTTCCTTCCCTCATCTTTCTAATCTTACATACATTCTTCCTTCCTTCCTCCCTCCTTAATTCTTTTCTTTCACATGTCCTAAATTCCTTTTCTTATGTTCATTCTTCCTTCCATCCCTCCCTCCCTTTCTACCATCAAAATGTTTTCCTTACATTTCTTCATTATCTACTTCTCTTCTTGTTTTACTTTGTCACTATGGCCTTACTGTGAGTCTCTCCTTTTGTTACAGACGTCTTGTCACTCTGCAAAATTGTGCAACAAGGGGTGTGTGTGTGTGTTTCAGGAGAGAGGAGGACCCAGGAGAATTAATGGAGATGGAAGACAATGAGAGTTATATGCTTGAGAGAGAACCCCAAGACAGCGAGAGGAGGAATATTCAGGAGGAACCCAGTGTTCCCGAACCCACAGACTCGCCTACTCCGATGGTGGATTCGGCAGATGAGCTCTCCCTGCCCTATGTGTTCACGGTGATTAAGCTGTAGTGTGTGCTGCATTGTGTGCTGCAGTATCTCAGTACTCTGACGTATGTGTGTGTGTGTGTGTGTGTGTAGGCCATGCTGAACACTCTCAGAACTTTGAATGCAGTGGAGCTGCTGTGTTTCGTGCGCAGTCTGAGATCGCATAGTAAAGGTAAGCTCGAGTTTCGGCAGCTGGAGCAGGAGGGCGAGATTGACGTCCTCGGCGTGGTGGACCGGATGATGGAGAAATGGGACAAAGGAGATGCGCTGAGCAGCACCATACGCACGCTGTTTGAAATCAACAAGCATGATGTCGCTAGCACACTGGAGAGCGTTTGCAGGAGAGGTAGGGTTCAGCATAAGTGAGGTGAAGATTGCTGTAGTGCACCTGATAATCAACAGCTTCTCTAACTTTCTCTCTCTCTCTCCAGCGTTGGTGCAGTTCGAGCTGAGATGCAGTCACACGCGCCGTTATTACAGTCTCTACGAGGGAGCCAGTCGCCCAGGGCAGCAGCGCTACATCAGGCACGTCTACGTAGACTCGCCCATTGTGCCCCCAACCGACGAGGGACTGCCGATCAATTTCAGCGACCTTTTCTCTCCCATCGAGGGTGAAGGTCGCTTCCGCGTCGTCATGACAACAGGTGTCCCGGTCGTCGGCCTTACGGTGAAGGTGCAGATGTTCATCATGGACTGGACGGAGGAACGGGTGTGTCAGGACTTCCAGTTCGTGTTCGCTCTTCCGGGTCGCGACCTTCACCTTGTCAGAAACTCGGACCAGACTTTCCTGGAGTTTCTTGCCGCGTTTTATCCCGAAGCAAAGCACGCGGAATTCCTGGCCAGCCAAAACTGTGCCGTGCTCTTCGTCATCGACGCGCTCGAGCTCTGCAGGCATCCCCTCGATTTTCAGAAAAATCCCATCGTCACAGAGATCACGACTCCGGCTCCGGCGGACGCCCTTCTGACTAGCTTAATCAAAGGAGACTTGTTGCCTCATGCCTGCGTTTGGATCACAGCCCGTAATCCCACTGCTCGGAAAATCCCGTCAGATCGCATCAACAGATTGACAGAGCTGAAAGGATTTGGCGATGCACAGAAGGACGAGTACTTCACCAAACGGACTAAAGACCCGACGCTCGGCCATCGCGTCCTAGCTTGCGTTAAAGATACTCCAGGTCTGTACGACGCCTGCTATCTGCCCCTCTTTTCCTGGATCGTGTCCTACGTTTACGAGCTGCGCTTACAGAACCGAGGGTTCTTAGAGTCTGTGCCAGCCCTCACCACTTTTTATGTGCAGTACGTCATCGTGCTGATGAACCGGAAGATCGAGCGCTCCGTTGGTACGGGGTTCGACGCGTCCCAGTGGAAGGAATCGGACGTAACCTTCTTGATGAAAATGGGCGAGCTAGCGCTGAAGATGCTGGTCGAAGAAAAGAACGTCTTCTACGAAGACGCGGTGTCCCGTTCTGCGCTGGACCTCCACGACGTCACTCATCGAGTCGGAATCTCGTTCGAAACGGACGAACCCACGAACGAGAACGGGCGGCGCAGCTTCAGGTTCGTCCACCCCAGCATTCAGACGTTCATGGCTGCCGTGTACGTCTACGTCAAGTTTCGGATGACAGGGGAAAACGTGTTTGAGCGGCAGAGAAGCAGCAGAGAGCGGTCCGTCTATGAGCTTTTCAAACCAGTCATTGACCGCGTGCTTGCCAGACGTAACGGGCACATGGACCTGTTCCTGCGCTTCCTGTTGGGGCTGGTGGCTCGCGTAACTGAAATGAGCCTGCGCGGCCACCTGCTGCCTCAGCGTCACCCTGAGCCGAAGGGCGTCGAGGACACGATCAAGTACGCCAGGAAGAAGATAAAAGAGAACGCCGTACCCGAGCGGTGTAGAAATTTGGAACTGTGTCTCATGGAGCTGGAAGAGGGCATGAAGGTGCGATGAGAGATCCGCTGCTGATGGAAAAAATGGTTCATGCCATAGCAGAACATCTAAATGAAGAGAGGCTTTCGTTATTTTGTCTGATTGAGTGATGTTTTTATGAGATGAGTGTTTATCTCTGACTAACTAGAGATAGATGGGTGTTTTTCCACAGCACATTCAATAACAAGAACCAGCCCACCTGGGTAAAGCGAAAGAACTTTTATTTGTAGTTCATTTTCCCCAAAAGCTTGTGAACGATATGGGGTCCGGGAGGGGGGGCTTAAAAAGAATGCTATTTTACTCAACGAGATCATTGAATGTGGATAGCCAGAGAGTACTTGTAGAAAGGATGAGGCTGTATAAAACGATTTTTATTATTTTATTTTTTTTCACACTCACGTGTGAAACGTTTTTAAACGTAGCCTGTTATTGCAAAATTTTATGTTGTTTATTTGTCAGATCTCTATTCTAATATGCCACTGAACGCACTCCATTTTGAGGAATCATAACGATGACACGCCTCGTTAGTTTGCCATGTTTAGGCTAGTTTTGAACGTCCTTGTGTGCATGCTCTGTCTGGTGTATATACGTGACCAATCGGAGACTGACGGCGTCGCTAGCCCTGCCCCATGCATTCGTAGGGAAATTGCTGAAAAGTTTCTTCAGGTGACCTATGCTTTCTTGAGCAGGTAACAAAACATCTGGCTGGAATCCTTGGTAGTACTATAGAGGGGAACAAAACCATCAATCTTGCCATGTTTCCTGTCGTGTGTGTGTGTGTGTGTGGTGGATGACTGGCCTCTGACTCCTGACTACATCCCAAACCGTTATCCTACTTCAAAACAGAATGGCACCTACTAATGTCTTCATCCTTGCTTCAGTCGCGTTTGGGCGTTTACACACTACATCGTCCACTGATGGGATAAGACTTTCCTCGTTGCTGACGTTTGCACATTTATGGCCAGTCGACCCAATAAAGTAGCCATGAATTGGACGTCCACTAAGGACACTAAACAGCAAGGAATTTTGAACATATGATATTGAGAATGTCTTGCACATACAATACTGTGTGGTCCATTACTAGATCTAAAAAGACAACAACGTCCTGTTTACATTTGATGAGAAATGTGTGAAGCTCATGTAAATGCTCATACCGGAGTATTCATATAGATGTTGATGTGGGACTGATGTGAATAAATGCGAGTGGTGCTTCCCCTCAGCTGTGAATGTGTTTTTTTTTGGTTTGGTTTGTCTGTCTGTTTGTTTATCACTGCAGGTGAACAGGTTGATCATTCACAGCCCTCCATCGACAAATTACATCTGGGAGATGTCTGAGCTCACCCGTGTGTCATCATAAATGCCATTTTGCTGTCCCGCCTCATTGAAATCTGCATTTTTGAGCTTGTTTTAGGAGTCTGGAGTGTTGTTCAGGGGGAAAGAGCGGTTGTGATCAATACGCAACCCATTCCATCCAATCCTGTCCCACCCCATTTCACTTCATCCATTCCTGTCCCGTCCCATCCCATCCAATTCTCTCCCATCATCCCACTCGGTCTCTCGCAGCCCATCCTATCCCTACCCGTTCTCTTCCATCCCATATTTCCAATTCCCACATAAGCACATTCAAACATCGACTTTTATATGGGAACAAAAAACGGATACGCTAAAGTGTAGAACCTTATGAGTGTTTACTTATCAGACCGGTTAGTACCAGAACGTGTAGGTTTATAGCCTACGCGTCTACTTTAAAACCGTGAACCCCAATCCAAACTTCACCAAATATGTCGAATACTCGGTTGCTCGTTTGGGCCAAGAATGAAAATTCGTCATTAGCTGAACGGTACTGTCGATCCATTGGATGTATTATTTCTGAATAAATCCCAGACAAGCTCGTTTCGATAGAGAAGATGTATTTGAATTTGACATATAATTCACACCAAAACCTACTGCTTTATATCTCATATCCTGTGTTGCTGGACTTATAATTGCGAATAAGAGTGAAACTTGGTAGTCAAATACTGTTTTAAAGCTGCAAAGTGGGATTTCAGCAGTCTGGAGGAAGAGTTCCAGAATTCCGTCGAATCTTCTCGAACGCCTGTGAGAAATTCTGTACGGAGGTTCCCGAGCGCGCTTTTCTCCCGAGTTATCGCGCTTTCTCCGATGTTAACCGAAATCACCCGAACTCGCTACGAGACTTCGCGAAGTTTCCGGAATGTTCCGAGGTTTCCCGGAAGCCTGTCAATGAGCGCGCGAGCCGGCTCACAGTAAAGAGCGCTGTTGGCCGCGTGTTCCATCTGTACCTCGTTTTCGCCGAGGGGAATTCAAATAAAACTTTCTCTCTTCTTCAGCTCAAAATTGTCGTTGTGTGACACTGTCATGTCTTTACTCTGTTATAACAAAGGATGTGGGCAGCGTTTTGACCCGGACACCAATCCGGAAGGTAGGATAATGGAATCTTTCCTAATTTATTTGAGATATTTTTGTTTGGTCTGGCGTTGAGCTAAAGCGAAACGCGGGAAGGTTCAAGTGACTTTAAGATATAAACGTCCATCTGTAATAAGAGAAAAGAAAGTTTCATCGTTTGGACAAGGTCTGAAAATTAGATTTTTTTTCTTCAATGAAATCAGTGGCTAACTTTGTAACACGTGTATCACATGTTCCGATATAGAGATGTAAATTGTGACGTCATACTTCCCTCCACTACATTCCAAGTGCGCTGATTTGGGGGGGATCACAGTAGAAACCATTACAGGAATTCTAATGGTTTCCACTACAGATACCATTATAGTTCCTTAATGGTATCCACTAGACGTAACATTTTGTAACAATCTTCAGTCATTGGTATGGTAACGTTTCCTGTAGGAGGCGTGTAATGAGCGTTTTTTCTGGAAGGAGTCTCCAGTGTTAACATTCAGAGGTAAAGCTGTGTGTTTACGTTTTCCGACATATTCAGGACCGAGGATTTGACACTTTGTGGTTCCTCAGGATCGTGATAAGACAGTGATAAGACATGTTGGTCTTTATCTGAGAGAGAGAGGTTGAGGGAAAGACCGTTTATAGCTGCCGTATCGTCACTGTGAACAGGAACTCGTTTTGTGGACTTTCTACAACATGCAATGTAACTATAAATGGATCAAATAGAATAAAAAAAAAGGTCATGCGTCCTTCGCTAATAAATGAGCTAAATGAAATTTGTGACCATTTGTAAATCGGTATCTTCGTAATTGATATAATAGCCGTCGAGCAATTTTATCTTCAGAAGAAACATGCTCATGTCTCATTCCAGACGCTTGCACTTACCATCCTGGAGTTCCGGTTTTCCACGACGCCCTGAAAGTAAGTCTCCCAACAGCCTTAATGTGCCTTATTTCATCGCATGGTTACAGCAAATGTGTAACATTAACATTCTTGCGTGTGTGTGTTGTGTTACGTTACACAGGGTTGGTCATGTTGCAAGAGACGCACTACGGACTTCTCGGATTTCCTCAGCATCGCTGTAAGTGAGCAGCTCTGAGGCACGGCTGTCCGTCTCGAACCTCGCCGTGTTCATTATGCAGCACTGTAGTGCGCGAGCTTTACTGAAATAACGTATCCATAGATTCTCGAACGGTCAAATCCCACAATGCGCTGCAAGACACTTGGGTCTGGCTAAAGTAGTTGTGTGTGCGTGTTCTAGAACAAAGTGGTTCTGTTGTCATAGACCTTTCCAAAACTTTGTTGTGTTGTATCGTCTCCTCTAGAACAGCATGGTTCTGTTCTAGAACTAATCTGGATTGTCATCGGTCTTGATATTTAATTGTGTTGTTGTCTGCTGCTCTTCTAGAACTGTAGTTCTGGTCTGGTAGTGTTATTAATAGTTGAAGAACCATTGTGCACCATTATGTGGTTTTGTCCTAGAATCATATTGTCACGTGATTATGTTGATTGTGTTATAAACTTCGTAGTGTGTGGTCCTGTTCTAGAATTGTACTGTTGTCTAGTTATATTCTAGAGAATCAGGGTTCTGTTCTAGAATTGCATTGTTGTATAGTCTTGCTCCAGAACAAAATTATTCTGTTCTAGAACCCAGTGGTTCTAAGTGGCATACCCCCAGCGTTCTGTTCCAGAGCACCATGGTTCTGTTTTAAATGGCATATTGCTTGGTACTACTATCAACCTATTTTTATTTATTACTTTTTATTTTTTTTATAAGTCATCCCCTCCCCCCGAATTCTCTTTTAAAATTATATTGTTGTGGGATTCTGTTTAAATATGGTGTTGAATGTTCTAGAACGGTTTCTTGGGATTCTAGAACCATGTCATTGTGTGGTTCTGTACTAGAGCTTGTGGGTTGTTTTGTGTCTGTGTTCCAGGGCTGCACTAAAGGTCACCATAACAAGGAGAAACCCCCCGAGCCGGTGAAGCCCGAAGTGAAGAGTTCAGGAGAGAAGAAGGAGCTGGAGGATCTGAAACCACGCTTTAATGAATACGTCATACAGGCTCCTAAACCCCTGGAGTTCATCCAGAGACCCAGGTACAGAGCTCCAACACACACACACACACCATCACAGTTCAGAGTATAATGTTACACTCTAATAGAGATCAGTAATCCTCTCTGTGTGTGTTTCAGTGCTGATGAGCCACTGGTGGAACTGCAGCAGAAAGTGTCTCCATCTCTGAGACAGGCACTCCAGAACCTCAAACTAGCAGAACCCAATCAGATTTCAGAGAAAGGTAAACCTAGGCCAATCAGAACAGTTCACCAGAACCGAGAGGCTCAACGACCACAGCCAGATCATTTTGTGTGTGTGTTTTGCAGAGGATGAGGGGAATGAGGTGAAAATCGGAACAG
>CM022759.1:10395859-10450859 GCA_012411365.1 Ameiurus melas | reverse complement strand
GTAGAGAGAGAGACAGACAAGCAAATAGGGAGAAAGACAGTGATGAGATTTACAGAGAGGAACAGAGGGAAAGAGAGACAGGGAGTGAGAGACAGACACACAAAGAGAGAGCGCGAGACAGGGAGATAGACAGATGGAGAAATACAGAGACAGAGGAAGCGTTAGTGAGTGTCAGAATGTGACTGATGTTTGAGATTTGCTGCATAGTAGTGTGTGTGTGTGTGTGTGTGTGTGTGATGAGAGAGAGAGAGAGAGAGTTACTTGGTGGTGTCGAGTGTGTTCAGGTGCTGCTGAAACTCCTGTACTGCTTGTGTGAAATTGTCCACTGCTGAGAACAGAGCATCTGTAACACACACACACACCAACCCACACAAACACGAGTTTCCTATTCAGCATTCTGAGCTTCCAATAAGCCAAAACCCTTCTGTACAAGCCTGTAGATTTCAGACTAAACAAGAGTGATCGAGAGTGATCGAGAGAGAGAGAGAGTGAGCGAGTGTGTGTGTGTGTGCGCGTCTCTCACCGAACGTCACGGCGTAGCGCTCCATCTCCTGCGGGTGTTTCTGTGCGAGTCGGTGGATGGTGTTCGCGTACTGAGAGAGAGCGAGTGCGTACTCGTTACAGTCCAGAGGCAGTACGAGGGCGTCGGCTAAGCGGAAAGCCACACCCCCTCGCACACGTGTCACTGCCTCCATGCGGCGAAAGGTGGGGTCGTAGAAATGCTCGACCAGCTCAAACGTCTCGTACACGCTGTGGTAGGTGGGATAACTGCTGTACCTCTCTGTCTTCTGTGGTACCACATACACACACACACACACACCGTAAGTGTATGCAAGACATGTATACACACACACACACACACACTCTCTCTCTCTTACTCTGTTCTTGGTGTATCTCGCTCGCCCGGATGCAATTCCCAGTCTGATGAAGTACGCTTCAAAATCGCTGCCTGATCCGAGCTTACTGATCCTACACACACACACACACACACACACACACACACACACACAGAGATTACTGCGTGTCCAGCCCTCCCCATTCTGAGGTTTTGCATACGTGTGTGAGAATATGAGTACAAAGGGGCGGTGCTTAGCTCTCACCGGGGCGCGTCCCGATTATCAGTCCAGTTGTCTCGTTTGTGCCAGCTGTCGTACAGGGTCATTCCCTCCTCCCCTTCCTCTGGACTCATCACCACACACACACACACACATCACCTAGCATTAGCCGGCGAAACCCAGATCGTTCGAAACCAAACCGTTGACCTTTGACGCACCTGTTTGGTGATGTCGTAAGCCAGTGTATGTAGAGACGGAGTGCAGTCTATTCTCAATGTGTACATACCTACACACACACACAGTCAATCCAAGTGAAATATTGATGCATTTCCTCTCTCTCTCTCTCTCTGTGTGTGGTGTGCGCGTGTCTCACCCTCAATAGCGGAGTCTGCGTTGATATATGCTACAGCTCTCTGCTGGAGCATTTTAGCATTTTCCTACACATACATACACACACACACAGTTACACACTCACATACTAATAAACACCCAGTATAATTTCTTGCTCTCTCACCTCCGCCCACTCTGTGGATCCCAACAGGCCGAACTCTTCAGCATCCCAACTAGCAAAGATCAGTGTGCGCCTGGGCCGCCAGCCTGACACACACACACACAGGTTATAATATCTGCACTATTAATGCAACTACTGTGGAATTACAGTGTTAACAACATTGTGTGTATGTGTGTGAGACCTTTCTGCAGGAGTTTCCCAGCTGCTCTGACAGTCTCATGTGTTGCTGAAGTTCCAGTCACAGGATCGATTCCCCCAAACACCCACGCATCACGATGACCACCTAATATAACAAACCGATCTACACACACACACACGTTAAACATGTAAGTGTTTAAATAAGTGGTAAGAGTGTGTGTTTGATGTTAACTGGAAATGTGTGTGTACCTGGCTCCTGCGCTCCTCTGATTTGGCCAATCACATTGTAGATCCGGGTCACCTGATTGTAGCTGTGCACGTTCATGCGCACTTTACTGAAACGAAACACACGAGCGTTAGCAGCTGCAGTGACGGAAGAGGAAGCGAGCTGTAGTATTTGGGACCGAGCCGTGCCGTCGCCTCACTTTAGTGCAAAGTCACCGATGAATCCAGGTCCGATACGATATGACACGTTCAGAGCTCCTTTCCAGTCAGGGGGCGGAAACGCTCCGCCCATATTCCTACAGGAAGCGAGGAAGTGACATCACAACTTAGTCCTACAGCAGATTCGCTGGTATTTTAAAAAAAATCTCACACACGCTCACGTCATTATGGATCATGTTCTGCATTAAATCTGACTCACTTCAGCAGATGAACAGCATCACTGTAGCCAATAGGATGTACTGGAATTTTGGGAAGCCCCACCCCCTTGTCTAGACTGAATCTGTAAGTGTATTCTACGGAGAGGAAAAAAAAACAACTTTCATATTTACAAGATAAATACAGAACATACCATAAATACGTAATGTAATAATAATGAAGACAGTTTTTAAGAGTGTGGAGGATAAGTTAGTGCACCTTTAGCGGGGTAGCCGGGGGTTAAAGGGTCTCCGGCCCCGTTCAGATTCAGGACGTTGCCCCGTTGTGCACCGCCTCCCGGCAGATTCCATCCTTCAGGGTACAGCTTCACACCCTCTGCGCAGTAATCCGCCGGGTCAGAGTACAACACGATGCCTTTGGCACCAGCTAACATGGCGTTTTTTACCTAACACCCACCCACACACACACACACACACACACACACACACACACACACACACATACACACACACACCCCTTACTGATTGCTACACGCCCACAAGAGAGTACAACGGTGAAGTGACATGCTAGCGTGAGTGTAGGCTAATCTTGCAACCTAGCATAACCAGGTAAAGTTCGGAGAGAACTGACTAGCTAATTTAGCACAAAGATAGATCTTTGATAAATGCTAGATAACAAGCACAAGCGAACATTGATGACTTGGACAGTTTAAGGTGAGGATCAGAATTCACTTTTCCAAACAGGAAAAAAAAAAATAATTCAAATTCGCTATTGCACCTTTAAACTTACAAACTGCATCAAGTCTTTGTGTCAATGTGCATTTTTTGGGAATATTTACATTACCTCCATGTTTCATTTCACAGAGCAAACAAAATGCCGGCCGTGTGGAGAGAATCACCTAGCTAGGTCTCGAACAGGTATACTAATTATAATTATGACGAGTTTCCTGCTACCAAGTTTAGTCCAATTTTTAGTGTAGCAATCAGGACCTGGGAGAAAGGGAATGAGGGAAATTAGAAGCAGCACAGATCAGAACACAGCCAATTCTCCTTTTTTGCTCACCTTATTGCCTCTGAAGATTTTGCCGTATCGGACGATGACGATTTTGCCCGTACAGTTGATGCCCATCTCCCTCTGCAGTTTGAAGAAATCCTCCGTCCTGCCGTAGTTCACGTACACCAACTCGCCCTGAGGACACACGCGTATTAACAGACGAGTCAGTCCTGCGCAGTGTTTAGTTATAATGTTTAGAATAGTTATACACGTTTTCATGTGCACGTTAGAACCTACTGTATGCCAACATGCGCTGTATGCTAGTTGAGACAGCAGGGGCTGAAACATATAGCTAGCTCACTCGTGTGAACAGCATGGAGGCGTGTTAGCGAACGGAACAAGGCAGCAAGTTTAGCTAACAGTACATTCTCTGCAATACTACTGTCAAATCTGAGGAGTTCACTCGAGGCACGGTGTTGAGCTAGTTCGCATGGCTACTGCTCTAAATTGCCACACAAATTTAACGCTGGCTTGTGTTTTATTTAATCAGTGATATTTACTAGAGAACACCAAATACTTTTTTACTACAAGCTACTACAATTCTAATTCAGTATACAGAGCTAACAAAATGGCGATCACAAGGTTCACAGAATCAGCTATCTAGGTCTCGAATACTCTAATGCTCATTTCCTTGCTAATCATTTCTTCTTCTTCTTGCTAGCACGTTTCATTGAACTCACTTTTTACAGTTTACTTTTTAAGGAGCTCTTCGCTTGCTTGATATTTATGTTTAGTTAACATATTCCAGTGACAGATCCTTAGACTGTGCCATCAGCTAGCTAGCTTGAGGTTTTTTTTTTGCTTGTATGTTTTTAAACATTTGTTTCAATACTATGGAAGCCCATTTCCGCCACAGAGGGGAAAAAAAAACAAAATAAGTGTAATTGCGACCCCCCCCACCACAATTGCGAGTTCATAATCGCACAATTTTAATTCTTGCAAATTAAGAGTTTACATCTCACAATTCTGACTTTTTTCCCCTCGTAACGGAGGCATTCACATGACGCAGTACCTGAAACATGACTAACTTCAAGTAACGAGTGTGCGCTAGCGTCTGGTTTTCCTTGTCTTATCCTTGAACATTAGTGCTGTTCTTCTAGCTATAGCCAGTTTATAATAGAGAATGACTCATGCTTTATCGGTGCATTATTTGTGTCTCACTAAATCCCAACTGGACATCTCAATTGCGAGAAATAAGGTTGCAATGACCTTTTATTTTTCTCTCCGTGGTGGAAAAGGGCTTCTATACAATATACAATACAGCCGTGTAACCCCCAGGGTCTGTGATGGCAGGGCGGTCCGGGCCGGTGTGTATCATTACCTCTGGTTGTCCTTGTGCCGAGAAGGCGTTGTACGGAGGAACGATGTCACTCACATTCTCATAACCCTCAGGTACCGGTTCAGCCAGAGAAGACTTCACGACCTGTGTGTGTGTGTGTGTGTGTAAACATGAACACGCTATTAATGATGATGACTAACTGGTACGGTGGGATTTATTACCATATTATGGTGGATTTAAACTAATACCTTATCGTTTCTATAGTAACAGCTCTTCACAGGTACTTATATTGCTCAATTATAAACGTACTGTTTTTCCAGAATCTTATTATTACGTTAGTTATTATTAGTTACACAGGTAGTATTTAAAGTCGTAACCATTAGTATACCGTAGGACGTGAGGAAATAAAATACTTGGGGGCATGGCGTTGTAGGAAAATGATCATCGGCAGGGTGGTGCGATACGGTTACCACCCAGAAGTTTTTCCAATTACGGCACATCCCAAAAGTGTTTTATTCCTCTTAAACCACAGCAACTTGTCAATGTTTACAACATTCATTAAATCAAATAACGACATGTTTTTTAAATTTATTTATTTATTGTCTGTTTATAGTCACATTTAAATATTGTAGAGGTTAGTTCTTGTTATCGCTTAAGCGGTCATGTTACCAAGAAAACGTAAACGTCCCGTTAGAAAGCACTGAAAGTGGAGACTCCTTCCGAAAATGCAGATTAACATTTTCAATAACAGGAAGTGTCACCGTAGCCACACTCTTTGTTAAATTAACCATACTTTTTTTTTTTTTTTTAATTAGTATTTTTTAAACGTTTATTATAAGTATTAGAATATCTGGCGCTTCCACCGCACAAGCCAACGGTGTACGCGATTACTATAGAAACGACACCGCATTAGAACGAGCGCGTTAATATTAACCTGCGAGGTTGAATTACAGCCAGACCTGCTGTCAGAGCTGCTGGTTTGGAGAATTTATCTTCTTCTTAACAGCGTTTATGGTACAGTTTAAAGACCTATAGTACTATATTTTCATATGGGTGCGCACCCTGCTTTTTAAATGAAGTCTCGGGACATCATAAATGATAGTCACGGCACACACACACACACACTCACGTAGTCACATGGTGCCGTGTAAAACTGCCGAGTGAGCCCATTCAGGGTGAGCGGTTCAGCTGACTGAGGAATCTGGGGGAGGGAACATCTATCATCCTCCATTGCAGTTTGAATGACTTTCTTCATTTCCTTTGGCCTTTCTACGGTTGTTTTTCCCCTCTTTATGAGGATACGTGTGTGTTTACATGTGGGCGCTGCCGAATTCACAGTGGAAACCCAAGACGAACATTTCCATAAGAAGAGCTGTTGCTAGGGACTTGCATCATCATCATCATCATCGTCACAAAGTCATGAGCATCCATGTCTGCTGCTTAATAATTACCATAATTACAGGTCTGTTTTTTTGTTCCAGTCCTTACGTCAGGGTTAATATACACCTCTAGCATAGACGTCATATAACTAGCTTCTGCCGCTACATCGTTTTAAACAAAATACATATTTCAACAGAAAGAAACAAATCTCTCGATAGAACCAGATCATCTGAAGCTTGAAATTAAACTCATAATTATTACTGACGTATCGCTGGGATTATTCTCTCACCTCAATCATTTTTACAGACTGTATTTGAAAAGATTATACTGCATTTTAGCTTATAGAAAACCACCGAATTAAGTGTACAGATGTACTGTACCCATCAGTGGCACTGTCTAAACCTGAAACGTGTTTGGAATTATGGATGAGGGGCTTGGATTAGGATTAGTGAGGAGGACTGGGTGTTTTACTGTGCAGGGTGTACCTCGTCTCCGTGCTGGTCCACTACAGAGATGTAGTTCGGCCTGGTCGCGTTCGGATACGAGAGCAGAACATCGTACCACACGAGCTTGGCCGAGTCGAGCCCGAACACTAGCCACTCCTCGCGAATCTGCTCGGCCAATCGCAGGTTCTGCTCCGTTCCCGCCAAGTGGGGCAGACGAGTGAACTTCCTGTTCGGGCAGAAGCAAGTGAGATAATCTACTGTAGCTAAGGTACGTATGGGAAAGGTGCGTGCACGTATTTGTGTGTACCTAAGATGCTGTTTGATGTTTCCGGCACGGATTTCTTCCAGGAATTCCTGCAGGAAGTCACGTGTTCGCTTTTCATGCTGTGTGTCAGCAGGTCTCGCGAACCACCCTAAGACGAAAAGACAGCGTAAACTGCAGGGCTGGCGGAGACGTCTTCACTCCCCTGCTCTAACGCTCACATACAATGGGTCCGAAGATCAGAGTCCATCCGCTTCAATGAGTCTAATAAAAACACTGTACAGTAAGTGTGGTTCAATAATTTATAAGCTATTTAGTAAAATGTTCACCAAAAAATAAATAAATAAATAAATCATTCGATCGACTCATGGTGAGATTGCTCAACAATTCAGATGAAAAAGGAGTCCATGCGTTGGGATTTATTATTCACTGCAGTGCTGCAGTGGCGCTTTAATCTTTGAGTCTGTCCAGTTCTCTCACTTTATCATCTGTACACTCTGTTCACACTCTGTTCACACAGATCAGCTTCTCAAGCTTCAACAATCACGATGAACACCACCATCAACGCCAACGCGCTTGTCTTCTCGTCCACGGCTGGAATAGATTTCTCTCGGGAGTCAGAGGAGAATTGTGCGAACAACAACAAAACAAGACTGACCCAGTGAAGATGTGTTTTTTGGTGTGATGAACCCAAGTTCCTATATTTGGTATTTATCTAGTAAAAACACACATGCAGTATATTTACACACACTGTATTAGAGTCCAAACCTCCTTAGATCTTTAAATGAAAAGTTTTACTGAATAGATTAACTCGACTTTTTCTGCAGATAAATGTTGAGAAAGCTGTTAAGGGGTTAAAGGTTACTGGAGGGCCGGCCCCCCTAAAAACACACACACACACACACACACACACACACACACACACACACACACAACTGAGCAACATTATGTTGTTATGTAAAAGTTCCTGCGCTGGGGCTCCTGCAACTGCACATCTTGTTGCCTCGCGCTGCACTCTCTCTGACTCACACCCCCACAAGCACGTGCGTAACCTTACCGATGATAAAGCCCACGAAGAACAAGAGCGTGAAGACGGTGAACCACTGCAACCAGTGCACGAGCTTCTTGTTCGCTCCCATTGAAGTGCGCAAGAATCTGCGTTGAGGTCCACACAGCGCGCGCGCACACACACACAAGTTCGGACTCTGGCTTTATGCAGGAGGAGGAGGGGGAGGAGTGTGTGTATGAGAGAGAGAGAGAGAGAGAGAGAGAGAGCGACATAATTAGCATGCTCATTTGCATACTGACACGTGATTGGAGGATATGCAGAGTATGGCGTCTCTGCAGAGCAAATAAAAGGACGTTTTCCAATTAATTGGCGTTTTTCAAACCTCTTTACCTGATTTGTTCAAATCGAGTGGGCGGTTCCCAATTTTTTCTTCTCTCAAAAACCCAAGAAGTCATGTGGAAAATTGATTGCCCAGGTCTTTATAAGAAGCTCCAAGAGTTAATTATTATCTAAAATCCGCTATCTATTTTGTGCATGTAACTGTTTGTCACTTTAGCCGTCTTGATAACAATAGCTTGCTTAACTCTTTTCCGTCAGCATGTTCTAATTCCGTCCATCCATCCTTCCGTTTTCTATATCCTACAGGGTCATGGGGAACCTGGAGCCTATCCCAGGGAGCATCGGGCAGGTACACCCTGGATGGGGTGCCAATCCATCACATACACACTCATACACCCATTCATACACTACAGACACTAGACATACCAATAGAATAGATGAAGAAAAGACAGATCTGTTGGCAGGGTTAATTAAAGGGGGACATATGGAAATTATTTTGTACTATATATTGGGGGGACAGATTGGTATTTCCTCAACACTGGGGGCACGACCCCACATTTACAAGTCTGTATGTCTTTTAGGTGTCTTCAGATAAAGAGAAGTGCTCGTGAAATGACAAGACTTCGCAGGGCAAGCCACTGACTCGCTCACAGTGCAAACTGCTAATACAGCAATACAGTTATTCATTGCGTAGCTGCGCTTCTCTGTTATGAAAAGTTAAAATATAGTTTTGCTTGTCAGTAATTGAACATTTCGAATCTCTTGACAGATGGTTCAAACTTTTTTTAAATGGTTTCAAACTAAATTTTGATGATGAACTGGCATATGTGTGCTCTACCATCATAAAAAAGTCTCTGACAGACCTTTGTGAGGTTGAAGGAAATGTAAGAAACATTTGCATGAGCATGAATCAAAAATTAAATCCAAGTCCCAATGAAAGTAGATAGATGCTGATCCCCCCCACCCCGAAATACATGCATGTAGATTTTTCCCTCATTATTAGTCCTTTTTTTTTTTGAAAATGGACATATAAGGGTGGCAGAATGTCTTGACATTTGGTGTTATTATTCATTTGGCATCTCTATTAGTATGCAACGCATCCTGATCTGTATTATTAATCCCATGTCACGAATTCATCTAAGTTATCCGTGTAAAGCTAGAAAATAAAACAACAGTGAGGCGACTCCGGACTGACCGGTATTGGTTTAGTTAGCATGAAACGCTCTACTATTGATAATAAATGTAGATTTTTCAATTGCTGATGTTCTATATGGTCTCTTCGTCCTGTTGCAATCAGTGATCCGACTCTATTTTAAGCGCATGCGCATAAATGTTCCCTACTTGATTGGATGCTTGAATAACACCTATCCAGGTCAGAAAACGCCTACTGATTGGGAAGCGCCCACTTATGTTCCGCATAGACCTATACTTGGCTATAGGATACAGGAAATGGTCACAACATGGGACAACATGTGATGTGGGTAAAAAGAAAGAAAGAAAAGGAAAAAGATGTTTTATGAAAATAAAATATGTTTAAAGAAAGATTGTAATCATATTATTTACTTATTTTAAGATAGATAGAGAGATATATACAGTAGATGGATATTCTTAAGTGATCCCCCCCACACACACACATACCCTCCTGTCATGCGCAGGTTATGCTTCCTTTGAGACCCATGAAGAGAGCAGCTGAATCTTTTCACACTGTTGCTCATGCTTTGCCACATGGCAGTGGAAGCACTGTGAGCTTGTATCCACAGCCATGACCTCGCAGATGCTCGTGATTGGCTAGTGCCACTGTGCATGACAGCGGGAAGTGAAGGTGTGACATAAATATACTTTTCAAGCCCAGATGCCACAATTATGTATATCTTTGCAGCCCAGAGCCAGATCCAAAATGGGCGGGACTAGCTCCAAATCGGCTGCATTTGAAGCTATAATGCCTATTTGGAGATAAATCCGAGTTGCTTGCTTTCCGACGGGCGTGGCTTTGTCGATAAGACACGCCCACCGACCTGCAGTCTGTAACAGAGAGGTGCAGAACTGTTTTTCACAACCAGATGGCGCTGATGACTCACTCGTCCTCAGGTCAGTGCATTACAAGCATTTTACTTTAATACTATTTCAAAGCTTAACTTTAGTTTTTAATGTATTTGAATTTTAGTTTAGATGCACATTTAAAGATGAACTTTATATTTTGTTTTAAGCTGAAGTCTCTAAAACAGCTGGACATTTTTAAGCATGATCATTTCCATTTTTTGTTGAATGACTTGTTAACCATCTCTTTCTTTCTCTCTCTTTAAAAAAAAAGTTATAAGGATACAAGTCTAAATTGTTTGATTGTTTTCACAGTTTTTTCCCTTACAATTAATAACAAATATAAAGTTACTATATGATTTGTTTTTATATTTTGTATTTCATTTGTAACCAGACACCTCTGTGAATAAGAATTCCACTTTTTTTTTCAATCATTTTATTCCAAAACGGTTTTTAACTGTCACACAGTGTGCATAATGTAGATGTCAATATGATAGATTTATATCTATATCTTATACTTATACCCAGCTATGATTAGATAATATGACTTTTATATCACTGTTAGGAGGGTTTTTTTTTAAAACAACCATAATAACATTACCCCTCCTCCTCCTCCTACTACTACTACTAATAATAATCATAATAATCAACATCAACAATCAACATATTGTTTTATAATAGTTGTATTTCTTTAGCAACTTTCACACAACTCACAATGCGAAGGAAGCGCGTGCCGTCCTCTTCCTCCTCTTCCTCTTCCTCCATGCTCTCTCTCTCTCTCTCTCTCTCTCGCTCTCTCTCTCTCCCCCACACCACCCCTACAGCGGTGGGACGAGTCCAAACCCGAGGACGACGGAGAGAGAGACAGAGAGAAAGACACACACACACACACACACGCACAGGGAGGAACAGAGCGCGAGCAGTGAAGTGCAGTCGGTTCGGTGTTAAACTGAGAGACACCGGGAGCTCGCGCACTGTGGACATGGGTCTGTCTCTGAAGAGCTGGGTGACAAACGAGGGAGGAAAACACTGCGTGCTGGTACTGAACACACACACGCACACACGACTATGTGTAGAATTGAAGTAGAATTAACATTGAGTCAGATGTGAATGAACTTCTACACTGCACTGACTTTAACACTTTAAACACTGTCTGTGTAAACTAACTCAACACAGCGCGCGGATACTTCAACAAACTGTGTGTCACATGTAATGTGTGTTAATTCAACTCAAAATCATCACTGCATTAATCAACACTGAAGAACTCATTCAAATCTGATCAATTAAATGTAGTATCTGATATACAGTATCTCAGAAGAGTGAGTACACCCCTCACATTTTGGTAAATATTTGATTATATCTTTTCATGTGAAAACACTGAAGAAATGACACTTTGCTACAATGTAAAGTAGTGAGTGTACAGCTTGTGTAACAGTGTAAATTTACTGTCCCCTCAAAATAACTCAACACACAGCCATTAATGTCTAAACCGCTGGCAACAAAAGTGAGTACACCCCTAAGTGAAAATGTCCAAATTGGGCCCAGAGTGTCAGTATTTTGTGTGGCCACCATTATTTTCCAGCAATGCCTTAACCCTCTTGGGCATGGAGTTCACCAGAGCTTCACAGGTTGCCACTGGAGTCCTCTTCCACTCCTCCATGACGATATCACGTTAGAGACCCTGTGCTCCTCCACCTTCCGTTTGAGGATGCCCCACAGATGCTCAATAGGGTTTAGTCCATCACCTTCACCCTCAGCTTCTTTAGCAAGGCAGTGGTCGTCTTGGAGGTGTGTTTGGGGTCGTTATCATGCTGGAATACTGTATACTGATCATGCTCTACTTCAATATGTCACAGTACATGTTGGCATTCATGGTTCCCTCAATGAACTGTAGCTCCCCAGTGCCGGCAGCACTCATGCAGCCCCAGACCATGACACTCCCATCACCATGCTTGACTATAGGCAAGACACTCTTGTCTTTGTACTTCTCACAGGTTGCCGCCACACACGCTCGACACCATCTGAACCAAATAAGTTTATCTTGGTCTCATCAGACCACAGGACATGGTTCCAGTAATCCATGTCCTTAGTCTGCTTGTCTTCAGCAAATTATTTGTGGGCTTTCTTGTGCATCATCGTTAGAAGAGGCTTCCTTCTGGGACAACAGCCCTGCAGACCAATTTGATGCAGTGTGCGGCGTATGGTCTGAGCACTGACAGGCTGACCCCCCACCCCTTCAACCTCCAGCAATGCTGGCAGCACTCATACATCTATTTCCCAAACACAACCTCTGGATATGAGGCTGAGCACGTGCACTCAACTTCTTTGGTCGACCATGGCGAGGCCTGTTCCGAGTGGAACCTGTCCTGTTAAACCGCTGTATGGTCTTGGCCACCGTGCTGCAGCTCAGTGTCAGGGTCTTGGCAATCTTCTTATAACCTAGGCCATCTTTATGTAGAGCAGCAATTCTTTTTTTCAGATCCTCAGAGAGTTCTTTGCCATGAGGTGCCATGTTGAACTTCCAGTGACCAGTATGAGGGAGTGTGAGAGCGATGACACCAAATTTAACACACCTGCTCCCCATTCACACCTGAGACCTGTAACAGTAACAAGTCACATGACCGCGAGGAGGGAAAATGGCTAATTGGGCCCAATTTGGACATTTTCACTTAGGGGTGTACTCACTTTTGTTGCCAGCGGTTTAGACATTAATGGCTGTGTGTTGAGTTATTTTGAGGGGACAGTAAATTTACACTGTTACACAAGCTGTACACTCACTACTTTACATTGTAGCAAAGTGTCATTTCTTCAGTGTTGTCACATGAAAAGATATAATCAAATATTTACCAAAATGTGAGGGGTGTACTCACTTTTGTGATGATACTGAATGTAGTATCTGATCAATTAAATGTAGTGTCTCATATATATAGTATCTGATCAATTAAATGTAGTGTCTGATCAATTAAATGTAGTATCTCATAAATGTAGTATCTGATCAATTAAATGTAGTGTCTAATATATGTAGTATCTGATAAATTATATGTAGTGTCTGATATATGTAGTATCTGATCAATTAAATGTAGTGTCTGATCAATTAAATGTATCGTCTGATATATGTAGTATGTGATCAATTATATGTAGTGTCTGATATATGTAGTATATGACCAATTAAATGTAGCATCTGATATATGTAGTATGTATCCGATCAATTAAATGTAGTATCTGATATATGTAGTGTTTGATCAATAAAATGTAGTGTCTAATATATGTAGTATCTGATCAATTATATGTAGTGTCTGATATATGTAGTATATGACCAATAAAATGTAGTGTCTAATATATGTAGTATGTATCCGATCAATTAAATGTAGTATCTGATATATGTAGTGTTTGATCAATAAAATGTAGTGTCTAATATATGTAGTATCCGATCAATTAAATGTAGTGTCTGATATATGTAGTATCTGATCAATTAAATGTAGTGTCTGATATATGTAGTATCTAATCAATTAATTGTAGTATCTGATATATGTAGTGTCTGATCAATTAATTGTAGTATCTTTACTCAACTTACTGATACACTCTACTAGATTGAATCTTACTCTGCTGAACAGACTGCTCTTTGTGTTGTATTGACTGATAAATTAAAACTGGCCATAATAATAATAATAATAATAATAATAATAATAATAATAATAATAATAATAATAATAATAATACCTTGTTCAGCCAAAACTACCTCAGAATGATCTCATTAGCAGAAATAAGGTATAAAAATTTAACATATGCAGCTAAAATCAAGTCAGCATTATTGAATATAATTATATTGCATTAAGATGCTTAAGAAATTTGAATGTTTTGAGCAAGCTGTCCGATTTTGAACACAAAATGTGACAGAAAAGTGCTTTTAATTCTTCACTCAAACCTTAGTAAACTTGGCCAAATGATTCCTTCACACAACAATACTGATTGTGATATGCGCAAAATCAACACTGAAGGTGTTAGTCTACTCAAAATTAACACTGAAGGTGTTAGTCTACTCAAAATTAACACTGAAGGTGTTAGTCTACTCAAAATCAACACTGAAGGTGTTAGTCTACTCAAAATCAACACTGAAGGTGTTAGTCTACTCAAAATCAACACGGAAGTCAACACTGCAGTATAGTTCAACAGTCTAAGTTAATGTATAAGATGATAATAGAGGTGCTGTTACATAGAGGTGTGTACGCCAATGCTGTGTGTGTGGGTGTATCACTACGTTTACATGGACAGCAATAATCTAATTATTGACCTTAATCTAAGTAAGGTAATAATGTGATTAAGATGTTTACATGAGTCGCTTTTAGAATACTCCTGCCATGTTCCCGTTTTACATGTTATAGATCATAATTAGATTAAGAGCCCACGTCATTACGTCACTGCACCACGCTGTTCAACGTCACTCCAAAATTTCACGTATGAACATACAGTTAGTCTTCGTTATGGTACCGTATACAGTTTTCAGTGTTTTTGTTTAATTTTTTACGAACGCTTTAAGTGCAGTTAATTATTAGTCATGCTATACGTGCTAATAGACGAGTGCTTGAAGCCGTGGGCTGCGTCTCAAATCGCATACTTACCAACTGTATAGTAGTCGAGATACATGTATTTTCCCCACTACAGGCCTATAGTAAGAAAGTATGCAGTTTGGGACGCAGCTGAACTCTCTTTTTCGCCATAAAACGTAAAACTGCGTGTGTGTGATCGTGTCATGTCGCAAAATGCGGTGAAAACTCTCACACGACGTTCATAATGTGATTAAGGTGTTTACATGTGTGTAATGCACGTCCATAATACGATTAAAACAGGAGTAATTCACCTGTCTTAATTAAATTATTGCTTAATTAGATTATGACCTTAATTAGATTAAGGTTGCTGTTTACATGGTAGTTTCTTAATCAGATTATGGTCTTAATTAGATTAAGAGTGGATTATTGTTGTCCATGTAAACGCAGTCTATGTGTGTGTGTTTCAGGTGGTATGGGTAGGTGTGAGTGTGTGGCTCTTCTGGAGGACGTTCATGCTGTACTGCAATGGAGCGCAGTATTACTACTTACACAACATGTTGGGGGTAAGAAAACACATGCACACACTCTATACACACATACACACACACACACACACACACAATGTATGCTGTTTCCTTAAGTGTAGAATGAATTGTGTGTGTGTGGAGGGTCTAGTAGCGTGTGTGTGTATGTGTAGTCAAAAATCATATACAAAATAACACACACACACAATGCATACTGTTTCCTTAAGTGTAGAATGAATAGACTGTGGGTGTGTGTGTGTGATATTTGATTACATGACTACAGCTATTCATACAGTAAAC
This sequence comes from Ameiurus melas, assembly GCA_012411365.1. Taxonomy (NCBI): domain Eukaryota; kingdom Metazoa; phylum Chordata; class Actinopteri; order Siluriformes; family Ictaluridae; genus Ameiurus; species Ameiurus melas. Next base: position 10,435,379 of record CM022759.1, on the reverse strand, counting down.
ACTTACAATGGAAATACACTGTCTTTTATACACACACACACTGCAGTTAGGGAAACACAGTATACAGTATAGTGTGTGTATGTGTGCGTGTGTGTGTAAGACAGTGTATTTCCTTACTACAGAGAGCATGTGGCAGCATGTCCGCTTCTACAGAGAGCACAAAGATCACACGTAGCATATTAGAGGGGCTCAGACACACACACACACACACACACACATACACAGTCTGTTCTGTCTACACTTAAGGAAACAGTATGAAGTAAGCGTGTGTGTGTTAATGTGTGTGTCTGATATTTGCCATGTACACACATTACATTACACCTTGCGTGTGTGTGTAGAGCGAGATCTCAATAAACACACACACATACACTAGGGGATCATTTTGAAGGTGTGTTATCATTTTAGAAAACGTCTGAATGAAACTTTACATGTTGTGTGTGTGTGTGTGTGTGTGTGTGTGTGTGTGTGTGTGTGTGCAGCTAGGACTGTGTGTGAGCCGAGCTTCAGCATCTGTCCTGAACCTGAACTGCAGCCTCGTCTTGCTGCCTATGTGCAGATCCATCCTCACCATACTGAGGGGACAGACACACGTGAGAGAGACTCACACACACACATACACACACACACACACACACACAGAGACACATACTGAGTGAGAGAGAGACACACACACACACACAGGGTGAGAGAGAGACACACACACAGACTGAGTGAGAGAGAGACAGAGACACACACTGAGTGAGAGAGAGACACACACACACAGGGTGAGAGAGAGACACACACACAGACTGAGTGAGAGAGAGACAGAGACACACACTGAGTGAAAGCGAGCCACACTGAGTGAGAGAGAGAGACATATTGAGTGAGAAAGACACATACACACTGAGAGAGACACACACACACCTAGTAAGAGAGAGACACACATGCACTGAGAGAGACAGACACACTGAGTGAGAGAGAAACACACACACTGAGTGTGAGTGAGAGAGACACATACACTGAGTGTGAGAGAGATACACACCTAGTAAGAGAGAGACACACATGCACTGAGAGAGACAGACACACTGAGTGAGAGAGAAACACACACACTGAGTGTGAGTGAGAGAGACACATACACTGAGTGTGAGAGAGAGATACACACCTAGTGAGAGAGAGACGCACACGCACTGAGAGAGTGAGAGAGACACACACACTGAGTGAGGGAGAGACACACACAGAGCGACACTGAGCGAGAGAGAGAGACACAGAGCGAGAGAGAGAGAGACACTGAGCAAGAAAAAGAGAGCGAGACTCTCCGCAAGAGAGCGAGAGAAACACAGAGAGGGGAGACACTGAGCGGGAGAGGGACAGACACTGAGCCAGAGAGAGAGAGAGAGAGAGAGAGAGATACTGAACAAGAGAGAGAGAGACAAAGAGAGAGAGATACTAACACAGCGAGAGACAGCCACTAACTGAGCGAAAGAGAGACACTGAGCAAGAGAGAGATACTAACACAGAGAGAGCCACTAACCGAGCGTGAGACAGGGAGAGACACTGAGCAAGAGAGGGAGAGACACTAAGAGAGAGAGAGAGACAATAACAGACACACTGAGTGAGGGAGAGACACTAACAGAGAGAGAGACATCGAGTGAGATACAGACACTGAGTGAGAGAGAGAGACTGAGAGAGAGAGAGACACACTGAGTGAGAAAGAGAGACACAGAGAGAGACACACGCAGAGTGAGAGGGAGGCACAGAGCGAGAATGACAGAGAGACAGATTCACCGTCAGATAGACACATGTCTGAGGTAAACATCTTGCTAAGACAGAAACTGATCTTATCCAGAATTCTGATTCTCACTGTTTCTCATCTGTTTCAGGTGAGCAGTAGAAAAGTGCGCAGGTTGCTGGATAAAAGTAAAACCTTCCACGTGGCGTGTGGCGTTGCTATTTGCGTCTTTTCAGGTGAGACGTTGCGACATCGCTAACCGTGATGAAATTATACTGGGGAAAAATACCTAAAGTAACCAAATACAAAATACTGGCCTCAACTGTCCGTAAAGTATCCTAGCTCACAACAGCTAATAACCACAGTTAGCACCTTAACATCTTTTTCAGCACTTATTTTATTCATGAACGCTAATACCACATACTAGACCTGGACATTATCAGAGGGCTACTCAAGCTACTAGCGTCTAGCAAAACACTGGCTATAATATCTAACCGCAACTAGTGCAAGTAGCTATAAATAATTGCATGAAATCAGCAGATACAGAGCTAATTCCAACCAACCACAACAAACTTCAGTTAATAACAGTTATACTTTGGCATTAATGCATAAAATATCAACATCATATTTATACCTTTCCTGTTTCCTGTATTTCTGTAATTATTCACAAAACCTGCCCATTAAGTGTAATAGCTACTAAATGCTAATGACCACAATTAGCAATTTAACAACTGCCATTTCTCCTCAGGTTATAATATGTTAGCTGGCCAAAACTTTTTAGAAGAAAACAAAGCTAATTATTTTAAGCTGGTGCTGAAATCTAAGCAGAGCAGCTGTGTTCTGCTTGGTTAACAGGTGTGTGTGTGTGTGTGTGTGTGAGAGAGAGAGTGAGAGAGAGAGACAACGAGAGAACTAGAATGTACACTATACTGTGTTTCCTGCCCCAGGACTTTTTGAAGCTGTTCTAATTACAGAGTTCCTAAGTTCTGAGGTAGTCTATCACCATGGCATCAGGGTGACATAAAACAGCCGAATAAACCAGGTCTATGAGGGAGAGATGGATAGAGGGAGGAAGAAAAAGGTGGAGAGAGTGAGAGACTTTTTTTGACTTTTTACAATCCTTTATTTAACAAAGTTCAAATTATATACACTAAAGTCAAATGTGACTCCATATGTAAATAAATAAATACTTAAAGAGCATTAAAAAACATAAATTAATTAGAGAAATAAAATTAGTCAGCGCAACAAAGGCTAGTTGTTAAGAACATCATCAGCCCAATGCAGGTGTAAAACAAAGTTCTCCCTCCACTATAGAACACAGCGCCTCCTCACAACACCACACCACCTTAAACATCTCCAAGTCTCCCATACTACTGTAAAAGTTCAAATCAATCAGAATTCGTGGATTGATCAGTCTGGAGAGAACTTTTATGGCATTGCAATCTGTGTTCTGTGCCACTTCGTTTTTCCTACTCGGGTATATCGCCATTTTTGCCTGACCAAAGATAAAATTGATCAGCTGACACTTGAATCTGTTCTTTCTGACGTACTTAAAACCAAAGATAAAATCTGAAAAGTAAAATCTTAAAAAAAAGTTTAAAAATTTTTAAAAACACAAACAATGGCTGCAACCTGGAGCAGTGTATAAAAGTGTGAAAAACAGTCTCTCTCTGTGAACAAAATGGACATTCCTGTGTGACCTCAGGGTTTAAAATTGAGATAAAAGAATTCACAGAAAAAATTGAGAGATAGAGAGAGAGATTATCAGCTGTTGAACAGATCCGCAGTCCCGCATACTTGAAGCATGCTGTCAGACTTCTCCTCAGGGGGTAGTGTGTGTGTGTGTTCTAGGACATTCTATACCGCTAAGCAAAACATAAATAACAGACCCACAGTGTGGATTTCAGAGCTTTATAACACAGCCACCTTAAAAAACATGACAGAGGCTAATTTGTTTGATGCTAACATTAACGCAAAATGCTATGTCACTTGTCTTGTCAATTTCTTTTAACTTCATATTGTTAAACATGTGATACTCGTGTAATTTACGTGTATTTACTATTTCCCGCTAGTTTATCAGTTTTACCAGATGTGCTTGGGACTAGCGGCAGCTAATTTTCTGCTGCTGAACATAATTTCAATATTGTTTGCTATATAATTATGTTTGCTAAGTAACTATAGCTAGCTACGTTTTTTTTTGGAAGGAGTCGTCAATGTCAGCACTTTGTAGCAGTTTTATTCCCTTACGTATTGCACATCGGAAGTTTGTACATGCAGAAGTCTTTATCTGGCTAAACAATACATAAACGTAAACAAATCTATACATAAAGAATAATATAATAGAGAAGAATAGCAGCAATTGTTAGCTATTTTTCCATAGCTCAAGGATGAACTAATCAGTATATCCGCAGTGCACAACTGAACCAATTAGTGATTGAATCTGAGCGAACCTGTATGTTCAAATAAGTCGAAACCGTAGCAACGTATCCAAAAATGTTTACAACTATACTTCTTAGCTAGCTGAGAAGCTTTTTTCTGTTAGGTAGTTAGCACATATCAAATTCTTGAAAGATGAATTGGCGGCCATTTTGCATAGTAATTTAGATTGTACGGTTTGAAAGAGGCCTAGTGTTATTACTTCATTAGTTATAACATTTTCTCCAGTCTCCTAATGGTGTGTGTGTGTGTGTGTGTGTGTGTGTTGGTTGCACAGTGATTCACGTGAGCGCTCACCTGGTGAATGCCGTCAGTTTCTCTGTCCAATTCTCAGACGAGTTTCCTGACCTCAATGTAGCACATTACCGGGGCCAGGTAACACACACACACGCAGACACACACACACACACACACACCACACACACACACACACACACACACACTCGCAGACGCACACACACACACACACACACATACACACACGCAGACGCACAAACACACACACACTCGCAGACACACACGGATACACACACACGCAGACGCACACACACACACACACTCGCAGACACATACACACACGCACACACGCAGACGCACACACACACACACACACACACGCAGACGCACCACACACACACACACACACACACACACACACACACTGCAGACGCACACACACACACACACACACATACACACAGACGCACAAACACACACACACTTTCGCAGACACACACGGATACACACACACGCAGACGCACACACACACACACACTCGCAGACACATACACACACGCACACACGCAGACGCACACACACATACACACGTAGACGCACACACACATACACACACACACATACGCAGACACATACACGCAGACACACACACAAACACACACACATAGCTGTGTCTTTTAAATTGAAGTTTAATAATAGTGTGTGTGTGTGTGTGTGTTGTTGCAGGATCCCCGTGTCCTCATTCTGACCACAGGTGAGTCACAGTAACATGTCACACAACTAAGAACATTGAAGTAGACATGAATTACAGTATTTGGGGACAGAGCCAGTGATTAACAGTCGTTTCCTTCACTCTGGTTGGACAGTTCCTGGAATTACAGGCGTCCTATTGGTGCTCATTTTATTCCTGATGTTTACAGCGTCCTCGCACAGTATACGGTATGTGTCTTCTCTCTTTTTCACTCCTGTCTTCTCTTCTCTCTCCTCTTCTTTTCTTTTCTCTTCTCTGCTTTTCTCTTCTTCTCTCTTCTTTTCTCTTCTTCTCTCTTCTCTTCTTCTCTCTTCTCTTCTTTTCTTTTCTTCTCTCTTCTCTTCATTTCTCTTCTCTCTCCTCTTCTTTTCTTTTCTCTTCTCTGCTTTTCTCTTCTTCTCTCTTCTTTTCTCTTCTTCTCTCTTCTCTTCTTCTCTCTTCTCTTCTTTTCTTTTCTTCTCTCTTCTCTTCATTTCTCTTCTCTCTTCTCTTCTTTTCTCTTTTCTCTTCTCTTCTTTTCTTTTCTTTTCTTTTCTTCTCTCTTCTCTTCTTTTCTCTTCATATCCCCTGTCTTTTTGTTTGTTCCCTTTTTTCCTTTTCTTCTTTCTATTCCTGTTTTCCTTTTCTCTCTTCCCCCAATTTCACTTTCCTGTACCTTTCTCTCATTTCCTCTTCTCTTCTCCTCATCTTTCTTGTTCCATTTTAGTCCTCTTCTTATCTATTCTGTTCCTTTCACTCTCCTTTTCTATTTTTTCTATCTTCTCTTTTCATTTATCCTCCCATTCGTTTATCTCCTCCACACTTATCTTGCCTCCCCTCCTTTCCCCCACTCCTCTCATTTCCTCTGCTCTTTTCCCCCCTCTTGTGTCTTTCACGTCGTCTCTCTCTATGAGTGGGCACTTGGAAATTGCCAGCTGACCCAGAGCTAACCTCACACACACACACACACACACACACACACACACACAAACACACACACACACACACACACACACACACACACACACACACACACACACAGTACAGTGATTTCAGTGTGTTTGAGTGCACCCTTCTCTGATTGAAGTGTGTTTTGTAGCCCGTGGCAGTGTTCAGATCGCAGTGTGATGAGTGTTTCAGTAGACTCAATGACCTGCTCTCATCCTCAATAAGACACGCCCCCTAACCCCAGGGCTCTCAAAAGGGCACTTATAAGTCGCTCCCTTGAAGAGGACTGAAGGCTCACACACTTCAGCTCCGTTCTCGATGCACTCTCGCCCACATCCCCTGTTCACTTCCCCTAATCACTTCACATACAGATACCCTCAGTGTTTCCACTTCAAACATTTTTATGCAAGCACTAAAGGTGTGTAGGCACTCTATTGTTATTCTACTTTTTCTTCTTCTTTTTACCTTCTGGTAAAAAAGTTGTGAAATTTGCGACTTTACGCACGTTTCCTCCCTGTGTGTGTGTGTATTTATATATAAGTTTTTTTCTCACGTAATTTGTCCATTTGTTTGTTCTTTTTTCTCCTTCATTCATATATACAGTGCCTTGCGAAAGTATTCCCTTGATCTTTTCAACCTTTTGCCACATTTCAGGCTTCAAACATAAAGATATAAAATTTGAATTTTTTGTGAAGAATCACCAACAAGTGGGACACAATTGTGAAGTGGAACCAAATCTATTGGATATTTGAAACTTTTTTAGCAAATAAAAAACTGAAAAGTGGTGCGTGCAAAATTATTCGGCTCCTTTACTTTCAGTGCAGCAAACTCACTCCAGAAGTTCAGCGAGGATCTCTGAATGATCCAATGTTGTCCTAAATGACTGATGGTGATGAATAGAATCCACCTGTGTGTAATCAAGTCTCTGTATAAATGCACCTGCTCTGTGATAGTCTCAGGGTTCTGTTGAAAGCGCAGAGAGCATCATAAAGACCCAGGAACACATCAGGCAGGTCCGTAATACTGTTGTGGAGAAGTTTAAAGCCGGATTTGGATACAAAAAGATTTCCCAAGCTTTAAACATCCCAAGGAGCACTGTGCAAGCGATCATTTTGAAATGGAAGGAGTATCAGACCACTGCAAATCTACCAAGACCTGGCCGTCCCTCTAAACTTTCAGCTCAGACAAGGAGAAGACAGATCAGAGATGCAGCCAAGAGGCCCATGATCACTCTGGATGAACTGCAGAGAACTACAGCTGAGGTGGGAGAGTCTGTCCATAGGACAACAATCAGTCGTACACTGCACAAATCTGGCCTTTATGGAAGAGTGGCAAGAAGAAAGCCATTTCTCAACGTTTGGTGTGACGTTTGGTGTGTCTCCCAGGTGGCTTGTGGCAAAATTTAGACGAGAATTTTTATGGATATCTTTGAGAAATGGCTTTCTGTATATATATATATATGTGTGTGTGTGTGTGTGTGTGTGTGTGTGTGTCCACAGAGTGTGCAGCTATGAGATCTTCTGGTACACTCACAATCTTTTTATCCTCTTCTACATCATACTGATGCTGCATGTGCTAGGGTAAGATCTCTCTCTCTCTCTCTCTCTCTCACTCACTCACTCACTCACACACACACACACACATGTACGCACATAAAAAAACAGAATCACAGAATCATTGTAACCTCACTGTTCTACAGAGGGATGTTGAAGTACCAGACGAACGTGGAAGCCCACCCACCAGGCTGCGTCTTGGCCAATCAGACGCCTCCAACCAATCCGACAGCCGAAGAAGAAAAGAGGGCGGAGTCAGCCAAAAGCTCATCTACAGTGTGTGGAGAAGGGGCCACGTTTCAAGCTCACTTTCCCCAGGTGTTTGTGTGTGTCTTTTGTGTGTGTGTGTTTGTGTGTGTATTTGTTTGTTTGTGTGTTTGTGTGTATGTGTGTTTGTGTGTGTATTTGTGTTTTTGTGTGTTTGTGTGTTTGTGTGTGTATTTGTTTGTTTGTGTATGTATTTTTGTGTGTGTATTTGTGTTTTTGTGTGTTTGTGTGTGTTTTTGTTTGTATGTGTATGTGTGTTTGTGTGTGTGTGTATTTGTGTGTGTGTATTTGTGTGTTTGTGTGTGTGTATTTCTGTCTGTGTATTTGTGTGTGTATTTTTGTGTTTGTGTATTTGTTTGTTTGTGTGTGTGTGTTTGTGTGTGTATTTGTGTGTTTGTGTGTGTATTTGTGTTTGTGTATGTGTGTTTATGTGTGTATTTGTGTGTGTATTTGTGTTTTTGTGTGTGTTTTTGTTTGTGTGTGTATTTGTGTGTTTGTGTGTGTATTTCTGTGTGTGTATTTGTGTGTTTGTGTGTATTTCTGTGTGTGTATTTGTGTATTTGTTTGTTTGTGTATGTGTGTTTGTGTGTGTATTTGTGTGTTTGTGTATGTGTGTTTGTGTGTGTATTTGTGTTTTTGTGTTTGTGTGTGTGTTTTTGCTTGTGTGTGTAGTTGTGTGTTTGTGTGTGTATTTCTGTGTGTATTTGTGTGTTTGTGTATGTGCGTTTGTATATGCGTGTTTGTGTGTATTTGTGTGTATTGGTTTGTTTGTGTATTTGTGTTTGTGTGTATTTGTGTGTGTGTATTTGTGTGTATTTGTGTGTGTGTGTTTGTGTGTTTGGTTGTGTGTATTTGTGTGTTTGGTTATGTGTGTTTGTTTGTGTATTTGGATGTTTTTGTTTGTATGTGTGTGTTTTTGTGTGTTTGTGTATTTGTGTGTGTATTTGTGTGCATTTGTGTGTTGTGCGTGTGTTTGTGTGTGTATTTGTATGTTTTTGTTTGTTTGGTTGTGTGTTTGTGTGTGTGTTGTGTGTGTATTTGTGGGTGTGTATTTGTGCGTTTGGTTATGTGTGTTTGTTTGTTTATTTGGATGTTTTTGTTTGTATGTGTGTATTTGTGTTTGTGTGTGTGTGTTTGTGTGTATGTGTGTGTATTTGTGTGTTTGTGTATGTGTGTTTGTGTGTGTTTGTGTGTGTGTGTTGTGTGTGTATTTGTGTGTGTGTATTTGTGTGTTTGGTTATGTGTGTTTGTTTGTGTATTTGGATGTTTTTGTTTTTGTGTGTTTGTGTGTGTATTTGTGTTTTTGTGTTTGTGTGTGTGTTTTTGCTTGTGTGTGTATTTGTGTGTTTGTGTGTGTATTTCTGTGTGTGTATTTGTGTGTGTATTTGTGTTTGTGTGTGTGTGTGTTTGTGTGTATTTGTTTGTTTGTGTATTTGTGTGTGTGTATTTGTGTGTATTTGTGTGTTTGTGTGTGTGTGTTTGGTTGTGTGTTTGTGTGTGTGTTGTGTGTGTGTGTGTGTATTTGTGTGTGTGTATTTGTGTGTTTGGTTATGTGTGTTTGTTTGTGTATTTGGATGTTTTTGTTTGTATGTGTGTGTTTTTGTGTGTTTGTGTATTTGTGTGTGTATTTGTGTGTATTTGTGTGTTGTGCGTGTGTTTGTGTGTGTATTTGTATGTTTTTGTTTGTTTGGTTGTGTGTTTGTGTGTGTATTTGTGGGTGTGTATTTGTGCGTTTGGTTATGTGTGTTTGTTTGTGTATTTGGATGTTTTGTTTGTATGTGTGTATTTGTGTTTGTGTGTATGTGTTTGTGTATGTGTGTTTGTGTGTGTGTGTTTGTGTTGTGTGTGTGTTGTGTGTATTTGTGTGTTTGGTTATGTGTATTTATTTGTGTATTTGATATTTTTATTTTGTGTGTTTGTTTGTGTATTTGTGTATTTGTGTATTATTTGTATTTGTGTTTGTTGTGCGTGTGTTTGTGTGTGTATTGTGTTTGTGTGTGTGTTGTGTGTATTTGTGTGTTATGTGTTATTTGTGTGTATTGTGTGTTTATGTTTGTGTTTTGTATATATTTATTGTATGTTATTTGTGTGTTGTGTGTGTGTGTGTTGTGTGTGTTGTGTGTTTATTGTGTGTTATGTGTGTTGTATATTATATTTGTGTGTGTATTTGTGTGTTGTGTGTGTATTGTGTATTTGTGTGTATGTATTTGTGTGTTTGATTATGTGTGTTTGTGTGTTGTGTGTGTTTGTGTTTATGTATTATTATGTGTATTGTGTATTGTGTGTGTTTTTTGTATTTGTGTGTATTTGTATATTGTGTGTGTTGTGTGTGTATTATATATTTGTGTTGTGTGTATTTGTATGTTTGGTTATGTGCATTTGTATATTTGTTTATTGTGTGTGTATTTGTGTGTTGTGTGTTTTTTGTATTATTTTGTATTATTATGTATTTTGTTTTGTTGTGTGTGTGTTTATTTGTGTATTTGTGTATTGTGTATATTTGTGTTTATGTGTGTCTATGTGTATGTGTGTATTGTGTCCTTATGTGTGTATTGTGTTATGGTTTTATTTTTATTGTGGTTATATTTGTGTGTGTTGTGTGTGTATTTGTGTGTTGTGTGTGTATTTGTGTGTTTGTCTGTGTTGTGTGTGTATTTGTGTGTGTATGTGTATTTGTGTGTGTGTTTGTGTGTGTGTTTGTGTGTGTATTTGTGTGTTTTTGTGTTTGTGTGTGTGTATTTGTGTGTGTATGTGTATTTGTGTGTGTGTGTTTGTGTGTGTGTTTGTGTGTGTATTTGTGTGTTTTTGTGTTTGTGTGTGTGTGTATTTGTGTGTGTGTGTCTGTGTGTGTCTGTGTGTATTTGTGTGTTTTTGTGTTTGTGTGTGTGTGTATTTGTGTGTGTGTGTTTGTGTGTGTTTGTGTGTGTGGTACAATTAGAAATAATACAGTACACAAATTAATACTCATAATGTCCTTCTTATGATGTGCCTAATTGATTTTAGTGTGTGTGTGTGTGTGTGTGTGTGTGTAGTCGTGGTTATGGGTCTCGGCTCCTCTCTGTTTGTACTGTGCAGAGAGAGTGTATCGCTATGTGAGGGGCAGCATCCCTGTTACCGTGGTATCTGTCACAAGGCACCCCTGCGATGTCATCGAGGTGCGCATGTTGAAGAGTGGATTTAAGCCCCGCCCAGGACAAGTAAGCCACGCCCCTATATTTATATGTCAATGTATATAATGTTATTGCAACATTACAACTTGCATTCATTTGTTATATTTGTGTGTGCATGTGTGTGTTCCTTAGTATATTTTACTGAACTGCCCAAGCGTGTCATCATTCGAAAACCATGCATTCACTCTGACTGCGGTGAGTGTGTGAGTGTGTGTGTGAGTGTGTGTGTGTGTGTGCGCGTACATTTAAAACATTTTTTTATACGTGTCTGTATTTACTTGTGTTGATGATGTAATGGTTTTAGATGCATACCAGGGACTTTCCCAAAACTGTGTGCGTGTGTGTGTGTGTGTGACTCACTCTGTATTTTTGCTCTTCAGTGTCCAACTCAGAACAAAGACACATTTGGGATTCATATTCGAGTGCTTGGGGACTGGACGAGTGAGACACACACACACACACACATGCACACACTCTCATATAATTTCTTTCATAATGTAGAAGTCGATTATTACACATCCTCTCTCTCTCCTCAGAATGTTTTTCGAAGCTGTTGCTGCCTGAAGCAGAATATTCCGAGGTCCTTCCCATGATGCGTCAGCAGAGATACCCCAAGTACGTTCCTGTGTGTGTTTGTGTGTGAGAAAAATGTTCCTCTTATCTCTGTGAGTGGTGAAAAGATATGACCTACTGAACTTTTCAGTACTTTGGGATTAGTGTGTAAACGTCAGGATTTTCTGTGTGTGTGTGTGTGTGAGTATGTGTGTGTTTTGTTTTCACAATGAACAATGAGAATGACTCATGGAAACTCTTCTGCTTCCAAATTGTGTGTCTCTGTGTTTATGTTTGTGTGCACACTGTGTTTGTGTGTGTGTGTGTGTGTGTGTGTGTGTGGTATTTTTGCGAATACTGTTATGTTCCGGAAGTGTGTGTGTGTGTGTGTGTGTGTGTGTGTGTGTAGACATGCGTGCTCCCTTCACCTCCTGTTGTTTTTATAAGAAGCCACTCTGAGAGTGATGTCATATCCTGTTGCTTGCAACACAATCAGTCCATGTACGCTGACAACAATATTCCGATATTAACCCGATTAAGACGATACTCTGATTAAGAAACTAGCATGTAAACAGCGATTTCTGATGACCTTCATCCGTCTAAAGTCGTACTCGAAGTAAACACAAATGGAATATTATACATTTTATTCAGAATAAGGTCAATACTTACTGCTGTCCATGTAAACATAGTTACTGACAGGTGTGTTTTGTTCTGATTGGTTGCTGTGCTCTGTGGCTCCGCCTCCCAGGCTGTATGTGGACGGTCCATTCGGCAGTCCATCTGAGGAGGTGTTTCATTACGAAGTGAGTGTGTGTGTGGCTGGAGGGATCGGTGTTACACCTTTTGCCTGCGTCCTACGCACTCTGCTGTGAGTATCTCTCTCTCACACACACACACGGAGTGTGTTTAACTTGATTGTGTTTACCTGTGTATGTGTGTACATGAGTGTTTACCTGTTTGTTAGTTTGTGTGTGTGTGTGTGTATGTCTGGTGGTTATTTCACAGAGTGACGTAATAAACTCCAGGCTTATTTATAACATCCTCCAGGCTCAGTGTGTTCCACTAACACCATCCAGATGTGTCCTGTTTCCGCTGAGCGGAGTGAAAACCGGAAGATTGTTGAATTCGATGTTTGAAGCCAGGATTATTGAAATTGTTGGGTTACTGAGTTACCCCGCTTTGTGTAATACCCCTTAGGGGGGTGTATATGTGGTCCAAGATAATACGAGTTAACGCAATTTCCTTTTAATGACACAAATTTTTTATAAACCACACCAGGATGACTGTAATTTTAAAATGAAATAAATATGAATATGTATATGTATAACTGAACCAAAAACACTCGGAATAGCAACAAGAGAGACGGCGATAATGAATTAAAAAAAATCTTCAAATATCACAACAAAATTTCTCAGCGTTAGTGTTTTGTTTCACCTGTAGAGGCCGCTCTCGTACTGTATAATGACAAAAACCACATGAACAACAGCCCAAATATATAATGCCAACATTAATATGCATAGACAAATGGAGAACCTGTCATGAATAAATGGTGTGTGTGTGTGTGTGTGTGCATGTGTGTGTAAGACAGTGATGACTGGTGTCGCTATAAGCTGCAGAGACTCTACTTTGTTTGGGTGTGTCGAGAGTTGGAGTGTTTCTACTGGTTTGCTGAAAAATATTCTATATATATATATATATATATATACACACACATAGTGAGGGAAAGAAGTATTTGATCCCCTGCTGATTTTGTACGTTTGCCCACTGACAAAGAAATGATCAGTCTATAATTTTAATGGTAGATTTATTTGAACTGTGAGAGACAGAATAACAAGAAAATAAAAAAAGGCATGTCAAAAATGTTATCAATTGATTTATTTTAATGAGGGAAATAAGTATTTGATCCCCTCTCAATCAGAAAGATTTCTGGCTCCCAGGTGTGTTTTATGCAGGTAACGAGCTGAGATTAGGACCGCACTCTTAAAGGGAGTGCTCCTAATCTCAGCTTGTTACCTGTATAAAAGACACCTGTCCACAGAAGCAATCAATCAATCAGATTCCAAACTCTCCTCCATGCCCAAGACCAAAGAGCTCTCCACGGATGTCAGATACAAGATTGTAGACCTACACAAGTCTGGAATGGGCTTCAAGACCTTTGTCAAGCAGCTTGGTGAGAAGGTGACAACAGTTGGTGCGATTATTCACAAATGGAAGAAACACGAAAGAAACACTGTCAATCTCCCTCAGCCTGGGGCTACATGCAAGATCTCACCCCGTGCAATGATCATGAGAACAGTGAGGAATCATCCCAGAACTACACGGGAGGATCTTCTCAATGATCTCAAGGCAGCTGGGACCATAGTCACCAAGAAAACAATTGGTAACACATTACGCCGTGAAGGACTGAAATCCTGCAGCGCCCGCAAGGTTCCCCTGCTCAAGAAAGCACATATACATGCCCGTCTGAAGTTTGCCAATGAAAATCTGAATGATTCAGAGGACAATTGGGTGAAAGTGTTGTGGTCAGATGAGACCAAAATGGAGCTCTTTGGCATCAACTCAACTCGCCGTGTTTAGAGGAGGAGGAATGCTGCCTATGACCCCAAGAACACCATCCCCACCGTCAAACATGGAGGTGGAAACATTATGTTTTGGGGGTGTTTTTCTGCTAAGGGGACAGGACAAATTCACCACATCAAAGGGACGATGGACGGGGCCATGTACCGTCAAATCTTGGGTGAGAACCTCCTTCCCTCAGCCAGGGCATTGAAAATGGGTTGTGGATGGGTATTCCAGCATGACAATGACCCAAAACACACGGCCAAGGCAACAAAGGAGTGCCTCAAGAAGAAGCACATTAAGGTCCTGGAGTGGCCTAGCCAGTCTCCAGACCTTAATCTAATAGAAAATCTGTGGAGGGAGCTGAAGGTTCGAGTTGCCAAACGTCAGCCTCGAAATCTTAATGACTTGGAGAAGAACTGTAAAGAGGAGTGGGACAAAATCCCTCCTGAGATGTGTGCAAACCTGCTGGTCAACTACAAGAAACGTCTGTGATTGCCAACAAGGGTTTTGCCACCAAGTACTAAGTCATATTTTGCAGAGGGGTCAAATAATTTTTCCCTCATTAAAATGCAAATCAATTTATAACAATACTTTTTTTTAACGTTTTTCTGGATTTTCTTGTTGTTATTCTGTCTCTCACTGTTCAAATAAATCTACCATTAAAATTATAGACTGATCATTTCTTTGAGATTCACTGAGCAAACGTACAAAATCAGCAGGGGATCAAATACTTTTTTCATTCACTGTGTGCTTTGCTGGTCTTCCTTTGTGTTGGACTGTATTGCCATCTGCTGTTTAGAGTAATAACTGCATGCGTTTCTTTCTGTCTCTGTCTTTCTCTCTCTCTCTCTCTCTCTCTCTCTCTCTCTCTCTCTCTCTCTCTTACATCTCTCTGTAGTTATGGGAGGAGAATCGTCCTGATTTCCTGAATATTCGTCTCTATCTCACTAGTACACACAGTCCGCAGGTAACACACACACACTTATACCACATCATACCAAATGGTATGTCGAAAAACAGATTATTATACATTATTGGTTTTATAATAAATTAATTACTTGAATTTATATAACACTGTATATCCATTTTATATCAATATTATTAATGATTAGTAATTGGTATGATATTTTTCTTCTTTTCAACAGAACCTCACTGAGGAAAAGTACCGCCCCCTGAGTTCCAGGCTTTTGATTGGGCGACCCAGGTGGAAGCTTCTTTTTCAGGAAATAGGGAAAGCCAATCAGCAGTAAGTACTACAGAACTAAAGCAAAGGACATAAAAAAAACCTAGTTAAAAAGAACTAGACTTGAGTACTAAAGAGTACCAGGTATCTAAAGTTATGGATGAAGATGACTACGGAACTAGAATTAGGACGTCTACGGTACCAGAGCTATAAACCATGAGGACTAGGGTATTTGACCTAAGAACTTAAGAAGGACAAGCCTACTAGATCAAGTAACTAGGAAGACTAAGGGTGCGTCTCAGTCAGCTCCCTAGTTCAGTCATGATGGCACGGATTTGGGAGTCGGACATTTTAAGGGCTGTCTCAATCGCAGAATCCTTCTAGTCCACTGGAACGTTTGCTCCCTAAAGACATCCCACAGTGCACCACAGAAACCAGGGAGCATCAATGCTCACTATGTTCCCTTACTCGTGTACACCATATACAAATATGATTCACCACCTAGGGAACAGATTGAGACACACCTTAGGACTAGATTCATTACTTGGTTAAATCTATAACATTGACCACGCTAATTACTGTTTTGAGAAGGTAATCATCAACATTAGAGTTATCATTAAGATTAGCTGGCTAATGTAAGCTAGGAAGTGCTTGGGAGAGAGGTTGTGGGGGGTTGGGGGGATTAGTGAAACAAAAGTTAGGAAGTATGAGAGTTCAACTAGATCTAGGGTCTAAAAGGAGTCCAGAGTATAGAGCTGGAAGAACTAGTTAGGAACAGAAGAAAATACAGCTAGGAACTTAGGAGTTATGGAATTATTCACAGACGTTGTCAGGGCGTTTACAATGATCTATCATTTGTTTGCAGTAAGAAAGTGGGCGTGTTCTGCTGTGGCCCTAAAAGTGTCTCCAGAGAGTTACACAAACATTGTAACTCGTTCTCTTCTTCAACAACCGTCTTCGAGTACAACAAGGAGTCCTTCAGCTAACACACACTAAAGGAACTTTAAACGGAACCTTATGGAATAAACACTAATGGATGAACTGAGCTAGATACAGGACTTTTCAAGAAGTTAACAAGGATAATAGAAGAATAATATACAAACAAAGAGATTGTTCCTGTTTTTTATTACCATTTTATTGTTACAGTTAATGTATTTATATGCTGGTTTGAGTATATATATATATAAACTTTAGTTAGTGTTTTTATACCTCCGTTGTAAATTGTGATTATTTAAGAATATTGTTTTTTGTTGTTTATTCTTCGTTATTGTTTTTATATATATATATATATATATATATATATATATATATATATATATATATATATATATATATATATATATATATACGGTACACACACACACACACACACACCAGCAGCAGCAGTATTTAACTGTTTGCAAAAGTTAGAAATCGTTTCAGAAAGAATTTTTAGGTTCTGGTGTTTTGTTGAATTTGCGATCCTCACTTGGACTTTCAGGTTGTTTTTAGTAGATTTTATATTTTTTATTAAATTAAAAATTCAGTTTTTTAGAAGTGAAACCAATATTGTCCATAATGAATATTCACATTGTATTGATTTTATGGTTAATTACCACATTTGAATGTGTGTGTGTGTGTTTGTGTGTGTTTAGAGAGTTGCAGTGTGTGGATTTTATGAGCCCTTTATTTAATCAGTATATAAACATTATTGGTGTTTTATCAATACGGTACATGTTAATTTTATTCACATAACAAGCATTTAGATTAATGTACAGTACAGTCTTTTGGTCTGACAGTGTGTGTGTGTGTGTGTGTGTGTGTGTAAGTTCATTTATCCATTTCTGAGTGTTACCCATGTGCATATTTGTGTATGAGATGAGTGTGTTGAATTATCAGTGTGTGTGTGTTCACTTTTCTGTGTCTGTGTGTTGAGATATCCATGTGTGTGTTCATACAGTGTAAATTCAGTATGTGTACAATGATGTCTCTGTGTAATCGTGTGTGTGTGCGCGTGCGTGTGTGCATGATCAGAGTGTGGTCTGGTATGAAGGGGTGTCCTCCTCGCTGCTGTTCAGTAGTGGTTGTTTCTCTCCGTATCCATTCTTCCTGTTCCCTCGGGGACGCGTCATTTTGACAACCCTTCTGACAATCATGGCGATGACCATGGCAACCAGGGCACCGAGCACCGCTGCCCCAAGCAGCCAGGGCCAAATCTGCTGCATGTGCTGCCAATAAGGAGTGATAAACTCCTGCAGGAACCGCTGAGCTGAAGTGAGACACATGGAGAGTGAGACAGGCAGACAGACACACAGAACGAGCTAGACGGAGACCTATGTGGTTGTGGGTGTGGGTGTGGGTGTAGGTGTGTATGTTTGTGTGTCTCACTTGGATCCAGTAGGTAAGTGTATTCGTATCCCAGCTCTTTGGTGGAGATGAAGTAGTCCATATTTTTGTACAGAGGGATGAAGGGCACCATGTTGTATCCTCCGTTATGGCCAATCGGAGTGTTGGATTCTGGGTAATTAGTGCGTGGGGGCCGATGAAGACGTAGCCATCGCTCAAAGATACTGACCCACGCACACACACAAAGATCAACTCAACCATACTGTCAAGATCACAGTGTGTGTATGTGTGAGCATCTTACCTGTCTATAAACGCATGGTGCAGAAGGAATATGGGGTCATTAGCTGATGCCGGCACTGATGACATTGAGCCGTTCATGAAGATGTGTAGTGCGTTGTGCATCGTGCTCTGACCGGACACTGCTATACCTGTCTTCGGACTTGCGAAACCTACACACACACACACACACACACAAACATTTGTGTGAGGAGGACATAATTATGAATGTAGGTAATGGATGCTTTGCTACACCTAAATCGAACTCTAACCTCGAGTACTAAAGGAGTTCAGTCCAAATGTTAAAACCGTAAAGTTCGTTATTCCTATCGAGGAATATTGCGAGGACATTTGTTCCACACCCTGATTTAAAAACGAAGCCAGGAGGGAGGCACGTGTAGATCCAAAAATTTAAACATACATTTGTACCGTTAATGTGATTAAATTGTGTTGACAAGATGATTGGTCATTCCATTACATGTCGTTGGTTCGAGTCCTTACACAAGTCACTGTACCTTAATGGGAAATCATTTACGCTGGATTGATGGAAAGATGTAGTGAGCGTTTATGGGCCGGACACGTGTAATGTCTTGAACTCTCGCTGCAGGTTTTAAGCATGCAAATCTGCTGAAGCAGGCTTTTGGTGTGGTTTATTTGAGGAGGGATCTGCACGCTTACACGTGATTGCCTGATTATTTTTTTTTTATCAGATTGGCAAACGTCAAACAAAACACAAAAGAGCACGTTGAGGTTTAGTGCGTGTGTGTTTCTACATTATTTGGGCACATGTTGGAGTATTTTTGGGGGGGGTTTCAATTGTTGGTTAAGAAGCTTAAACTATCAGCTAAAACCTTGAGTACTTCACATAATATTAACACGTTTTACCATTAAAAAATTTTTCACAAAAGTTTATTCTGCAGTTTGATCTTTAGGATTTTTCTGAGCTTTCAAAGCAATTAACCAATTAACTGATAGCTCGAAACATGCAAGGAACAGTGTAGCGAACGCATTCATCATCAATCTAGCATCTAACGTGAAGGACAATAAGGTTTCTTTAATAGTATCATGGCTCGACCCTAGTACAATCGAAGAAGTCCAGTGGATCCTAGGTTTTCCATTTTAGTCATTGCCTCAGTCAGCAATTTCATGAACGTTACCAACCAATAGACACCCGTAATTGGTTAATGGCGATCTAATTTACAGTGGAGTGAGTAACGCCGTCCTTCCCACCCAGAACATAAGGCCAGTTCAACTTCCTTGGGCTCCAGAGTAGCCGTGGAATCGCCAGGATTCAAAACATAGGGGAAACTCTTTTCCAATCAGAAGGCCCGGTTTTCTACTCTATCTTCTACCACCATCTCAGCATGAAGTAGGCACTTTTCTTCTGCAAACTGCTGCAGAGTGGTCTGAAGTTGTTGCTGAACAATTTATCCATCTCAAATTGTCAAAATCTGATGCCCCTGGTGTGATCCCACAATCCACTCCAAGGATACAAGAGTTTAGAGTCGAAGAGACTCAACACAACTCAACACTGTTCACTAGCTTGGGCAGGACACCCCGTTGTACCACACAGATTTTATCCCAAAAATTCTGTTCAGAATATCTCCAGATACATTCGGTCATACTATGAGGAAGCTATGCAAATATCAATCAGGCATCCTTCTGGAAAAATGGTACCCATGACTCACTGACCATGGTTCTACTTCTCAGTAGACTTTGAAGATCTAACATCGTCTGAAGTTTCCACCACAGTCCTAGTTGTAGTAGACAGAACAAACAAGTTTTACCCACTGCTTTTGAAGTTGCTGAGGTTCTTTTCCATTCAGTCCACCAGGTCTAAGGTCTTTTGCATGACATAATCATAATATCCTGACAACTGGTAAACTACAGGATTTGTGCAGAATTCTGGGAGAAATTGGAAGTCGCTGTGAGCTTAACTTTAGCATACAGCCCACAATCTACTCTCCCCAGGATGTTTCTATGCCATCCCTGTCAACACCACATGCAGAAAGGAACCTCTCATGAATAGACCCACCAAATGGGGTTATGCAGAGCTGAATGGATTGTGATATTCATTCATTTATTGTTCTTCGGTATTCACGTTATCCTGGTCAAGGATCTGTAGCCTACACCACCCAAGAACTTTAAGTATGGGACATGAAAACATCTTGGATGGGATGCCAGTCCATCTCAGGGTACCACACTCTCATTCACAGCCATGAGAAATTAGAGTCATCAGTCCATCTACTGTGATGTTTTTGGGAGGTTGGAGGAAACCCAGTCTGGTAGAAGGAGAACGTGGGACCGTACAGAGAGTTAAGGATCGAATTGGGGACTCTGGAGCTGTGAGGTGACAACGTTATCTCTGTGCCAACATGCTGCCCAATGTTGAGAGAGTAATTGTGAATTCCAACCTGGAGATTGTCCAAGGACGTGAACTTCCATGCTATATCAGCTCAGACCCTGACTCATTATATAGTCCTCCAGAAGATTAAGTGAGTGGCTTATCACTCACTATCTTTCCATTTCTTTACAGATGTGATTCCACTCTTGTCAAGTTTGCCTTGCCGATCCCAAGGTATCCCAATTTCTGGATAAAATGGAGGAAGAGCCTTAAAAACCATAACCGCTAGCTAGCTAACAAGAATGTTCTAATGTGTTTTTGTCTGTTAATTTACCTTCCAGCACATTCCGGAAGCTCATGTTGGCGCGCCTGTCGAGAGTGTCGCTCTCGTACTGTGTGAGGGAGAGAACAAACTCCACATCTGCGTCGGTAGGCAGCCGGTCGACGCGGCTAGGGTCGTGGTTGCCAGGGTTACGGAGCAGCGGACCCTCAGGTGCAGCATCACACAGCACCTCACGTGCGTTATACACCTCTGGATGAGTACAGATCACCTACACACACAAGTACAGGCTTTATAATACTTCCAAGTCCATGTTGTACTGAGAGTAAAGCAGCTTTGGTTTATGTCTACCAAACCACGTGTGTGTCTGTGTGTCTGTGTGTGTGTGTGTGAGGTGCTAGAACCCCTTGTGGGAGTCACATGTGAGTGTGTGAGAGCTAATACACTGTGGCTGAACTGTGTGTGTGTGTGTGTGTGTGTGTGTGTGTGTGTGTGCAGGTCTGGTTTACATCTGTACTTTCCTACTCTACTTTCACCTAGAATAACAGACTACCAAAATAGGCACTGTGTACTGTATAGTATCATATTAAATGCTGTGGTACCGCAATACAGCACCTTTTGAGTACCACAGAGCATGAATACTACCATACTGAATAGTACTAATGATACATTATTATATGAGGTTTGGGACACACACACTCACACACTCACACACACACACACACACACACACACACACACATACACTCTGGCAGTAACAAACACACAGTTTTTCAGACTGTTCACCTTCCAGGAGGAGAAGACCGAGGCGGGGCTGATGAGGTTGGGGTCGAGCGGGCTGCGCGCGCCCATTAGCTCGTCCGTGCACACCTGGCAATCGCGTGCGTCCCGCCAGTCCCAGTACGGGATGGTGAAGCTGATGTCGCCGGTGAGTTTACGGATCTCGTGCTCCCAGAAGAGCAGGAAGACGCGGTGCCACGGCAGGAAGGCGGCGGCCTCGTGCGCGAAGTCCACGTCCGACCAGACATTGCCGGAACCGCCGAGGAGCGCGTCGCGCGACACGTAGTAGTGCATCCACACGAACAGGTCGTACACACTGATGCTGGCGAACATCGGAGTCGCGCTGTCGTTCATTTGCGCGCGCGTGCCCGTCACGATCACGTAGTCGGGGCTGATGGTGTTCTTGGCTAGGTTGAGGTACGAGATGAAGCGCTGCCGGTCCGACACCGACAGCTGGAAGATGTTCCGCCGTACGCTCTCGCGCCTTTCCGCGCAGTTGGCACCGTAGTAGCCGAACTTGCACTCGCCGCAGTTGTAGCCCATGAAGTTGCCCGCGCACTGGCACGTGCGATTGTAAAAAACGAGCGGCCACCGTTCGCGGTCATCCACGTCGCTGTGCGGGAACTGAGGCCCGTTCGGCAGATCGGACACCCGTACGTCTTGGCAGAAGCCGCGACCGGAGCTCACGCCGCACACCGAGCCGTCACCGGGCCACGCGGGACAGCACGTTTTAGTCCGGAGCGCCTCGGACGTCGCACACGGTCGCGGGAACTGCGCGCGCGATACACGTACGAGCTGCAGGAACAAGAGCACCCCGAGAGTCACCGGCTGCATGATCAAAGCGCGCGCGAGCATCAGACTCTTCGGAGTGCGTAAAAGAGTGAAAGAGTGCAGGGGATTGCGCTTCGTCTCAATCATAACTTCACACACACACACACACACACACACACACACACACACGCACACACACACACGATCACATGTTTAGGATCAGACCCTGTAGTCCCCCGGGGCTCAGCCTCTGGAATTCACGCGGTCGAGTGATCCCACGCGGTGTGTATGTGTGTGGGTGGGGTGGGGTGGGGTGGGATGTTCGAGAGTATTAAAAAGTCAAATACAAAGAAATTACAAAAGTTTAAAAAATACAGAAAGTCACAAACTGTCTAGTAGTCAGTCTGGAGGAAGAGAAGTGTACTGTATAAATAAAACAGTAATATGTCAATATAATAATGTATATATACATTATAATAAATATAAATAATGCTATACTTAAATATAATAATTCCTCCAACCTCTTAAGTAAGCGCTTTATCTTTTTATGGTCAGGGTCAGGGCGGATCCAGAGCCAATTCCAGGAACACTGGGTGTAAGACGGGAGAATTCATCCCGTATCGTGGTCTTACTGCATGATGAAGTCCGTCCTGATTCATTTGGATGCAGTTCTCTGTAAATTGTCAGACAAAATGTTCCTGTAGACTTCTGAATTCATTCTGCTGCTACCATCATGAGTTCCATCATCATTAAAGATTAGTGAGAATGTTCCAGAAGCAGCCATGCGAGCCCAAGCCATGACACTACCTCCACCATGTTTCACAGATGAGCAGATCCTTTCTTTCTCCACACTTTGGCCTGTCCATCACTTTGGTAGAGGTTCATCTTGGTTCCAGAACTTTTGTGGATCATCTTTGTATTTCTTTGTGAATTCCAATCTGGCTTTCTGATTCTTCCTGCTGATGAGTGGTTCACATCGTGTGTTATGGCCTCTATATTTCTGCTCTTGAAGTATTCTTCGAACGGTGGTTTGTGATGCCTTCACCCCACCCTGTGGAGGTTGTTGGTGATGTCACTGACTGTTGTTTTTGGGGTTTTCTTCAACAGCTGTTGTTGTTTTCCTTGGCCGAGATGTTCCACATCTGTTCCTCAGTACACCAGCGGTTTCTTTCTTTTTCAGGACATTCCAAATTGTTGCAATAGCTCAGATTTTCCCTCTTTCTCAGCTTCAAATAGGCTCGCTTTTCTCCCATAGACAGCTCTCTGATCTTCATGTTGCTTTAACCGTTTTAACAACAAATGCAGTCTTCACAGGTGAAACCCAGGACTCAAACCAAAAGTAGACATTCAGAGCTATGTATTGTTTAAACAGTCGATCTAACAGGTCACACCTGGGCAACAAGAAACACCTGTCAGGCACATATTATTTACTTTAAGTCTGTCTGTTCTAATACTTTTGCTCACCCAAGGTGCCATGTTCTAACACGTCTAAATGTAAATATGAGGTAATGAAAGCTGAAATCTATCTATCAGATCTATCTTCTCATATTCACCTTAAGAACTCAAACCCAAATGTTTTCAGTGTATAGCAAAAACAAGAATTGGATTTGCCATTCAAATACTTTCAGAGGAGACTGTATAAAGATCCTGTGTGTGTGTGTATCATGTGCTGTCGTACGTGCATTTCTATCAGTTCAGTTGAATCATAAGATGGTCACGTTACAAGAGCGGCTTGTGAGGACCGGCTAATCCCACTACAGAAAGAAAGACAGAGCGAAGCAAGAGAGACAGACATACAGACAGACAGACAGAGAGACAGAGAGGTCAGTGTTCTTGACAATATGGTTAATGTAAGCTAGCATGTACAGTGCCTTGCGAAAGTATTCGGCCCCCTTGAACTTTTCAACCTTTTGCCAAATTTCAGAATTCAAACATAAAGATATAAAATTTGAATTTTTTGTGAAGAATCACCAACAAGTGGGACACAATTGTGAAGTGGAACGAAATCTATTGGATATTTGAAACTTTTTTAGCAAATAAAAAACTGAAAAGTGGTGCGTGCAAAATTATTCGGCTCCTTTACTTTCAGTGCAGCAAACTCACTCCAGAAGTTCAGCGAGGATCTCTGAATGATCCAATGTTGTCCTAAATGACTGATGGTGATGAATAGAATCCACCTGTGTGTAATCAAGTCTCTGTATAAATGCACCTGCTCTGTGATAGTCTCAGGGTTCTGTTGAAAGCGCAGAGAGCATCATGAAGACCAAGGAACACACCAGGCAGGTCCGTAATACTGTTGTGGAGAAGTTTAAAGCCGGATTTGGATACAAAAAGATTTCCCAAGCTTTAAACATCCCAAGGAGCACTGTGCAAGCGATCATTTTGAAATGGAAGGAGTATCAGACCACTGCAAATCTACCAAGACCTGGCCGTCCCTCTAAACTTTCAGCTCAGACAAGGAGAAGACTGATCAGAGATGCAGCCAAGAGGCCCATGATCACTCTGGATGCACTGCAGAGAACTACAGCTGAGGTGGGAGAGTCTGTCCATAGGACAACAATCTGTCGTACACTGCACAAATCTGGCCTTTATTGAAGAGTGGCAAGAAGAAAGCCATTTCTCAACGTTTGGTGTGACGTTTGGTGTGTCTCCCAGGTGGCTTGTGGCAAACTTTAGACGAGACTTTTTATGGATATCTTTGAGAAATGGCTTTCTTCTTGCCACTCTTCCAAAATTTGGGGCCAGTAGAAACAGAACCATTGGATGAACATCTTAAAAAAAAAAAGTGGGCTTTTTTTTTTTTTTGCATTTATTTATTTTTTAAATAATAAAATAAAATGTGTCTGTATTTGACAAAACGTGTCAAATTTGTGGTGGATGTCATGAGAACATTAACTTATCCATGAAGAGAAGAATTTGAGGAATCCTCCATTTAGACACAAAGCCTGAGGAGAGTAAAATACTGTAAACGTATTAGATTAATATAGTTTTATCACATAATATAGTATTATCAGATTAATATAGTTTAGATGAAAACTTTCCCAGGAATCTTCAATCGTGTTAAGTTCTCATGAAAAACATGGTGTTTAGAAGAAAGATTGGATCCGTCGGGATATATTTCTATGTAATCGAACTTAATAAACTCGACATTACGTTCCCCTTTTAAGAACTGAAGCCTAATTTTATGTCCGAAATCAACACTGAACGTCGTGTTCATCGGGATGTTGCAGTCGTGTTACGCTGAAATGCAATCGTGGTCCAATCAAAGGGCTAAGCCGTACTTGAGGGCGTGGCGTGTAACCAGGGGGCATGGTGTCATTTTCCAAGTGTTTATAGTTTCCTCTTGGTTTTTGGTTCCTACTGCACTGATGGTTGAGCACATGCATGTAAATCATTGAACAGGTATAAGAATATACATCTAAACAGAATACAAATAATACAATGACTAAGAAAAGATTGCTCGACAAAAACAAATACAAACATATAAGATATGAAATGTGTCGTCCATCCATCCATCTTCAACCGCTTACTCCTTTTCATTGTCGTGGGTGATCCTGGAGCCTATCCCAGGGAGCATCGGGCACAAGGCGGGGTACACCCTGGACAGGGTGCCAGTCCATCGCAGGGCACGAAATGTATTGTATATTGATCAAATTTATATATAAATAGATTTTTATTTGCACAGACTCACCACAAGAGGGCAGCATGAGCTGAATGCCTGAGTTTGTTACAGATAGCATCCCTCTGAGGAGAGAAACACAAGGGTAAGTATGAATAAATACATATTTAGCAGAAAATCTAGTATGGTTTATTTAATCAAAATTAAAATACACTGAAGATCTGACTCAAATGTATACATAATTTCCACATGAATATATATTCTGTATGGCAATGGGAGGTCATCATAAAGATTGTAGGACAAACTGTGTGTGTGTGTGTGTGTGTATGAATGAGTGATTTGTCAGGAAGTATCTCCTCTAGCCTTTTTCTTTTCATGCCCACACAGTTGTGTGTGTATGTGTGTGTGTATGTGTGTGTATATGTGTGTGTGTGTGTGTGTGTGTGTGACTTTAACTACTGGTATGTGAAAGCTCAATTACACCCTCCACTCTCACTCTTAGCTAGTCAGTATGTCTCTTAACCGGATACCATGGCAACTGGACTCGTTAGGCTTATCTGTTACACACACACACACACACACACACACACACACACACACACAAACGTGCACACACAAAAACCCACACAGTTTTTAATAAGAGATCAAGGCCATTTTCTGATCCTGGTTTTTAACATGACCCAACACCAGACTTTGCATGAAAAGTAGGCAGAGTTTTGTAGCACTTCTTTTACCATGACCCAAGGACACTAAAAAGCTCACCCCTCTTCTGAAAATCTGGGTACTATATCCAAAACAACATCCTTTTCACCATGTAGCACACTCTTTCTGAGCCCTTGAAGGACCATATAGTTAAACTGTTCATTTAAAAAAGAAAAGAAAAAAAGAAAAAGTATTCTATTGATTAACACAAATAATGTGATTAAAGAATTTTTAACATTAAGAAAGAGATTTTAGAAGAACCCATATGGGCTTGTTCACTAAGATCTTACATGTCTTAGTCTCCCATATCTCTTGTTTTCACACACTTTTCTTTTTCCCCAACCATATTTCTATATCTGTACACTGCTGGGATATACTATTAAATACTGGGCCCCTGCAACATCCAGTGATGACCCTTAGGCTTATTTCTGGCTTTTCTCCTCGAAAACTCATCTACCATATCATCAAAGTCCATCAACACTCCGACTCGCCGGCCAGCCATGACTCAACGTTGAGACTTCTTTACCCCTTTTTTTTAGCTCTGAGTGCATTTTCACTCCCACCCATTTGGTGAAATGAATGGTCTCTAGCTTCTCTTTCCTTTTCAAGTTTTCTTTTCATTGACACACTCAGTGTAGGTTTATGTTTATCCAGGATTCTTTCATCCATTTATCTAGCTCCAGGTACAACCACTGACTCTACCTAACTGACCGCTCATTGCATAAAAGTTCAGACCCACACACCAATGGGGCACCAAAGGTAAAAATAAATAAATAAATAAATTTATATTAAAAAATTCATATGCTATAAAAATCTATCTGAATTTGTTTTTTGTTTTTTTTGTATTTAGATGTAAAGCCGTGAATGTGCTTTATACATCCTCAACTTCTATCCAAAACTAGCACCCAGAAATCTGAGTGGGTGGGGTCAGTTAGCATATTAGTGTTTCATTTAACCTCTACACTTAACATTTAGGTTCCTATTAAACAAATACATTTTGTATATACATTTAACATTAACATTTAATATTTACATTTACATTTAACCTTTACACTTCACTTAGATACATAGTTAACATTTACATTTCATCTTGAAGTTTCTATTGAACATTTACATTTACTCATACAATCGTTGAGGTATATATTTAACATTTAACATTAACATTTACTCTTACACTCATTTATATGCAGAATATATGTATATATATTTAATAAATACATTTATTCTTTACATTTACATTTAACAATAACATTTAAAATACACATTTAACATTTACATTTATTTACATAATTTATGATGTTGTTTGTTAATGTCTAATTTATTTGTGATTTTTTTTATTTTATATTATTATTATTATTAATCTTTATTATTATTATTGTAATGTACTTTTTGTACTGAAAACTGACATTTTATATCTAAATGTATCAGAATGTTAAACAAATAATCAGATTGATCACTGAATCACACTAAAGGCCAGCACCTGAGTCATTTTAGATGTGGGTCTGACTTGCATTAAAAGCAGCAGGTGTCCATTTTAGCCAGCGTTTCAGCACTGTGAGCCCACGCGCACACACACACACACACCAATTCTAAAAAGTGTGAAAATGAAGTAGGTACTACAAGCTGATTCACTATTATTTCTTTTAACAGAATGCCATATTAGAGTCTTGTGAGTCTTGATTTTGTCACCTGTAGTCAAAAAGCTAAGCCATGTTCATACCCATTTTGCAGTTTGCTAAGATTAGCTACATAACACTCATCATTTTTTTTTACATTACTTATGCTAATTGCTATAATGATGTTCAATTATTAATTCTCAAGCGTAGTTTGCAATGCTAGAGTTTGATAAAAACGTTGTAAATGGGAATAACTCAAGAACACTTTGTCTCTCTGGAGTGTGTCTGAGCTGCTGAGCTCGAATAATGATGCAAGTCTCGGCGATAAAGACGCTGCCGTTTCCCACGCGTCAGAGAGTTAATCGAAACGAGGCCTTGCTGAACACCATTCACCCTGGGATCAAAACAGTCTCAAGGCTGAATCATGCTGGTTTAGCTGCATCTCTCTCTCTCTCTCTGTGTGTGTGTGTGTGTGTGTGTTGTTGTTGTTGTGTGTCAAAGAGTGCAAATGGAGCAGTTCGAGAGATTTTCTGCTCTTTAATAGCGGTTTAATCCTGCACTCGTTAATCCAAGCCACATTTGAGGAAAAAAAGCTGAAAGCCAATTCAGTTAAAAGGTCCAATTCCACCCACACAGATTCTCACATACACACACACACCCACACATATGAACAAACAAACAAACAAGGGTGAGAAACAAAATAATGAACAGTGGCTGCAGGCCAATCTGAGTATTTATGTCCTAAAACTTAAATCGCTCGCCTGCTCCTAGCATAATGTAAGGTGTTAGTACGCTAGCATCACGCTAGAAAAGTCGAAACTGTTTCAGTTCAGTCATTACACAGATCTATATTAACTAGCTAATAGCCGACAAGATAGTTGTATATACACTCATTTGAGAGCTAGCAAACAAGCGAACCGTGTTTTAATATCGTTAAATTTGTTTTACAGCAGGTGATTGCCCAGCAAGCTAATCGTGCTTATGTATAGTATTTTCTTTTTGATTAGCTAGCTAATGACCAACACGTAGCTTTTATACTAGCTATCTGGTAGAAAACAAGCTTACAGAGTAAATTTGCGTATTTTATCGTCAAACCAAGTTCAGCTACGTATTAGCCAATATGCTGCTTGTTTATTGTTTACATGGTTTGTTTAGCAGCATGTACCGAGGTAACGGAGGAGCGGTGCTAATGCAGGAATGTTGATTGGTTAATTACGTGAGTCTGTCCTCTTGAATATAAACACAGAGCACAAGCTGGGACATGATGGAGACTCTTTAAACGGCGGCGAGCCGGGGGAGTGACAGTCACACAAGGAAGGAAGGAAGGTTGCTATGGTGATGATTACGATTGCTTGGTGATGTTGCTGATCCGGAAGCGATGTCAAAATGCACTCGATGACAAGGTAGCGATTTTGCTGCAGTTTATTCGAGGTTCTGTAACTGTTCTGAGCGCACTGAGGATCAAGTGGAGGTCGAGTAGGATGTGTAATTGCGTTAAACCGTGCTTTCCCACTCAACGCAGGTGAGAACCAATCGACTGGAGCTATACGATCAAAAATGGAGGTACCCAAAGGTACTTTTCCTTGTTGTTAGGGTGGTACTGTGAGTACCTTTACAGTAGTCTGTGGTTTAGTTGGGGTTTTTTTTTACCATGGGAAGGTGCATGTGGTGAAGCTTAGAGTAAAGCCGAACAGGGTAGGGTCCAACAGGTTTTAATATTACAGTTAGTGTGTGATTTATATTTTTGTTTTTAAATGAAAGACATCTTGTGTAGCCTTCAAACTTTCAAATGCGTATCAGCCTTCTGCATTTTCTAGATTATGAATGTAAGGTCATAGTTTTTCGATTTGAGGCACAGTTCATGACAGCAGTTTGATCCTCTGGAACCTGGATCACAGAGCCAGACAATATAGTGCACTATGTAAGACTTAGCCATTGTTTTATATCCTATCTAGTGCATTTGGAGCTGACACCCAAACTGGACAAAAAGTACACCATACAGTAGTAGGCTATACATAATGTCATATCCAGTGCACTTGTATAGGGAGACATTTGGGATTTAGCCTCGCGCGCACACACACACACACACACAGAGTGCATTTTAAATAATTGAATCTATAAGATATAGGGTTGTGTCCCGCACACAGGATTCTGTGTGTGTGTGTGTGTGTGTGTGTGAGAGAGAGAGAGAGAGAGATAGAGCGCGCGCGCGTGGTGTGTTTCACACTTCGCGGTTACGCGCGTGGGAGTCGGAGTGGGAGGACTGTCTCGAGGACTGACTGACTGGCTGCTGGCGCGAGGGAGAGGGAGAGTGTCAGTGTGTGTCTGTGTCTGCGCGAGACCTACAGGACAGGCTCGCGATGCTCTGATAGTTTCACCGCCGCAGCAGCAGCTCGTGCATCCACATACCAAATGACCGAGGACGACTCACGCGCCTGTGTGCGTACGTGTGTGTAGATACATGCCGTGTACACACAACTCCAACCGGACAGCGCGCGACCTTTATCGGATCGGGAGGAGGAATTGAGCTCGTGCGACAGGTAAGACTTGAAAAGGATTTTTTTCATGAATACAACGAGCGAGTTAATTGTGGTGTCTGTGTGCGCACGCTGCTCTCTCTCTCTCTCTCTCTCTCTCTCTCCTCTCTCCCTCTGTGTTAGTTAGTGTTATCACGTAAACCAAAAGCCTTTGAAGTCTTCACGGGGCATCACGAGCTCAACTTCGTGCTCTCGTACCTGTTCTTTCCCGCCACCAGCTTACGCGTCTGCGTGCGGACACATGACACAGCGGCTGCAGGTTCGAGGACTGTACAGTTACCGTTACAGCCGCGATCTTTAGCGATGTTTCGTTTTAAACGATTCCATGTTTCGGAATACCCGTGCTCAACCGTCAAGACTCCAGTCAGCACGCGCGCGCACAGCATATATAACGATCATAAATAACTGCTAGTTATGAAATGCATCCCATAATTTCCCTCAAACAACCTGACGTCAACTGTTAAGGCCAAAACCGAACTAGAAATGCGTTCGGAGGTAACATTTAGTCCCGATAGTAGACTACTGTGCGGTTTAGGACGCAGCCCAAGGTCGAGGGGTTTTATTGGCTCACTGTAGTGAGTGTGTGTGTGTGTCCAGGGATTGATAATTCCACCGTGCAGCTTTTCTCTCGTCTGTCTGTCTGTCTATCCGTCTGTCTATCAATCTGTCTGTCTGTCTATCCATCCGTCTGTCTATCCATCCGTCTGTCTATCAATCTGTCTGTCTGTCTATCCATCCGTCTGTCTATCAATCTGTCTGTCTATCCATCCGTCTGTCTGTCTATCTGTCTGCCTGTCAATCCGTCTGTTTGTTTGTCAATCTGTCTGTCTGTCTGTCTGTCTGCCCATCCCTCTATCTGTCTGTCTGTCCATCCATCCCTCTGTCTGTCTGTCAATCCGTCTGTCTGTCTGTCCATCCAGCTGTCTGTCTGTCGATCCGTCTGTCCATCTGTCTGTTTCTGTCTATCCATTTGTCTGTGTCTATCTATCTATCTATCTATCTATCTATCTATCTATCTATCTAGCTGTCTGGCTATCCATCCATCTATCTGTCCGTCTTTTGGAAAACATTCCAAGGAAAAGAAAGAGCAAGGAGGAAGTGGAAAGGAGAATGAGAGTTTGAAGGAGAGATTTAGAAATAGAGAAGGAAGGCAATAGAGAGAGATGGAGGGAGAGTGTGTGACTAAAAGAGAGAGATAGAAATAGACACTGAAGGTGAGAGAAAGATGGACTAAGTGATATTGGGGTTCAAATGCAATAGGTATAAACGGACAGATACAGACAGATAAAGAAAATCAGGATGTAGAAATGTGGACGGACAGTGAGAGAACAAGAGAGTAGAGGGAAGAGCGATGAAGGGAGCGGAGAGAAGGCGTGTGGAGAGAGAAAGAAAAACAGAGAGAGAGAATCTGACAGAAGTATGTCTGATAGACGGCAGAAAGAGGAAAGATGGAAGGAGATATTGAGAGAATGAAGGAAAGGGAGAGAACAATGAATGAAGAAAGACGTACTGAAAGTTACAGATGAGAGTGATGAAGGGAGAGGGATGAAAGGAGAGGTAGAGAGAAATAAACAGCAGATATATAGAATAATCTATCTATCTATCTATATATGTATATATATATATATATATATATATAAAAATAAAGCAGTGAAAAAGAAACAGCACGGAGAGGCAAAGAAGAGAAAAAAAACAAGAAAGACAGGAAAAATAAGAAGAGATATGGTGACAGAGAGAGGTGTTTTATAAGAAGAGACATACATACAGAGTGAGAGAGAGAAAAAGTGAGAAATATAGAGAGAGAGAGGAGAGAAAATAGCAGGAAAGGAGGAAACAGTGAGAAGAAATGGAGCGAGTGAGAGTAAGACACAGACTACAGAATTAAGAGAGGGAGATAGAGAGAAATGATGGAGAAAAAGACACACACACGCACAGAAAGAGAGAGAGACAGACAGAGAAAAAAGACAGAGAGAGACTGAGAGTCATACTCAGAGCCATGGGGAAATAAGTAGATCAATAAAGATATGAAGTGATTCATCATCTCAGTCTGCCGCGTGTGTGTGTGCGTGTGCGTGCGTGTGTGTGCATGTGCGTGTGTGTATGTGTGTGTGTGTGCGTGTGTGCGTGCGTGTGTGTGTGTGTATGTCCATAGCTTTCAGCAGCATCAATGTCCAGTGACATGTCCTGTCACTCTAACGATGGGCAACAAGTGTAAGTGAGTATATAACGGTCAGCTCAGTATGGAATTAAACACTCGGGGGTTGTGCTGTTGTAGAAAACTAACCAACGACAGAGTGATGTGATGCGACCTGGAGTAAAGTCCAGTTACTCCCACCATCTTCAACGAGTTTTATTCCTCTTATACAACAGCAATTTGACATTTTGGCTTAATAAGAGTGTCTGTTCAAACTGTCCCTCCAATTCACGTGTATGTGTGTGTGTGTTCTTTTTGATTCAAGGTTATAAACGCTATCATCGTCGTACTCCATCTCCGACCTGCAGGTTGCCATAGCAACGCCCTCAGGCACCATGGCTTCTCCAGCGATTTCCGGAACTACTGGAACTATCACCTGTATATGTGTGTGTGTGAGCGTGAAATGTGCGTGAACAGCGGTAATCCGGAGGAGGTGTGACGCACCTGAGTGGCACACACACACACACACAAACGTATACACAAACAGAGGCATGTGCAGGATCTTAACACACACCAAGACACACACTTACATCTGCTGCTTAACTCCATCTGCCTTATTGTGTCCTTCTTACAATCCTAAAATGGCTCCTTCCTCTCACCTTCGATCACACACACTCTTAATACACACGGCTCACTCACGCTGCTGCGGCTGGAAACCCGTGTTGTTGACATCGTCGTGTTTGTCCTCGCTGAGAGGCAGAAAGACAGGAGAGTAGAGACAACCCTTTTTTTTTGTTGTTGTTGCTTCCGTTCATCCTCTTGCAAAACGTAACGCCGCCCCCCCAAAAATGGCCGCCTGTGTCTAATCCCCTGCGCCGTAGAGGTGAAAAAGGAGCAGAGAGAACCTTGTCGTTTATAATAAAATGTCCTCAGTTGACTACCTGGACCATTGAGAGCTTTCAGTCACCTGAGGAACCGTCATCGTTTTTGCAGAGTCAGATGGACACGGTCGTGACCGTCCTTGCTGTTGTGGCTGGGAGAGTCGAATCTTGTTAAAGAGGAGACACGGACGGACATTTTCTCAAAATGGCTGCCGCTCACCTTCCCCTATTGCTGGTTCTGATGTCCGTCCCACTTTCCCTGTCGTCCCTCCGGTCAAACGAACGTCGTGTGGTGGCCTACGTGCCTGGCGACTTGATCATCGGTGCGCTGTTCTCCGTGCACCACCAGCCGGCGGCGGACCGCGCCCATGAGCGCAAGTGCGGTGCTGTACGTGAGCAGTACGGCATCCAGCGCGTCGAGGCCATGATGTTGACGCTGGACCGCATCAACGCCGACCCGGACATCCTGCCCAACGTCACACTCGGCTGCGAGATACGCGACTCCTGTTGGCATTCGGCTGTCGCGCTCGAGCAAAGCATCGAGTTCATACGTGACTCGCTCATTGCCGCCGAGAGCCCCACGTCCGCTCCACTCGACCCCATTTCCGAAGACGTGCCAACTGGGGGCGGGGCTAAGTGTTTAGAAGGCCTACCCCCCAAAGGCAAGAAGCCCATCGTGGGTTTGATTGGACCTGGCTCGAGCTCGGTGGCTATTCAGGTTCAGAACCTGCTGCAGCTCTTCAACATCCCTCAGATCGCTTACTCGGCCACCAGCATGGACCTGAGTGACAAATCACTGTATAAATACTTCATGAGGGTCGTGCCGTCTGACGCACAGCAGGCCAGAGCCATGGTGGACATCGTCAAGCGCTACAACTGGAGTTACGTCTCCACCATTCATACAGAGGGTGAGTAAATAATAGCACGCACTCGTTCCACCGTTTAATTCTGATTCTGACCCCCCCCTTTTTGCTCTCCACACTGTGGTTGCGCCGTCTGACCCTGTTTTGTTCCACATGACTTATTTGGGTGTTTTCTGCTTCTTTGGAGGCACTAAAACCCAGCAGGTTTCATCTACTACATTAATATCACTTCATTTATCTCTTTGTTTTTCCTTTTGTTTGTCCCTGTCCATCTTTTTGTCTCTCTCTGTCTATACACATACAAGTGCATGGCCCCCTGTGTCGCATCCAGGTTGTGTTCTCGCATCACGCTCAGTGTTCTGGGGATAGTTTAAATCAATTAGTGATATGCACACACACATGCACTCACACAAGCACACACACACGCACTCAAACACGCACTCACACACACGCACACACACAAGCACACACACGCACTCACACACGCACTCACACACACATGCACTCACACACACACGCTGCAGTGAAGCTCATCTATTGAGAGAGTTGTTGTTATGTGTGTGTGTGTGTGTGTGTAATTTAACTCAATTTCTGTTCCCTGTGGCTCTGTTATCACACCTCTGTGACTTTTCCACACACACACACACACACACACACACACACAAACACTCCTTTGAGATTGTAGTGAACTCATCATTATCCTCAGTCACTTGCTCCCTGATACGCCGCTTTAAAAAGTGTGTGTGTATGTTTATGTGTGTGTGTCGGAGTGCCTGCGTCTAAAAATGTCCCAAATCCATCAGGTACATTAATAACACTTCATTAATCTCTCTCTCCCTGTCTCTCCCTGTCTTTCTTCCTTTCTTCTGCATCTGTCCTGCTGTCAGTTTCTCTCTCTCTCTCTCTCTCTCTCTCTCTCTCTCTCTCTCTATCACGCTTAATTGTTCTTTAAAGACCGGACATCCTAAAGCTCAGATTACACACTGTGTGAATGATGACAGTAGTTCTGACTGTAATCGAAATCGCAGGTTGATATTAATGCGCTCTGTTCTAATACATTAGCGTTTCCATAGTAACGGCTCGTTCACGGGGACTCGTACGGCTCCGCTTGTAATGGCTAATAATAAACAGATAAAAATATGTCACTATTCGGCAAAGAAAAACGTATAATGGCTTTCAGTAAATAGATGTTTATTTACGAACAGACGGAAGGAGTCTCCGGTTTCAGCACTGTGCAGCGGAGCGTTTTCCTCCGCGGGAAAACTTGTGCTTTTCGCTTTCCCCGTAACGTGACACGCATCGTAACAGGAACCCACTCGTCTCACGTACGCGTACCTGGAAATGGATCAAAGTCTCATTCTTTAATGACTTCAAAGGAGTAATTCATGGCATATCGCTGTTGTAAAAGAGGAAGAAAACACTTCAGGAGAAGAAAAGAGAGAGAGAAAGAAAGCAGTGAAGTACTAGGTAGAAAGGAAGAAAGGAAAGAGTGAATACATCAATGAATAAAGTAGGGAAGTAGAGAGAAGGAAGAAAGGAAAGAAAAAGAAAGGATTCCTGAAGTACAGGATGGGAGGTAGAAAGGCAGGAAGGAAAGAGAAATAAATAAATAAATAAACCAAAATAAATAAATAAACGAATCAGGGAAGTAGAGAGAAATAAGAAAGGAAGGAAAGAAAGAAAGAACGAAGTGAAGTACAGGAAGGAATTAAGGAAAGAGAAATAAATGCAGTAGGGAAATAAAGAGGAGGAAGAAAGAAAGGAAGGAAAGAGAAATAAACCAAAAATAAATAAACAAATCAGGGAAGTGGAGAATAATATAAGAAAGGAAGGAAGAGAGAAAGAAAGGGATGAATACCGTTTTCATCATTCATTATTCATAAAAAGAAGAATTCTTCATATTTTATGTTAATATTTAGGCGTTCAGTGTGAAATATTCCGGATTATTCGTATTCACTCATTAACCAGACCCACATTCCCCCATTACTCCGCCCTCCATTACGCTTTCCCGAGCTTGCTCCCGGAGCTGTGAGCCGATTGGTTGAGCGATTATAGAAACGCACTCGACGTCACGCTGGTAAAACGTTTGGAAAAGCTGTGACGGATAGAAACGTTCTTTAGAAGCGTCCGCTTTCCGTCCACTTCCTGTCCACCCCGCATCCACTTCCTGTCCACCTCGTGTCACAAAAATGTGTGCTGGTGGAAAGACCCACAAAAGCAGGAAAAGAAAAGAAAAAAAGCACTCCTTGTGTTCTCTTAGTCAATTTCTGTCTCTCTCTATTTCTGTCCGAATAATAAAGATATGCAGACAGAGACAACGCACGCTCACGTACACACACGCACGCACGTGCACACAAGAACACACACGCACACACACGCATGCACATACACACCTGGAAGCACACTGATGTCTGTCTTTGGTTCACATGATAATTTTTTGAATAAATAATAATGACACGATGAAGTGTTTTCCATAGCAACCTGTCTCACTCTCTGTCTCTGTCTGTCTGTCTCTCTTTTTGTCTGCCTGTCTCTCTTGCTCTCTCTCTCTCTCTCTCTGCATGCTCCCGCTGTCTGTCTGTCTCTCTCTCTCTCTCTCTCTCTGTGTATCTCTCTGTCTCTGTGCAGTCTCTCTCTCTGCATGCTCCCGCTGTCTCTCTCCCTCTCTCACTGTGTCTCTCTCTGTCTCTGTGTCTCTCTCTGTCTCTGTGCAGTCTCTCTCTCTCTGCATTCTTCTACTGTCTGTCTCTCTCTCTCTCTCTCTCTCTGCATGCTCCGGCTGTCTCTCTCTCTCTCTCTCTCTCTCTCTCTGTGTATCTCTCTGTCTCTGTGCAGTCTCTCTCTCTGCATGCTCCCGCTGTCTCTCTCCCTCTCTCTCTGTCTCTCTCTGTCTCTGTGTCTCTCTCTGTCTCTGTGTCTCTCTCTGTCTCTGTGCAGTCTCTCTCTCTGCATGCTCCCGCTGTCTCTCTCCCTCTCTCTCTGTGTCTCTCTCTGTCTCTGTGTCTCTCTCTGTCTCTGTGCAGTCTCTCTCTCTGCATGCTTCTACTGTCTCTCTCTCTCTCTCTCTCTCTCTCTCTGTCTCTGTGCAGTTTCTCTCTCTGCATGCTTCTACTGTCTGTCTCTCTCTCTCTCTCTCTCTCTCTCTCTCTCTCTCTCTGTCTCTGTGCAGTCTCTCTCTCTCTGCATGCTCCCGCTGTCTCTCTCCCTCTCTCTCTGTGTCTCTCTCTGTCTCTGTGTCTCTCTCTGTCTCTGTGCAGTCTCTCTCTCCCTGCATGCTTCTACTGTCTGTCTCTCTCTCTCTCCCTCTCTCTCTCTCTCTCTCTCTGCATGCTCCCACTGTCTCTCTCGCTCTGCATGCTCCCACTGTCTGTCTCTCTCTCTCAATCTCTCTCTTGCTCTGCATGCTCCCACTGCCTGTCTCTCTCTCTCAATCTCTCTCTTGCTCTGCATGCTCCCTCTCTCTCTCTCTCTCTCTGCATGCTCCCCCTCTCTCTCTCTCTCTCTCTCTCTCTGCATGCTCCCACTGTCTGTCTCTCTCTCTCTGCATGCTCCCACTGTCTCTCTCTCTCTCTCTCTCTGTCTGCATGCTCCCTCTCTCCCTCTCTCTTTCTGTCTGCATGCTCCCACTCTCTCTCTCTCTCTCTCTCTCTCTTCTCTCTCTCTCTGCATGCTCCCACTGTGTCTCTCTCTCTCTCTGTCTGCATGCTCCCACTGTCTCTCTCTCTCTCTCCCTCTCTCTTTCTGTCTGCATGCTCCCACTGTCTTTGTGATTCTGATTTGAATTGTAAACTCTGCGCTGAGTGAGAGGAAGAGGGAGAGCCAGAGGGCGAAACGAGCAGAGAGACAGAGAGACAAATAGACTAAACCACACACAACCCTGTGTTAATGAGAGACACATATGATTGTGTTGCAGAAGTATTGGCACCCTTCAGGAACATGCACGCACACACAGCGCTGCTGTCGATTCTGCTTGGTCAGGAGGTGTTGATTCAGTGTGTGTACCGGCAGTGCAGGCTGTACTATAAATGGATAAAAATCACTGTCTTTCAGTAATACATGAACACATCACTGTCACATGCTGATAGAGAAGACTAGTGATGTCATAATGAACTTTACAGTGACTGAGCAATCAGCAGCCTCACTTCACTAACACTAAGAGAGTTTCTTTCTTTCTTTCTTCCTTTTCTCTACTTCCTTCCTTCTCTTTATATCCCGGCTTTCTTTCTTTCTTTGTTCCTCCCTTCTTTTGTTCTTTCATCTTTCTTTTTCTTTCTTTCTTTCTTTCTCTACTTCTCTGCTTCTATACTTTCTTTCTCTTTATTTCTTTCTTTTTTCTCTACTTCTCTACTTTCTTTCTCATTCTTTCTTCTTCCCTCCTTCGTTCCCTGTACATCCCTGCTTTCTTTCTTTCTTTCTCTTTTTAAACCTTTTATCCCTCCATCATTCTGAGCTCCTTGTGTTTCCTTCAGACCGTGGAGGACCCCTGAGGGTGGAAGCAGACAGGAGAGTGAAACAGAAACAGAGAAGGAACAACAGAGATAGGAGAAAAGATGAAACGAGAGGAGATGAGTTAAGATGAGAGGAAATGAGCAGAGTGGAGATGAGATCAGAGGAGAGGAGATGAGCGGAGAGGAGATGAGAGGAGACGAGGGGAGGTGAGGAGATGAGGGGAGAAGAGAGGTGAGGAGATGACAGGAGAGGTGAGGAGATGAGATGAGGGGAGATGAGAGGAGATAAGATGACAGAGGTGATGAGATGAGGGGAGATGAGATGACAGGAGAGGTGATGAGATGAGGGGAAATGAGATGACAGGAGAGGTGATGAGATGAGGGGAAATGAGAGGGGGGTGAGGAGATGAGATGAAGGGAGATGAGAGGAGATGAGATGACGGGAGAGGTGAGGAGATGAGAGGAGAGGTGAGGAGATGAGGGGTGAGGTGATGAAATGAGAGGAGAGCTGAGGAGATGAGATGAGAGGAGAAGTGAGGAGATGAGGGGAGAAGAAAGGTGAGGAGATGAGTGGAGTGGAGATGAGATGAGAGGTGAG